>QPKB01000011.1:27677544-27713825 GCA_003546025.1 Camphora micrantha
AGACCCACCAACTCCATCTCCTACCAACTCTCTGGTTGTAGAATTTCTTTAATAGACTAATAGAGACATGAACTAGTGTACCAAGTACACTACAGTGGTCAGGTCCACATCCTGAGGATCCTAGTAGCCTCAAGTCTACAATCCTCAATCCAAACCAATAGTTAGAGTCATGTCCAAATATCTCTTTGGATCAAATTGATACTTGATAGATCAAATTGATACTTGTTACTGCAATGCAAACAAATACCCATCGAGGAATCACTCCTACTTCGCACCTAATGGTTTAGGGTTTTGTGATTTCTTATTTTGCGGGAGCAGATTTTTTTCCATTGACACATATTTTGTTATCAATCCAAAAAAAGGTCTGATAACTATTTAGATTCACCCAAAACATTCATTTTGGATTGAGAGTTGGGCCCACAATAGATCATTTCTTAGGGCAAAGGAAGAAGAGGTGTTCGGTGGTCCGCGGATTACTTTAAAAGAGCAGCTTTTCTAATGTCCACGGAGTATGGAAAAGACCGGTCCGTGGTTCGAGTTCTACCCATCAAAGTCAAAAGCACTTGCTCTGTCGGTTGACCGCTTTCTGCTCGGATAAAAAATAAAAAAAAGTAAATAATGAAAGCATGCCTGCGTTAATCCGACCGTACCGCGCGATAGGGGCTATTGCCGGTCATGGTCTAACGTGATCCGAGCTGAAGAAGTCGCATTCTGACGGCCAGAAACTCCAAATTTGTGGCGTATTTGCTTTCTTTTAGGAGGCATTTGGACCGGTAATTGAAAAGTTGGTGGCATCTGGACCGTTCCGAGTCTCGACCCGGGTCTACGGTTTCAGCAAGAAAACCGCCTACGCGAGATGACGACACGTTTCGTGCCCTGGGTACCACGTGTTCTGGAAATGTTGGTGATGTGAAAGAGTACGCTTATGGTGTCCGTATTCCAAGCAGCAAGTTTACAGGAATTCCATGTTCTTGTAGGTGCTGTAATCTTTACAAATTACCCTGATTCAATGCTTCAATAACAGCTGCCTACTCCTCACAATGGAGCCCATCCTAGTGCTCATTCAACAGTCTCATAAACATTATGTGTGAATTAGCACTTATTCAATTTAACGCTGCTTTCGCTTGCGGCGGAGCTAGGATTCTCTTTTAGGCGGATTAGCACTAATTGAAAATGTTTTATATTTAACTGTTTATATGGGCCAATTGTTGTTGGAGATTTGGACTAGAGAGATGAAAGATCTATGTGAAACCACCACAAGTATCAAGTTTGACCACAAATTCATGTCCCGAACAATTTCATCCGTGGCCTGCAAGTTTAATGGCTTCATATTAAAAAAAAATCACTTGATTACAATGTCGTCCATTCGGATGTGTTCCAATCTTGAAATTGCTCAAACCATTTCATCCGTGGCGTATTAAGTTTAATGGCTTCATATTAAAAAAAATTCAACATTTGATACAATGGTTCAGCCATCTCGGATGTGTGTCCATCCTTGAAATTTTGTAACTATCAGGAGGTTCCATTGGTTGTAGGCTCGGAAGGAGTTTGCTGTTAGTCCCGCAAAAAAAGTTCTTCTAAATAGGTGAGAACTAGGTACTTCACTTAAATATTTCCTTATATTATTATCCAAGTAAGTCTTAATTTGAAAATACTCTAGTGTTAAGAATGAAATATAAATAAAAAAAAATATTGTATAATCAATCTTTACAGTGAGACCGATCCCATTATAAAGGCAATTTAGGAATAGCCCGTTAATAAAAGGGCATTCATTTAGAACTATTGGTTTTTAATTATAATGGTCACACTGTAAAAGTTTCACTCCCTCGCTGCAACCCTTGTATAAGACGCCCAAAGTTGGGTTGGGTGCTTGGCACCGGCCCTACCTTGGATATTATAACCTTCAGATGAATTATAAAGTAGCGGCTTGATGAAAAAATAAAAATAACTTTGAAAGCCCTCACTTCTATATAGATAGCCCTTGCATTTTTTTCTACCTCTAGCGATTCGAATGCATCCAAGCTTATACGGTTTTTATATTCGGTAGATACACATTGTTTTGGCTGATATGATGTTTTTCTCAATAGATACAACATTTAGTATGGTATGATTCTTGTTTTACAGAATATTCTACAAGTCTGATAGGGATGCTTGAACCCATAATCTGGTGGACCCATGCAAACACGATAACAGGGGCCTACTTTTGGAAAACCAGACATGCTTCTTTTATTGCACTCCTCTACCCTACGAAATAGACAATACTCAAGGACACCATTTCCACAATGTGGGGTCAACTTTTTTTTTCTTCTGTGGAGCAACAACACTCAAAGACATGTCATGAGAAGAGAAATGGACATTTTCAACAGAAGTACAAACTAACTCATTCTTGCCATCTTTTGACAGCAAGTGATCGTTCGTGCAGTTGCTTATTGGAGTTTACTCTTTACATGCAAAGAGGTTTTATATCTTGATAAGGACCTAGTGTTTAATTACTATCCTTCATTGAGTGAAACAACTGATGCTTATAGATGTTTAATGCAGAGCCAGTCATAGTTATGTATTAGGTGTGCGATCTGGATCATTCATCACCGGTGTCGGTCAATAAATGTGGTAAATATTTTTTAATAAAGGTTGATGGTCTCTCAAGGAAAAATAATGGACTAAAAAAGACATGTATGAAAGTAGTAAGAATAAATGCATATTTGATTATTTGGCCAAAGATATATAGACCGGAATGAAAGGCCAAGTTCTTGTAGACAAGGCTTTGATGATAGTTGTAATCGAAGAGATAGTTATGGTCTTTATACAAGGTAGATGCTTGATTCACTAGGTAAGTTGAAAATTGAAGTGCCTGTAAAGAGACATCTATGTGGGGCTCACTTTATAACTCAATCCTAAATGAGGAGAAATTTGATCACTTTGATAGAAAAAAAAGGTGTTAATTTCTTCATGGTATTGCGAGCAAGAAACTTAATGATTGAATTGATGAATTAATTGTGTCATTATATTGTTTCAATCAATCTAAAGGTGAATTTCGCTCTTAGCATGCTCCACCTAATTAGAGTGTAATCCTAGTTTCAAATGAGAAATACGGCACGTTGTGGAACTCTCACGAGAATAAGATGCTTTTGGTAGGGCTTTGCGATACAAGAAATCATTTCTTCTTAATGCATTAAAAAATCTCTTACTTAATATTTTAATTATAGCAATGTTTTCTCAAAGCATAGAAATTAAGTATTGAAAATCTTTCGAGGTTCTTTCTCTGCAAGAACAATTACTGTAAAAATTGTCCAAACACGTCTCCAATTAATATCTTCAACCTTCTACCAACAAACTCAAGAAAAAACACACTGTAGATTTAAGTTTCTGAACCACATTATTTGGTGAATAATCATGTCTTAGTGAGTGAACCATATTGACTGACTCCTTATTTGACCTATGACAAAATCAGGTGTTTGGCAAGGTCAATATAGTTTGGTTTGGGATTTGGTCAAAAAGGAATTTCTTAATATAAGTTCCAGAAGATGTTAGGGTGCAGTTGAGTTATTCTAATATAAAGTTATTATGAACTATAGTCAGTCAACTTGGCTTAGTTAGACTCAGTCTTGAGCTCGCTCATGAGTCATGATCAATGGACCTGAGCTTGCAACTCAACTAGTTCAAGGGTTAAGCTTGAACAAGGACCTGTTTGTCTTGGCGCGGCTCGCTCTCAACTTGATAACAGCTTAACACTGGCTCAATTTACTTAACATTATATATTAGTAGCTGATCAAGTTCAAATCAAGCTCAGCTTGTTATAAACAATGGTATCATGAACAAGAAGCTGATTTCCATGCGTATTAGAAAGCTTGTTCAGGTCAACAAGCTTGAGCTTGGCTCATTAATAATTTAAATGAAAACAAACTGAGCTGAAGCTTGGCTCCTCCAGCTAAACTCAGTGTCAAGCTTGATTTCAAGCTCCACTCAACTCAGTTCAACTAGCTTTTGCATTGTACAACCATAGATTCGAAGTACCATCTGTATCTAACTTAAGATTTAACTGTCAACTCTCTTAAATGGGGCCAAGAAAGTCGCACTGATCAATCTTAATCTTCCCATTGATGGATAACTCTATGTGTGCTCATTCATTAGCCATTACTTTAGTTTCCTGTTGATGCAGGTAGTATTAATTAGATTATTTAGTGCACCAGATCACTGAACCTGTAGACACAAGTCACACAATGTCCAACTAGCTTTCAATGTTAGGTTTCCACAACTTACAATGTCATATGTGCTATTCAACAAACTAATTACTCTGATGGATCTCCATCATTAATCTTGGGCACCACTGCCAGTAGAGTACAAGATGAAATTTGCTTTAATCAGCTAATACTAACCATTCAACTAATGGATACTAAAATCAATGGTTGGGAAGAAAATAGCCCAACATTTTGACTCAAAAAAATTCTTATCAGACAAACCACCCAATTCATGTGTTATTTCGTATTTAGGGCACTGGTGTACTTTGCTTGTAGTCCTCCCAGTGCCATCTGTGGAACTTTGAGGTTTTGAGAATTGCACCCTACTGTTTTATGTAATCCTTGTACTTGGCATCTAAATGTAAATCATACGCTTCAACACTACTTATTTGTGAATGAGACATAATTAAGAATCTTATTATTGTCAATTAATGGTTGATTATAGATTAATTAAGGGGTTTTAATGGGAAAAACCCTCATATATGGGCATTGCATTGATTTGGACCCAATAAAAATGGGCAAACAAAAGTGGTCCCTTGGGCCATTTACGTGTTTTTTTTTTTTTTTCCTTTTTTTTCTTTTTTTTTTTTTTTTTTTTGATGTTTTCGTTTTGTAATAGCCAATATTTTTTGTCATATTCGATATCGACTATCCAAAAACTTGCGCACCGCCTGCATCTCACCCTCTCCAGCGCCATAGGCATGGAGTGCATTACCTTCTCCTTTACACCATCACCTGCGGAACCTCACCTGAATGCAGCACCACAACACCCTTTCTTCTTCCTCCACTGCACTCCACTTGCATACTCCACCAAGTCATTTTTTTCCTTTTTTTTTCTTTTTTTTCTTTCTTCTCCTTCTTCTTCTTCCTTGCCTTTTCTTCTTCCTCCACTGCACACCGCCTGCATACCCCATCGAGCCGTCTCTTTTTCTTTCTTCTCTTCTTCTCCATCATTTTCCTCCTCGCACTTCCTTTTTCTTCCACCTTTCCTAGCATCCCATTCCACTAACACACCTATCCATGTCCCTCTCCCTTTCGTTTTCTTTTCTATTCCATCCCCCACTTCTCTCCTCCTCCCTCTGCCACTGCACCCTGCATCGCCTTGCTACCACTACACACTTTGCTTCCTCACCTGCGCACAGCACCGACCACACCAGCACCCGCCTCTTTCTTTCTTTCTTCTGTCCCTCTCTCTCTTCCTTGCACAACCCTCTTTGCACACACACTATCTTCTTCCTCCCTTTTCCTTTTTTTATTTCTTCCTTTCCCCTCTCCCCCTCTTCTTCTCCTTTCTCCCTGCACTGCCCTTTGCCACCCATTGCACTCCACGCCAGTGCATACCTCCTCCTTTCTTTTTCTTTCTTCCTTCTCCCTCTCTTTCCATTTTTTTTTTTCTCTTTCTTTCCTCCTCTTCTTTTTTCCTTTCCCCCTCCTTTACTGCTACACTCTGCCCTCACAACCCCTGCACACACCTCCATCTCCGTACATCTCATTTGCACACACCCACCAGCTTTCTTTTTCCTTCTTCCTCCTTCCTCCTTCCTCCTTCCTCCTTCTCAAAGATTGTTGTGAGATTGATTTGAGATCAGTTGCAGAGAGCAAGAGAGAACAGAGAGAGGAAGAGATGAATGAAGGTTTGGGTGGCCTTGTGTATAAGCGTCGATATCAACTATAGCGCTAAAAGACAAAAAAAAAAAAAAAAAAGAAACATAAAATGAGGCCCCCTTCTGTTTGCCCGTTTTTATTGGGTCCAAATATATGTAATGCCCATTTATGAGGGTTTTTCCTGTTAAAACCCCTTAATTAACTATTGTACCATTTTTTTAAAAATTAAATATTAAAAGAATGTTGAACTTTCTTGCCATTTACCACCAATTTGATGACCGGCAATTATTGACTAGATTGTATATCAATGTGATTTTTAGTCATGTTTTTGTACATCGTCAAACAATGGTTTGATATGGTCAGGTACCAACCGTACCATGATACAAACATTGGCATTATGTAGAAAATATTGCAAGTTCAACCCAAAATAATGGTGAATACCGATAATATTGATCCTAACTTGTATGAAATGAATTTTACCAAAATTTTTTTTTTTTTGTATGAAATGAAATTATCACAACATGTTTGTTTGTATGAAGGGAGGAAAGTATTTTATCATTTAGTATCCTTTACTATAAGCCTCATCCTTTTTTTATTTTCTCTTGATTTGACACTTTATTTTACATCCATTCCTCCCCACATGCAAACAATCATGCCCTTATGTCACGCATGGGAGGCGGACATCAGCCAAAACCAAAATTCCAAACCACTTTAAACCCAACTCAGGTCAAACCCATACCGAACCTTCCCCTCATGAGTGATTATTATGGTAATAACCGATTTAACCCGATAATGGCTCTTACCACCTGGGTCAAGAGCAGCAATTTTCACTTAGCTGCCCAGGGTTCAAGTCCTTAGCAGTAGGCATGCACGTCACCTCTTCCCTCATGTGCTGGTTCCCTTTCCACTAGTGTAGGTTTTCTTTCCACTTGTGGGCTCCTTTCTATCTAAATTGGTTATCTTACCGTATATGTGCAGTCTCTCTCTTGGACCTAGCACCCTTGGCTGGAGTAAAAAAAATAGACTCATTTAACCCAACTCATTGTCATCGTTAGGACAATAGATCTTTTGTGACATTGTGAGAAAATCCTTAGACTTAGGGCACGTTAACATAGCGTTATTGGAAAATTACGGACTTCCTCTTTTCCACATGAAACTTTTTCCATATAATCGAGCTCATTTTACGCTTTTCCTTTACAAAATGACATTGGCACCAACCGTTGAGAAATCTTCACAGAAAAAAGAAAAAAAGAAAAAAGTACCCAAGTTTTCCTTGCATTTTTTATATATAACGTGGCTGCAACGTGCCCTTACTTTGTTTATGAGAAAAATTATCTCATAGTCTTTTCCCAAAATGAGCAATGCTTGAAAAGCAAGTTTCTTTTTTCATTTTTAAAAGGACATATGCCACATTTACTAGTGAAATCACCCATAGTTTATGAAGTTCCACTTGACTTTCATGTAAACGGATCCCATGCTGTCATACGGCTGAAGATTATGCCCCTGTTTTTGGGCTGTCAAATGTCACTTTAATGGAAGTTGCACCCAAGTTAGATCAATCTCTTTAAAAAGCTAAAACATTTAAAACACAAGAATGATAATGATGATTTATTTCATTTGATTGTGTGATAGAAGTCCCAACTTAGATTGTAGTGAAACTTGGCCATGCACAAATTTGGATGGCTTATATTTAAGATGGTGGCCTAACTAGTGACTTTTCATGCTTGCCAAAGAAATTGTGTTATATGATCCATGCTCAGGCTCAATAATTATTGTTATAATTAGGGAAACTCAATTATAAGTACATTTAACGACGACTTCAAACATTAGCTAATTTCTGGTTTCCGATCAGTTTAGAAAATTAAATCAACTGTGTGTTGTCATAAAGAACATAAAAATTCCTTAGATCTAACCTCAGTTATATTAAATGTTGGGCGATAATTCGAGATGGCCGATAAATCTGAATCGACTTAATTATGATTATTTCAGGTTATATCTAAAAATGATATTCTTAATCTTTTCAGAAAAAAATATGCCAAATCTCAACAACCAACCAAAACGTATCCTGAGTTCGAGAGTTGGAGTGGTAATTGATCTAATAATGATTTCATTCTCGTGGTCTTGTTTGCCAAGCTCGTAACAACAAAATAAGCCCTTTTTAGAATGATTTTGTCTTTCTTAAGATGATGAATGATTAAGATAAGACTCTTTGCACTTGTTGTCTGAATGATAACTACTTTTATATGAAGTCTCCTCTTCTCTATATCACAAATGCTCAAGCATAATACATTGAATTCTAAGAATGGGTTGATTTTATAAATTCTCACTATTGAATTAAAATTCTCATACATAAACAACTGTCATTTGTTGCCAGCATTTTCCACATAGACAGAGCCAAGTGAGGTTGCCTCAACTCTGATTGTCAAGTGACAATGATGAGAGTGGTACTCCATGGTTGGACTGACCTATTGTCTTTTTTTTTTTTTTTTAACCACTCAAAACGTAGGCCGTTTACTTCAATACACCATCTCAAAATCTTATTCTAATATGAGTTGATCCCACTATAAAATTAGGCATGTGATATTTTTAATCAGATGCTCTATCATATGGTAGGGCTAACTCTTACTAGAGAAAAGAAAATCACGAAATAGACACTATAGAGAGGGTACCAGATATTCAATAAGCAGATTGCAGACCCTACTGTGGAGAGGAAAAGCATGAGTGAGACACTCAAGGATTTGGACTCCTAGCTTTGCATTGTCATATCATTTACACCTTCACCATTCACCTCATGTGACTTGATGAATGACTTTCAATGATTTTAGGGTTTTCTTTGGATATCATTGAAATTCCTCACTTATTCACTCAACTCGGAGAATTCCCGTAAGAATTGCTTTTAACCAAAAAAAAAAAAAAAAAAGAAAGCCCTTAAAAGCCGGCCTTAACTTGATAACTGGAGCTCACCTCTGAAATTCAAATGGCCCCCATGTCAGGCATGTTATATTAAAACATTCACATAACTTCACATAACCTGATCACTCCTACAGTGGTCCCAATCCCAATTAATGGGAGACACTGTTAGGTTTTTCACTAGTGTGGGCTCTAGTGGCATTATCTTTTTAAAATTTGGGTTCATACCCCACTGGACTAATTCTTGGACCTAATTATCATTTGAACATGAAAATGTGGATCCGGCCCACACTTGTACTTTCCGGGCCGAGTCGTCGATAGCCAGCCGCGGACGGGGGCCCATTAACATCCATCCAACTTTCCAAGCCAGTGTTTCTCATCTCAAAATTAGTAGTAACCACATGTGCATGTCACAGTTGCCGGATTTGAACATTAGTCTAACCTAAATGAACTTTCACTATGCTTCCAAAAAGAAAATCTGATCTAATGAGTGACATGGATCGTTTGATGGGATGGTTTGATAGCTCCACCATGTCCAAAAAGTTGCCTACTGATGCCCCAAAATCAGGCTTCTGTTACAGAGAAAATGAGAATGAGAGGAAAAGGGGCATGCGTTTACATTGGCTCTGTTTTCATTCACATCTAAATTTCACACCAAATCTGCTCCTAGCTTGGCTCTTTGGCTTTGTCGGTTACAGTGCGAGTCTGCCACTATCTAATATTTGACATGCTGGAACATTTGTACTTAACACTACTTTACATGTTGTATTAGTGATCCAATGGTGTGTTGGTAAAAAAGTTAGTTCTAAAAGCTCCGTTGGTTTCGAATGTTCTGTGGGAACCTTGAATCTTGTGCCATGAATATTCAAACTTCTTAAAGCCAGCTATTTTAAAATAACTAAAAAATAGTAGATGAAATGCTTCAAATTTAGATGATCCGAAGGTCACCTCTGGCAATCAAATTTTTACGGAAGATATTTTCGATTTTTCTAAATTTGTGGTAAATTTATATTTGATAATTGTAAATTCATGAGGATTTGGACAAATAAAAATCTTCATTTGTTAGGATCTTAAGATCCGACCACCCCCCATAAGAGTTGAAAATCATCACTTAAGTGAATTTGTACATCGAATCTTATTTTTCTCTGCTATATGCATTGATACACACCAATATCAAAGTGAAATCGTCAATTATATAAATTTTCATCAAAGAATTCTTTTTTCAGTGGTAGTGAATAATCATCATATCTCATTTGAGGCTTCTCAATGGTGAAATTTAAGAAACTAAGATTTTGAAATCTTTTAGATATGATATTCAAGATCTCGTCATAGAAAAAAAAAAAAAATGTGGTTAGGGCACATTTGTGTAATGTCCTTTCCGAAAAAGACAGGTGGATTTTCATGTATCATCTCTTTTTGTATTTTGGTCCTAGGTGGATTTCCTCAAAGGAAAGTGAAATGGAGTGATCCACCTTTGATACTTTTGCAACAAAAGTCATTTCCATCACGGAGGTGGGAAAAAACAATAAACTTTTTGTATTGATACATGCTGCACAAACATGCATTGAATTATGTAGGTTATCTACATATGGTTTGCAGCCTACCCAGTGATCTCGAACTCCATAAATTGAAGCATGGATCAAAGACATGGTATCTCCCCTCTCTAAGACGGCCAAGCATTGAACATGATCGTTGCTTAATTGGTTTTTCATTTTCTTATGGGTCACCAAGTAGGGGGAAAGTCCAGCTTAATGCCGATAATCCTTTTTATAGGATTTCATCACACTCAAAATGCTCAGTTAATCTTAAAACGTGGCAAACTTTTGTTAGTGAAAAGCTCATGTTTGAGTTGACCAACTTAGGTGACATGTGGGATGTTGGTGGAGTCCATTGGTTTTATTGTACTTATCATTATTATGTATTACACATCCGTAAAAAAATTAACTTTATTTTAATAATCTATTTGCTCAATAGCGACCTTGGAGGCGAAAGCTATATATTTTTCTTGAATCTTTGTAGTTTTGTGTCATGTGCAAAAGATATTTCATTTGGAAAATCATCACATACTGCAAAAATGTGGAACTAACAACCATCTTCTAAACATCACTTTGGCACCTAATGCAGTATCAAACATTAGACTCGAATCCCCTCCCTTGCTTCCGAGTAGGAGCATTTGTGCTCTTAACCAATCAAGTTACAGCATAACTTCTTCTTAATATAGTAAAAGTCAAGTAAAGTTTTCATTTTTCGAACAAAATGTCACATTAAAAGAACTTTAATTCAAAACTCTCTATATCTTTTTTAAAAAACGTAAAAAAGCAATCACATTTATTCACTAAAATATAAAAAAAAAATTCCACTTTCCCATACAAAAAGTCAAAATGATTCTATAACAAACAACAAAAAATAAAATACCATCATAACTCACTTCACTTATATTTTATTCTTTCTTCAAAATCAACTTTACTTCACTTGACTTTATTAGTAGAATTGCCAAAATGGCTCTAATTAAAACCAATATTGAACATTTTTTAGATGAAAGTGACCAATAATACGTTAACTAAAAATTATTTAAATAAATTGGGTCATTAATGGGTCCAAAACTTGAACTGCCCCTCAACCTGTCATAATCAGCATCACACACACTCTTTCTACAGGTATAGGCCAGAGGAGGTCACCATTTATCCCAGTCCATGAGAAGAAAAAGAAGACAAAGATTAACTCGCATGTTGATAAAATTTAAACTTGGCTTGACCAATCGGGTGTGGGCCCCATTGCACCCACAAAGTGCGGGGCATCATCCATCCGTCCATCTCTTACAGGCGTGGAAGAGAAAAACACACCCCAAAATTCCACAAGCGACACCACAAACCGCCAAACGCGACGTTCGTGTGCAAGACCACAGCCACAACAAAAACCACCACAACCCCCCGGGCCCCACACTTTGCAGTACACCCCCAGACCACCGACAGGAATATATTCGAGAAAAAAGAGACTGGTGGGCCATGAATGTGATCACATCAAAATCCGAGATGGGTCACACCAGTACGAACCCAGGTGCACCTACTGTAAATTACAGGCAAATTGAAGCCCACTTTCCATCACTCTCACTGGCACGTCCCCATCCATCTCCCATTTGATTTTTCCAGTGTCTGTGATGGGAGATTTTATATAATCAGAAGCAGGAGTTGTTTATTACCCCCCCCCAAAGCCCTTTTCCTTTGTTTGGCGGGTATATAAACAAACTGAAGAAAAAGGTCCCAAAAGATCCCACGCTTTCTTCAAAACGGAAGAGGAGGAAAGGAAAGGAAAGGAAAGAAGAAGAAGAAGCAGCAGCAGCTTCAGAAGAAGCACAAGGAGAAGGAATCCTCTCACGTCACATCCTTTCCATACTCCTCTAACCTATTCTCAATTCCTGCTCCCTCAAACCCGATCAGAAGAATCATCTCCTTCTTCTCTTTCTCTCTCTATCCCTCTATGTGTAATGTGAAGGACTGAGAAAGATGTACGGCCGGATACGTCCCTCGATGGAAGGGTCAGCCTCCGATCCGCCGGGCGAGTGGAACGCTCCCGCGGCGCCCGAAACGGCGCTCCAAGGTCCGATTTTTACACCACCCATTTGCATTTCGGTGTCGTTTCGGTCTCATTTGGGTCTAATTTAGGGCTTTGATAAGGGAATTTGATCGTGTGATTGCATTGCAGAATCCATGTTGCAGTTGGAATTGGGCGGCGGCGGCGCCGGAGATCCGTCGTTGTTGTACCCGGTGCGGCCGGGAGAGCCGGACTGCGGCTTCTACATGCGCAATGGATTCTGTGGTTACGGCGCCCGGTGCCGATATAACCATCCACGCGATCGGGGCACGGTAATCGGTTCGGTTCCCTCTGTTTGTGATGGTTTCTAGGGCGTATTTGTTGGATGTTTTGATCTGATCTTTGAGTGCATTTGGTTGTTTTTTTATTCCTCTTGAATTGCATCGTCTGGATTCGAGTGATTCGTGGTGCAATTTGATATTTTGCAAAATCCCCTTTTGTTGCTCAGTTTCAATGTTTGGGATGATGCGAATCTCTAAAGTTGCGTTTTTGTAGTAGTTGGGATACTGATTTTCCCCAGTTGTATGAGAATGGAGGGTTTGTCGTTTTGCCAAATTGTCAAAATGGATTATTGCGATTTGGGGTGCATCCAAACGATCTATTTATCGTGGTATCTGATTGGATGTTATGCGAGTAAGATGTAGTGCTTGGTAGCTTTGATTGGAATTTTGCTCTGCTCTTTATAGAATTTAGAATGTGGATGCTGTCGCAGGTCACTGGAGCTGTGAGAAGTGGTGGAGGGGAGTATCCGGAGCGGGTGGGCCAACCTGTATGCCAGGTAGTTTCTCGTCATCGATCTTGGCTCATTAGATCACCAATGTAAAACAATGTGGAAGCGTGAAGTTTTAGCATGCTTGTTTTGTTGAATGTGTGTTCGGATCACCCCTAATTCTAGGAAGAACAGGTAAATTGGCTGAAAGAGAGTATGTATGGTCACATGTTTCGATGTGTATCTTGGTGATGCAGCAAAAGAAAAACTGCATCAGATGGGACACCATCTTTTCATGTTTTCTGCTTGAAGTTTCTGTTAAGAGCTGAGACGTGAAGGATATATATTACTTTGGACATTGTTGCATCCAGCTTGTTTTTTCAGGTTATCAGGTACACCGTTAGTTTGCTCTGTGTGCATGAAGTTCGAACTCATAAAATAAATTATTGTTTCAGTTTCTTTTAACAGATGATCAGTGTGGTCAAGTTCTGAGTATCAGTGCATGTATGTGTCTCTGCCAAAGCAATGTGTTAGAGAATATAGACACTACTTCATTGTTGGCATTGTGTCATTTTCCTTGATTTAGTGTTGTTGGGCGGACACACATTTTCCATGCTGTGTAATCTGGACTCATGATAGATAATATGATATATTTCATCTATGACGGGATTTATAGCTTTAGGATAACACCTGATTTCATGGGAACTAATGATACTATTTCATACTGATTGTGTATTTTTTTTAACGTTTTGGACTAATGTGCGGTATTTTATGATGGGATTTGTAGCTTTTAGGGTAACACCTGATTTCACAGTAACTAATGATACTATTTCATACTTATTGTGGTTTTTTTTTTTTCTGGACTAATGTGCAGTATTTTATGAAGACCGGGACTTGCAAATTTGGTTCTTCATGCAAGTACCACCACCCGAGACACGGAGGTTTATCATCAAGCATGGTTTCATTAAATTATTACGGATACCCACTACGACCGGTTTGTATCTTTCTGCTCATCATATAGCATGTTTTTCTTATGTTCTTCTGACTTTCTGATGATCTTAAACTAATGTGCATATCATTTATTTATGGTTTTTTTTTTTTTTTTTTTTTTTCGGTGTGGTCGATAGGGTTTTAGAAAGAATTTTTCCTTGAGAAAATTGATATGTATTTAGATCAATTGTCTTATAATGAGTTTTGGTTGATAATTTTATTGTACAGGATGAGAAAGAGTGCTCCTATTATGTGAAAACAGGGCACTGCAAGTTCGGTGTAGCATGTAAATTCCATCATCCACAACCGCTTGGTATTGAGATGCCATCATCTGCACCTACATTTTATCCTACGGTGCAGCCCCCTCCAGTTCCATCACCTTCAGTAGCTGGCTGGCAAGTTGTACGGCCACCCCTAATGCCTACCTCATATGTCCAGGGGCCTTATCCAGTGCTGCTTTCTCCAGGGGTCGTGCAGATTCCAGGCTGGAGCCATTATCCTGTGAGTAAAACTATATTTCTGTAGTAAACTATATTTCTGTAATATAGCCTTAATTTTATTCCAAATGTAATCACCATAGATTTTCCATGATCATTGACTAGAATCCATCCATTATGTCCTCAAGCTTTGTGTTAGAACATGTGGGGCCACTGGTTCGTGATCCAAACCATTTGACTCAATGGATCTCAATATTGATGAAAATGACTCAAAGATAATCCAAATCGGAACATCGTTGCTAGCCTATACTATGCCTTTTTTTTTTTTTTTCCATTTGTCTCATGTAAAAGATTTTTGTGGCAACCGACTAAAAACACACACACAGAGGGATGTTTACAGACATATATCTTCAGCTTCCATCAGTTTAACAGTCTTGATCACCAAAACATGGGCCCCGCTTTGTACATACCCAAGGCTTCCGGATACTCTGAATATCCTGGGGATGAACATCATAAAAGTCATTGGATGGAATGTGCTCAAGTAATTGGCATTTCTTATTCCATTGATATTTCATGTGAAGCAGCCACCTGCAAGCCCAGCAGCATCCCCTGGTACACAACACGCTGTAGGAACAGGCTTGCTATATGGGTTAACACAGCAGTTATCTCCTTCGGCACCTGCATACCCAGGACCTTTTTCGTCTGTGTCTTCCAGTGCTGGACCTTCAACTAGTAGCCAGAAGGAACACATGTTCCCAGAAAGGCCTGGCCAACTTGAATGCCAATTCTACATGAGAACAGGGGATTGTAAATTTGGCTCTGCGTGTAGATACCATCATCCACCGGAGTGGAGTATGCCAAAAACAACTTGTGCTCTTAACTCCGAGGGCCTCCCTCTACGTCCGGTATGCATTTCGGATTATATTTTTGTTTTTTTTTTTTTTTTTTCTTTTGCTTAAAGATTGCTGAGTTCAGTTTGGTTGAGGTGATTCACCTAGGGACCTAGATGATTGCTGGGGTGACCAGTCCGGATCCATTGCATGGTCATGGGCTATGGTCGCCGAAGGCATATATTACAGAGAGAAGAAATGACCTACTTGCTTGTGTAGCAAACAAATAGGAGTGCGAGGATGTTTTATTTATGGTCTAAAGTTAAAGAAGTATGTGTTTTTTGTTAATATGAAAATTCTTGGGTTTTTTTATTTATTTATGGTTTAAAGTTAAAGAAGTACAATTTTTGTTGTTAAGATGAAAATTCTTGAAGTTCTATTTCTTTGATGTTTCATGAATTTATTATGTATGACCTTCTTGTAATTACTAAGAGCTATGAGTTTCCCTAAGGTATTAGTTCCTTTTTGTTTTTTTTAGACATTTTAAACTACCTTGTCCATGCCTTTTCCTATATTATTATTTTACTTGAAACTGGTAGGGTCGTGAGGCTAGTTTTCTTACCAAATGAAGAAAATTACAAGAGTACTCTAATTCATTGTCAGAAAGAAAATTACAAGAGAACTACTGAAACCCCAAAACAAATCCCTCCCCACCCCACCAACACACCCCCCCCACCCCCCCCCCCCCCCCCCCAAAACACCCACCCACCCACCCCTACACCAAAAAAAAAGAAAAGAAAAGAAAGAAGGAACACTAACACGCAAAGAAAGAAGGAACCAAAAGGATGATGGACCTAAGGACATTATAGTACATAGGAAATGAGTACATGTGCTTCTCTCCACTCTGTTTAGCCAAGGTAAGGTGGGCCTCAGCCTCCTTGGATGAATACAGATAGATCCTTAAGGTGTGGATTGTGGAACATTTTTGTTGTAGTCCATATAGCTACTTGGGTACTTGTGTATTCATAGCATACTCGTGTCGGACTTGTACGATTCTTGTATTGGTGCTCACTATCGCAACAATATTTCTAAGGTATAACTTTAGCATATCCTACTGCACTGAGTCAACTATTTCATGTAGATCCATTAATGTTCCTACCTTTCAACATTATAGATGTTGGAAAGGAATGTAAGCAATGATAATTTCATTAAATTAGAAATGTTCTAAAGAAGAAAAACCAATACTTTTTTCAAAATCTTAACATCAAAAATGAAATTTTATGTTATGAATATATACCATTTTGTATCTGTATTCTAAATTTTCCGAAGTGCAGAATCGTATTGCCAATCCCTATTTCCATGTCCATGTCCATATCTGTATCCGAGCATATAGCTGTATATGCTTTGCTCATTGATTCTATCCAAATTGATTCACTGCTTGTCTAGGTTTGATTATGGCATTGGAATTATCAAAACAAAGAAATTACATAAAAAAATATCGACATAAGTTAAGATCATCAAACCCACTTGTTCATATCAGTTCGACCAATCTTTTACCGATGTAGGTGGTTTTGCCTGGTTCTTGATTAGTTGAAGGATTTAGTTTGGACATGACTATCCAGGCACTAGTTCTGGTCAAATTGGGTCATACCGGTGTTTCAGTCTGATTTTTAGAACAATAAATTTGTTATCACATTTTTTTTTTTTTAAATACACGTGACCTACACTCACTGTTGGGATTGGATCAAAATATTGTATAGTTTCAGTTTCGTTAAACTCTGAGGCTCTTGAATAAGAGACTAGGGTATTCCACAAGGCTGCGTTTTATGCCAACCCGTACCCATGATGAGTCCTTTCTATCCCTCTTAAACCCCCCTCAATTGAGGTACATTTAGTTGAGCGCATTTAGGAGCATTCAGGATTAACATCAATAGGTGATTAATAAAGAGAGGCTTGTTTGCAAGGGTTTGGACAATGTCCTATGTAGGCTAATATCGGCGCTAGTGATGAAAAGTTTCTCTATGCATGTTGATGATGGTCCCGTGAGGAAAAGGGGTAGGCCGAAGAGGACATGGATGGAAGTAGTTGGGCCAGGTGTAGATGGTTCCATGAAGCTGAGGTCGTAGAGGCTGTTCTCATGCACATATTGTGCAAAGTCTTGATTGGCTACCATGAAGGGGTCAACTTTGCCTCTTTTTTCTTTCTTTGTTTTTTTTTTTCCTTCTCCGTGGGCCCCAGGATGTTGTTAAAGTCCCGTAAAAAGCAACTAGGGGTGAGGGGGTGGTTAGGTTAAAATCCTTAAGGATGGACTACGTTGATTACATTTGACCCAATTGGGGAAGTCATTTATAGGAGTCAGGTAACATTCTTCAATAGGGGATTGTTGACGCATGGGTTTCCAAACGGAATACCGTATGGCATTGGTGTTCCAAAAGTAGGGTATGTAGGTGCCTAACTAGTGGCTTCCGCATGATTCCGCGAACATTCCACATAAGCATTTTTTGAGGGGTTTCCAAACAAGATGATGGAGGAGTGGAATTTCCACATTCTCAATGGGTGGATGGAGGAGGTTGACAACCTGCTGAGTCAAGTAAGGTTGCTGCTAATTTTGATTTAGATGGCCTTTGCTTGAACTAGCCGATCGTGTGGGTGAACAAGCCACCAGTGCAGTGAGTAAAGCATGTTGTCCAAACTGATGAGTAGTCATAGGAGTCCACATCCAATGGTGATTTTATTCTTTTTTGTTGTGTGTACAATCTGCCCAAAGCCAAATTACAGGTAGGGTACTATTTTGAACAGTTTGGATTTTACATATCGAGGCCCATTGATGGATATATGAACATACTATATTACTATAGGATTTATTGGTTTGAATGAAACATTTACTTTTAAGAATTGCTCCCTCTTTTAGAAAAAATTGTGTTAGGTATGAAGGAGATAAATTAGGAAAGAAAGTATGTCCTTCATACATGACATGACTGCACATGGCAAGCTTTTATTGCTTCTAAAAGAGGAAGCACTTGTTTAAAAGAATGCTTGGGCTTCATGTAGAAATCCCTACATATTGATTTTATAAATATTGCACATGCTCCTGTGCGGATGTCTTGCAAGGGAGACTAGTGCCAGACAGGTGGGCCCCACTAATATCGGTTGAGGATGGGGAAGAAAGATCTAAATGGTACCACCATATATGAAATTTCAAGTGAATACTATCATTAACCCCTTGATATGTGGCCTCCAATGGTCCAACCTATTTAGATTTGTGTTACGTCCAATGGGATCCATGGCCTGGCCTTTTATTTTATTTTTTAGGGGGGCTGGTGTTTCGTTGGATGGTGGGTTCAGATTGATCATCTGGGGCTCCTAGGTGGGCCCCACCGGCCGTCTTGCATAGGAGTGTGCACGCGTACACACATGTATATATATGGAGAGAGAGAGCCCAGCGCACATGGGGAATTCTGTGCTCGCTAGACCACCCATCCGAATGGACCACACGCACGGGACCCATGCCCCTTCCGAATTACACCGATCCCATTTTTTATAGTCATCTAAATGGATTGCGTTGTTGGATTGACTCTGCAAATTTTTTAATGGTTTAAAATTTGTAGCATTGATCAAGTGATTAGGTGATCAAGTGGGCTCCATATTTTGTACACATGTATGCGCTAACCAGATCTTTCAATCCTCTGGCTCCATCCCCAGGTGAGGCCCACATCAAGGTGTGATGGAAATCCCCATTCGTACTGTGAACTGGGGATAGAGACCAAATATATATGTGGGCCCCTTTCTGCTGAGCAAAGATGCTCACGATAAGGTGAGCACACTTACTTCTGGGGCCCACCTAAGGGCGTGTTTGGTACTTAACTAGTTAAAGTGAAGTCAAGTGAATCCAGACAAGAAATAACAACAGGTTATATCAAAAGTACATAATTTCAAAATTCCCTCTAAATTTTTCAAAAAAAAGTCAAAAAAGCAACCTCCTTTCTCCACTAAAAGACAAAAAAACTCCACTTTTCTATACAAAAAGTCAAAAAGATTCCATACTAAACAACTAAAAACAAAATACCATCATAACACCTTATATTTTATTCTCTCTTGATTTGATACTTCACCTCACCATACTTCAATTCACCATACATCCAAACAGGCCTTATGGGACTGGGGGGTGGGGGTTTACCTGTGTATGGTGATGGTGACAGAGACTTGAATCATCATCCTAACAACTTGATCAATGGCTGACAAGTTTTCACTGTCCAAAAACGAGTGCATAGTCTCTGTCTATCCAACGGTCCAGTCCCATTGGATGGGTGCTAAACCTGAGATCAATGACTAGGGGGGGGGGGGGGGGTTGTTGTCCTTTGTTCTATGGTCTGCTTGGATGGATCATAAGGTGGGCCATGCTAGGTATTTAGCTACGTGGTGCTCACCTTATTGTCAGAACTGGTGCTCAGCGGAGGTTTTTCCTATATATATATATATATATATATATATATATCGATGATATATATTCATTCACCTTATTTTCAATTTTCACTTGCAGACACCTACTATTGATGCAAACAATCTATACGTATCCCCTTTGGTGTAGCACCCGCCCCAACTTGAGGCTAGGCCTACCCTTATATGCAGAGATTTTGGACTACATCTTGCCAAACTCAGTGTGATCTTTCATTTAAAATAGTTAATGGCTATTTATAGTGTACAATAGCAACTTAATATGGTCTCATATGAACATTAATCATATTACAACTCTAATGTAATCCTAAGCACATCTTCACCTAATCATGTCGTAAATCTATATGTATAATCCTAATCTAACACATACTCATTGTCATCATGAGATATTCAACCATCTTCTTCTTCTTAATATCCTCTATTATCCACTTGCAATCACATGTGATTGGTTATAATAAATATAACCTCCTAATCTTGATTGATGTGTTGCCAAAATGATCATCATGTTTAATTGGTGATCATCATTTGCCTTTAGAGCTCATCACTGTCGCATCTCACTCTTTTGAGTTTTGAGGCAGTTAGAGTCGGTGGCCTATGAGATCAATTTTGTCATGATTTCTCCTAGAAGCATACTGGTCATGCCTCATGACGGAAGGGATGAGATTGTAAGGCTTCAATGAATCTGTGGATGATTGAAAAGAGAACCTTTATTTGAGCCGTTGGATTGTCTTGATTGTCCTTCCAATGCATAGATCTCATCTTCATGTGTCTATGAGAAAACCAATATTGCGGTTGACCCCGAAAACCGACATGTCGACCCATTGTGCTTATTATTATTATTATTATTATTTTATATAAAAAAAGAATAGAAAATGTCAAAAAGAAAAGCATAATACTGGAAAATGCTACAATTAAACGTCTTTTCCTCTTTTCCATTAGGGTGCATAATTAAGCAATTTATTGGTCTTCCTGAAGTCATACATCCTGCATTGTTATTCGTAATAAATTGTTTGAGTGGTTCAAATTTAATGACTGAGTAAATATGTGTTCTAAAGGTTGTAGAAATATTTAAAATTATATATTATGCAAAGAAAGTAAACATCTTTAACCAATAACCGTTCAAAAAAATTACTAAAGTCTTCCCCAATTTTGTTCAAATTGCCAAATGTGTTACATATTCATCAAAACTATAAAATATTAACCCATTCTAATCTGTTGAAGAAAATCTCAAAAAATGATTACACATACTTTTGTAGCCAAAATCCGTGTACCACACAACACTCAAATCTTTCAGAAACAATATCGATTTGGTGTTTATTTTTGCACAAATCAAGCTGTCAGAAGGTGTGGAGGAGCTTAGAGATGTTTCTTTTCATAAGCAAAAACCCCAGAGAGGGTAAAGAAGAGAGAAGAAAGCATTATATAAGCATGTTGGCAAGTTTTGAAATTCTCAGCTGATATGGCCAATGAATGAATCAATGCGGCGGATGTTTCTTATGGTATTTTGCTGTGAATTTGGTAAAATATGCTACGATGTATTGAAGACTTTAATTTCGGATATTGATCAAGACCAATACACATTACTCATCATCTGCTATGTAGAGTATGAGCCGATATTTCAAACAAGGATTGGATCACAATAAAAAATATTTTGAGGTCCTAATAAAAATCAAACTTTTGTTCATCTTTTCAGCCAACCTGTCCACATCATAATCTTCTATCAAGATGATACATTTTAAACTAAACTCTATTATTTTTTTTAAAGCCATATATTATATTATATGTGACACAACATGAACATTGCGTTGAGAAGCTGATGCAATCCTAGGGTTAGGATCGCAGGTGCTAAGGCAGAATTAGGTTTTCCGTAGAAACAATCACATGATGAAAACACGCACCAACGATAAAACCCGCGAATGGGAAAATTCTATTAATTCCAAAATCTGAGATTTCTATCTCTCAATGCCATATAAGTAGTAGAAGTAACTTAGGGCCTAAGACACAATCCTAATCAAACTAGGAAACAAGATAAAATTAGAAAACTAATCCTAATTAAACTCTTTACTAATAAGAAAATCTCTTAAGCTTTATTGGGTCCCACATGTGGCCCACAATTGTGTCTCACGTTCAATAGTGGTGCTGCTGCATCAGAAGCCAGCCCATATGGGGCCCACTTTTCAAAGACCTGCTTGTTTGTATGGAAGGGCCCCAAACAGGTGGATTAAATGTGTTCCCAAACAGGTGGATTAAATGTGTTAGTGTTTGCTGTCTTATTTTTAATTTTGTTGATTTGGATCTGCTTTGTGCGGATATCTTAACCACGACACGTCTGAATCCTAGGGCTAGTCCTTGGCGACATTTCATGGGAAATCTACATATGATATACATATGGTGATGGTGCTGGCAGATCAAAGAGTTAAGATGTTTTGTTTAAGATGCCATTTGTCCTCTTGCCGCTGTGTTTGGATATCTGTACCACGACTGTATACTTTAGTTTGTGCTTTTCTATTCACTATTCACTTAAAGCAAGTGCATGATACAGTGCCACATGCCTCTCTAGTCTACTATCTGGATATTGGACAGTTTGCATGTGTTGGGGGTGCTGAACTTGATTTGTTTTGATTCTGTTACTCGGCTGTTGTGTGTACTTGAGTCCCCAAGCTTGTACTGAGTGAGGGCGGGTGAGTGATAACTGGTTGTTTACTTTTCCTTTTCATCAATTGCTGGAATTTCTATTTAGGCTGGATATTTTTTAACCAATTTAAATTACATGTCCAGTTAGAATTAACCTGAGACTAGTCTGGGCCAGCATTTGATTTGTCAATTGGTGTTTGGAGCATTTGGGCTGCATTGGTGGGAACCTGTGTTGCGCCAATATGTGACAATTGAATCCGGGGAACCAACTTGGATCTGAAGATTTTTGGTTACGTTATTTTAGACTTAAAAAGCTGGTCTGAAACTCAAATGGAGTATAATATCAAGGACTGTGTTTTTTGATTTTTATTTTATGGGTAGGGTAAATTGGTATCTCTACCATCCCTAAGCAAATGGGTGGGGAGGAATCCTTGTGATGTCGAGGGGAATGGGAAACATTGCTCTTAATTTTAAGTTGAGAGAGGTTCCATCGCCAAAGATGAAAATTGGCTGAGGTGAAACCTGGCAGGCTCTTCTTTTGATGAAGATAGTAACATCTTACGAAACAACTGGCTGAAGATTCGCATTGATCTGCGTTTCAAGGTGGAAATTTTAAAACAAGTTACTATTGTCCTAGTCGGAGTACATAGCTATAAAGTGGTTGGTTAGTGAGGTCTGGAAAGGTAGCTTGATTGGCTGATCCACGCCATTGGGCCATGGTTCTCATTCTGGGGACTGGCAGGTTGCAGAAACTGATTTGTACTTTCAATCATTCCTCTTCAAGCTTGAGGAGAGGATGCTCTGCAAGCCATCATGACATTCTTTAGAGGTGGTTGAAAAAGGCATAGAGTTGATTACCAGGACCGTCTGGATCTGATGTTATCGGACCCAGATAGATCCATGCTGGGCCCAGGTTCATTGACAACCCTAACCACATGTACTTTGTTTGGGTGTTTCTTGCCCAACACTTGGCTTTGTACAACAATGCATGTGTAAGGGCCTCTTGTAAAAGTGCCATTCAATTAAAGTGCTACTTGTCAATTATGATCACACTTCACTAGCTTCTTCGCTTTTTACTGTGCACTTACCATGTTTACAGTGTCCTCACCAGCCCTCCATTTTGTTTTATAGTTGTTCCTAGCTGGCAGAACATATCACATCGTGGAACTAAGTGGTTTTGAATTTTGACCAGATCCTCTTTATTGTTCTTAACAACATAATTTCTCTTATATCTGTTCTTTGTTCTCTTATTATCAAGGCAATTTGACTAAAATGCCTTTCGAAACCTGTAGCTTATCATTTACTTTCTTTCATTTTTGACTGATTATTATCACACCATATTCAAACAACATGCACTAAGTAAGTGTATCCTGGATAAATCCTGTCAAGTTGTCTATAATCAAGCAAATAAATCCCTATGTAGACTCGTTGCAACTTGCAATCCAACTTCACTATAACTTTGGTCCCAAGTTTGGTCCTTTGGGCCTGTTTGAATGTTCCCATGCATTTTTTCCCTCATACTTGGATGGATTTGCAGAGTCTATTGCTAGCTCCCACTCATGTGTACTTCATGTTGTCGTTTCTTGGTTGCACAAATTTAGCTTCATACAACTTCGTAGGTCTAGCTGCCACTTGCATAATCATCTTTTTGTCGAAGTGGTGCTCACGATCACATATGCCTCTAGCTTTTTTCACTTTGCCCTTGTGCGCTAATCTTATTTACAATGTCCTGGGCAAGCCCTCTGTTTAGTAGTTGCTCCCAGATAATGTAACCTACACATTGTGGAACTAAGTTGTTTTTTGTTTTAACCAGACCCTTTTTCTTCCTCTCAGAACTCCTAAATTTGCTTTCTCTATGCCTTTGCTTTGCTAGTTCTTAAGCAATTTTACTAAAAGCCTTTCCAAGCTGTACCTTATAATTTATTTGCTCTTCTTTGACTTGTTACCTCCAAACTAGTTTCAAACTACAAACATCAAAGAACATGATGTATATCTGTTGTCAAGTTGTCCATAATCAAGGCAAGCAGCTAAGGCTTGTTTCTTTTGTTTTGTCTTTTGGTTCTTTTATTTATTTTTTATTGGTAACATGATTTGAACCCACAACATCATTGTTGCAATAGAGAGCACCTTCCACCGTGTCACGGGCTTTTTATCAATTAAGGCTCCCTTGTTGCAACTTGCAATCCAACTCCAACTAGATTGAACTTTATTTCTAACACTCAGTACTGCTACTTTATAAATGTATTATGTATTGTATGATCTCAATTTATTCATGAGTGATGCACTTTTCATCAATGTATGGCAAATTAGTTGCTTTGACACCTATCATTGATGAATTAAAAAAAAAAAAAATCATTTTTAGAACTTTTCTGTTCTTAAACTTCTCCACATGTTGCTCAGTAGTAAAATTTCTTATGTTTTGATCTATCTGCATAAACCCAAATTGGTTATAAAAAATATTGTGTTATGTCTTACACATCGCTCATTATTTGCTTGAGAAATTTCATGGTGTGGCTCGGTGGTGAACCCTCACTAAGTCCACTTCCCATTTTGAACCATGGGTGAACATGGTAGCTTAAAGAATGGATTTGTAAAGTAGTCGCCTTTTGAATATAAGGTGGCCTTAAATAATTAGAAAGTGAAGTTAGTCACCAGATGGTCATCATCACGGTATGCCTTGTTATGGCTGCACGACCATATAGTTATCATGGTACGCATTGTTATTGTCATGTGACATACAGAATAATCACATTCTTTTGGGGACCAAAAATCACTTATTGGGAGAAGATGGTCAACCAGGGAGGACCAATGGGCTGCCCGGTGTTTAAATGGGCTGAATAAGGATTTCCAGAATGAGCTTGCTTTTCAGGATATATTCTGATTGTTCATGCTTATGCTCTTCCAAAATAGCAAGGGGAATTATTAGATTATGTTGATGGATGAGGGCTGGACCGCAGCATGACTTGTCAATGAGGTCATCTTGAATCACGGCTGGCAACGAAATGAGAAAATCAAGGGCAGCAAGTTCCCATGAACCCAAACCCCAACTCGAGGGGACAGTTGGGAGGACATATAAAGATCAACTGTGACTGGTCCTTTATATATATATATATATATGAGAGAGAGAGAGAGAGAGAGAGAGAGAGAGAGAGAGAGAGAGAGAGAGACCTGCGAGATGGTGCAGTATATGAGCTAACTTTTTAGGGCCCACCTGGATTTGTGCCAAGGTTAATGATGAGAATTTGAGCGATTGGGGTTGGGATGGTGACAGAAGAGGCATGGGGTAGTAATCCAAGAGGGACGCCGTTCTCCCGACGATCACTAGATCTCGTCTTTGATTCCAATTGGTGCAACCCCGGACCCTCAATCGAGCTAGATCAATCTCCGATGGGATTGATCGAGTCCAATGATGGATTTTGAAAACTAGAACACACTCACAATAATGGGAAACACCATAATGAAGAGAAGCAGAGAAATTCTTGATTAATTGTAATAAGCTTGTCCTACAATGAAGCATTTATCTTCCTGATATAGTTTTGTAGACTTAATCCCTAAACAACAAAACTTTCTAATATTTGAATATGTCTAATTAATATAGGAGATTTACTAATATTAATCCTAATCAAATAATAAATATAAATAGAGATATAATTAGAAGTCTATAGTAGCTCTTAGTCCAATTGGGCCTGTGGGCTGAACCCAATGATTGGGGTGACCAATTGGGTCAATGGGCTGGCCCAGTTGTCTTCTTGGACTTGGGCTTTGTCCATACTGCATCAAAAGTTCTGAGCGCTGCACATGAAAATATTCTATCTAATTGACTTAAAACTGAAAGAGAAAGAAAATACTCTAGGTCGACTGATAATCTTTTATAGAAATAATCTTATTATTTTTCCCTAGTTTAACCTAACTCTGTAATTCTCTAGGTCGACTGATAATCTTTTATAGAAATAATCTTATTATTTTTCCCTAGTTTAACCTAACTCTGTAATTCTCTTGTTGATTATTAACATGTATTTGTGTCCTGATCACCTATAAATAAGAATTAAATACAAAATAAGTAAATAAATAAAAATAAAAAATAAAACACAGCTAGGGCTTTGTTTTATGCCTATTAGTGGGCAGCTGGGACTATGAACCTCATGGGAGGGGTCTGAGACCACATTGCTTTAAGCTGGGCCCTATGGTGCCTGGCTTTGTTAGTCCTGCAGGCCTGGTTGGGCCTGAGGGGCGTCATATTGGGCCTGGCTAGGCTCCATTTCAACTTCAAGGATGCGTTAGGTGGTTAAGTCGATTTGCTTTTCGTTATTAAAACAGGTGGATGATATAAATGCTATTCTAAGGCCAGTCAATAACCTTATGCATAATTTTGATATGAATTGAGAAAGAACTATAATTGGGGTTATTGAAACATCCGAGTGGTTTAAATGTTGTTCTATTGTTTAATTATTGAAACATCTGGGTGGTTTAAATGTTGTTCTAGCACCAGTCATTAACCTGATGCATGATTTTGATATGAATCGAGAAGGAAATATTATTGGGCTTGAAGCTTTTGTTATCAGGTAGATGAATTGATTTTTTATTTTTTTTTTCCATTATTGAAGCATCTGGTGGTTTTAATGTTGTTATAGTGTTATTCAATCAAACATTATGCATGATTTTGGTTAAGAATTGAGAAATAAATGACCAGGCTTGAAAACACAAAAGGAATATACTGAAAAGCATTAAAAAAAAAAAACCGAAAAAGCTAAAGCTATATAGATTATTACAAAAAGAGTGCTCTGCCAACATCGCTCTTTGCCCTAGTTACATGAAGCCTCTTGAAAGTTTCCTCTTGCAATCTAATCTCTCTGTGTGTGTATTTGTTTTATTTTTTAATGTCTAGTCCTCAGTTTCACAAATAGATTAAACAACATTTTGCGGAGATTCAGAGGTTTTTTCCCTTTGTATTTGTTACATTGCTTTGTTGCTGTGGACTTCCTGACTAGTGTGGAGCAGATTGATTTTGGATGAGGGCCACACTCACACCAGCATGTGTTCCTGTGTTTGGACTAGATGGATCTACCAGTTTACGTGGACTTAGCAATCTTCCTTTATATGTTACTTTCAAAATATAATTATTGATGCAGCTTGACCAATGACTGTTTCCTGTTACTAAATTGTTCTACTGCAACAATCGGATCTTACATATATGCCATCATAATTCAAATCTCGACGATTGATCTTTTTTGATGTTTTATATGTACATTGAAATTCGAATGCTTTTTTTTTTTTTTTTTTCTTTCAGTTTTTATTTTGTTTTGTTTTGTTTTTTCCTTTTGGGAAATGTTTCAGTATCTAAGATTTTTAATTTGCTTTCCAGGGTGCCCAACCTTGCACTTTCTATGCACAACATGGGATATGTAAGTTTGGGTCTACGTGCAAATTTGACCATCCAATGGGAATGCTGAGTTACAGTTCATCTGCTTCTTCTCTTGCTGATATGGCGGTTGCTCCCTATCCTATTGGATCATCTATGGGTACCCTGGCACCATCATCATCATCCTCAGAGCTACGACCGGAATTTGTAGCTGGGTCCAACAGGGAGTCTTTCTCTTCAAGAATCCAATCATCTGAAACTATGTCTAGTGGCTCAGTTGGTTCTATCTTTTCAAAAGGTGGTGCATCGGTTCCTCAGACTCATGCCCAAATATCTGGTCAGAGTTCTGTTCCTTCAAGTGGTGGCACTAGCACAGGTCCTGCTAGTGAGAAACCTAGTTCAACCTAAGCAAAATGATGATCTTCATCATGGTTCACTTCTGGATCGATGTCCATGAACCCCATTGTTTGTTCATTGTTGTTATATTCACATATCTCTGCTCAGATGAGAACTTCACTACCATTCTTCAAGGTTCCAACATCTGATCCCAATCATCCTTACGTTCATGTAAATCTTTATATAGCCAATGCTTTCACTTTAAAAATAAGCTATACATACTTGAATGGTATAGCAAGTCCCAGTCTTCCACAACTGTTGCCCAAATAACAACCATAGAAAGCCCTTCTATATGGTAAAAATGACAAGTATTCTTCAGCTTTGAAGTCTGCCAATTTAATTTATAATCTGATCTTTCTTAAACGAAGAGGATCAGATATGTTTCTGGCAGTCCCACATTTCTTCTTTTTCCTCTTTCCACTGTGTGCATTTTATTTATGGGAACAAGCTTCCAATTTTAACATTCTAAGCTTATTTGTAGACTTTGGAAGGAATTGGAAGGTTTTCATGTTCCCTCTTTTTGTCCAAGAATTTGTTATGAACAGACAAAGATTCAGTAGTCTAATGGGGCATCTCCTCCGGCTGAACGAGGGGCACTGTTGTTATGTTATGATATATTGTACTGCTTGATATACAGACTACAATATTTAAATAAAAAATTTCCTAACTGTGCAACTTATTTCTCCTCATTAACTACTGCTAGTCTCATGTATCTTTGTTCACTGTTGCAATGCCTAAATGCTCCTGAAATTTATTCGTCAGGCTTGTGTTTATGATGCATTTGATATTTGCAAGAATGGTCAATACTTTTTTTTTTTTTGCTAATATTTCAGAGAATGGTGGTTCGTTTCTGCGCTCATTTTGGTCTATGCAGAAAAGTATAAATCACAGAATGGTGGTTCCTTTCTGTTTGTGTGTGGCCCTTGGATTACAAATTTTATGTTCCAAATTGCTATGAGCGACCTGGGAGGCAGAATTCAGTATTACTGTGTGGTTTGCGATCTGTGTGCTCCAAATGCATAGCGAGATAACTGATGAAAAAAGGCTTAATGGGATGCGAATTTATCACATTTATTAGATGATCAGTATTTTTCCATATTTGAATATGCAAATTATGTTTCAAATGGTGTCTACCTGAAGAAATGAGGTGGTCTTTTTTTCACTTTCACAAACTTTTGTCTACCTGCACTTTATAGAGCTCCTTCCTCCAAAATGATGACCTTGTGTTAATATCAAAACCTCTGGATTGTGATACTAACTCTGATGAGTTTGTTTCTGATAGCTACAATAGATGAAGTGTAAGCTTTGGAAGGCCTTGTAAATGCAGACAGGTAATATGAGCCACGATCTCTTGGGTTACGTAGCCCATGGAGATCATGGGCCAGAGCCCCCTCGATGGCGGGCCAAATATCCAATTGGATTTGGGTTATTTATTATTATTTTTTTTCTCTTGGGGGAGGTGGTTGATATTTTAGATCCAAAGGAGCTATCATGATTGATATATGGGCCTCAAGAACCATCAATTAGTGATCACTTGATCTCAGATCCAATGGTGAGATCAGTCAGTCTAGAGTCAAATTGGATTTGATTGCAGATCTCAAGGGGGCCTGGTAGTGAGTCCTACAGAAGTGTCTCTCCAACGGTGACAAGACCCAGGTGGGGGAGGAAGGACTGATTATAATAAATCGCTCATTAGTAATTGGTGATGCTCTTTCACAGGCCCCACATATAAAAATCTAGACTGCAGAAAACAAATTCCCCAATGTTGTATAGATTGGTGCAATGGGAGTTGGGTCCACTATTAGATTGACCATTCATACATTAGTGGTCAACACAATTTAAGGTGGGGGTAAACTTTGGCACAGATCCATACCGGATAGGCTGAACACTCCAGATTTTCACTATTGCGTTTGAGGAGTCTCATCAATATCTTATCAAATTTTGACATTTTAGGCTCTGTCTGTTTTCATTAAAATACATGAAGATCAAAGGTGAATTTAAAAAAAAATCAGCATCAAATAGCATATTCTTTTAATTTATTTTCTGAAAGAAAATGTAATTTCATGATCATTTTTCAAATTTCACCGTTCATATTCTTTTTTAACCAACCTATGTACTCAATTCCTATGTATTCTCCACTTAGCACAATTTTAAACTATTCAAAATAAATAACTTGATTTTATATTGGTCCTTGCTAAGAATATCACACACACACACACACACACACACACACACATATATATATATATGAGAGCATCTCTCACCTTATTATGAGAGAGAACGTAGGACTCTCACATCTACATCTAATGTCAACAACTTAATGCGATAAAGACCCATATTTGAAGTCTAAACCATTCAAAAAACATGTTCCGAGCAATTTTTATCAATTTAAAACACTCCATTTGGATTTATTATGACAAAAAATCATAATAAAAGGGCACATGAAAAACTAATTATATTTTAATCTACTGTGTATATAACTCCGATTGGATTAAAAGTTTATTTGATAAATGAATACATAAGCGGAGTAATTTTGAGTGGTTTGGATTTCATGTATGAGCATCGGTGAGTGAAAATCACAGTGATGCATCGTTCACTACTATATGTATCAATTGTAAACTACTAAAGTAAAGAAATTCTAGATATGGGTTCCTTTCTTCTCAAACACACCTGCAACTTTCAGCAAAACCTCAACCCTTAGTTCTGCCCGTGTGGGGGCATAAAATTACCTCCATACCCCATATTGGTGGGCCTATAAAAATCTTGTCCAAACTAGGCCCCTCAGGCTTTTCAAGAAAAATATAAAGCCCCTCTTTTGTGGGCTCTTTAGGGCTGGGCCGGGCCAGGTATCCTAATAGGAAGGTGGGTTGACAGACCTATTAGGGTTGTTATGGATCGGCCTAAACAAAACCCACTCCGACCCATTTGACTTGTAATAAGTTTGTAATTTGTGATACCAAACGTGCCTTGTAATATGTATGAGTTAAGTCGAGTTTGAAACTAATTGTTTTTTAATATAAAAAATAAATTATATACATTTCTTGCACATAGGATTCAAACAACGACTATTGTGTATCCCATTACCAACTGTATTACACCTTTTTTTATATCATTATTTATGAATAAATATGTAATTTAATTATAAACCGGGTTGGGCCAACTGATACCCAAACTGACCCCAAACCAAACTCCACTGTTTGGTATCCTCTACTAATCAACCAGTGTAGCTGTCTGGCCCAATACCCCTAGGCCCAAGGTTGAACATTTCTTTTGCATACATGAGATTCCCCTCTTCGGTCCCTTTCCAAGTCCTCCAAACAATTTTTTACTGGGCCAAGAACATCCATGGGCCACTTGACATGTGCACCTGTCAACCATAAGTATCAAACTTGACACTAATTGGCCAAAAGTCCTTCTTTTACTTTTTCATCCTTGGAGAAGGATATGTACAGAAAATCCACGAGCAGTAAGTTTACAGGGCTTTTTTTTTTTTTTTTTTTTTTTTTTTGGTGTTTTGGTTCATCCACCATGGGCCTAAAGCCCAGGACCATAGGTTAGCCATGTAAAGAAATTTGAAAACATGGCTCGGACTCGAAAGGCTCACCCGGGCCAGGTTGAGTCCAAGGTGAAGATCAAAACAGGGCCTTAAAACTTTTCAAGCAGTGCCAATCTCTTAAATATAGTTAAAATGGCTTAGTGGTTTTAGATCTTGGACTAAATGGACCTAGCTACCATCCAGTGGAATAGGAAAGTTTTGGGTTTTTAGGCCCATGTCAGGTCTAATGATAGCAGCCCTATTCACTTAATTTTGGTTCTGAGAGAATAAGGATATTGCCCTCCGTATTGTGGAAATGATGGGATTCATATAAAGGTGAGTCTGATCCACATGAAAAATGATTTCTCTTTCGCAATGTCCAAGAATCAATGACAAGTTGGTAGTGGCAAACATTATTGATTACTAAGGAATTGATAGAGATCCAAAGGTGTTATCTCCAATTATTTAATAGTGATCTTCAAATTCTAACATAAAATAGATATCTTGGCATTTAATTGGATAACTGATCATGATCATTTTGCAAGCACTTGTATGAATGGATTAGATTCAGGCTGGTCCTCTGCTCAATGGGTTGGGTCGGGTTCATGTCATGTTGAGCACTATGGTGTGGGTAACAACAGGTTTCAATAAAATCATTCTCATCAGAAAAAGAATATTTTCAAGAAATTATAGAAGTATTCTTATCAACAAAAATAAATTCTTTTTGCAAATATATTATCGTCATCAAAGCCCTATCCCAACATATACTATGTTGAGATTGGCTTCATGATTTTTTTTTTTTTTTTTTATTTTTTTATCCCGAGCCAAATCTTTAGATAAGTTGCATATCTTCATATGATAAATAATTTAAAATATATATATATATATATTTTGGTTGGAATCAAAAACTAGAAATTCATAACAATGTTGACATTATGTTTCTTTCCTACCGTATAGAAATTTATTCTGTATCATTCTCTATCCATTTTATTTATAAATAAGGCCAGAATGTCAGCCCAAACCCAATCTGAAATTTTTTAAAAAGGGGTCCATCAGAACCATGAATTAGCAGTTGGGTTGGTGGTCAGGTAACCGAGTTCTGACCAAGTCAAGGCCCAGGTAATCTGGGGCTTGATTCATTTTTTAGTTGAGCTGGCCAACATGTACACTGGTTTTAACAGACCATCCAAGTCTACCTCACCAAGTAGCTCCAAATTGTTGAACTAGTAGTGTCACCGAGCTCACCACACTTGCTAACTGGCCCATAACTCAGGTCCAAGAGAGCCCACATTCTTAAAATTAGAGAAGCTGGTCTGACCTGACACATCTTCATGAGCTAAAATTTGTAGGGACATGACAGCAGGGCCTGCCCACGTTAACGTCTGTTGCTTACATAGGTTGGATTTGGGTCTGCCCAGGTCCAACCTGATTAATCCCAGACCTTATTTTTCAGGTTTGAAATCAACCCTAACCCATTCATTGTTTGAGAATCCCAATTCAGACTGGATTAGCCTAGAATTTGCATTATGTGGATTGTCATTGGGTAATGGTTGGAACCTGGAACCTGGAACCTACAGATATCATATCAATCTAAAAGTCATGTCAAATGGAGTTTTCAAATTTCTACCTGGGTTCGTCCTTGAGTGGCAATAGGTTGGGTCAGGTCATGTAGAGCACTGTGGGAAACACTTGAGAGGCTCAACCTGAACCAGATCGATTACTAGTCATAATATAAACATCTATGTGAAATGAACTTAAAAGGGTTAGCCTAAACCCGTTACTAGGTCAGACAATTAATCAGGTTGGGTTGAGTTTGAGTTAGGCTGGCAAGTCAAATAGCAAGAGTGGATTTAACCTGAAGCCAACCCATTTATTAATCAAGTATGTAAACCTAAACCCAACCCAAAAATTAGAAAAAGAAAGAAAGAAAAGGTCAACATGAACACTGAATTTGGAAGTTGGTTTGGTGTGGGTTGTGTCAGGAATTACCATTCTACCTCCAGCCCATGAACTACTTACCATTCTAGGATTAGATTGATCCCACTAGAGATGAAGCCTAACACTTGAAATATTTAATTCAATTCGAAGCTGTAAAAGCTATATTGATCATGGGACCATGACATTAACCAGTGTATTATCTGTCTGTAATCATATCAACCACAGTCAGTTAAAAGCTAACATGCCAGACTTTGATGATAAATGGAGTGGCTAAGTTTTAAAAACCATACTTTTTGCTCAACTTTACAAAATTGGACTGAAAATTCTGAACATGAGATCTTTATACACTTTGATCCTTTATGAATTGCAAAAGCAGGTGGTCCCTCAGTCAACATAAGTATTCCTCCTTCATGGAGCCTTTGATGAGAGAGAGAGAAAGAGAGGGAGAGAGAGAGAGAGAGAGAGAGAGAGAGAGAGAGAGAGAGAGAGAGAGGTGGTCATGGATGGATGGACCTGAATGGACCTGGCCGACCCAAAAGATTGTCCCAGCCCAACCATTTAATTTATTGACCTAACAATATATTCAATACCAGTCTAGCCTATGGGCCTGAAATTTAGGCTCAGCCCACTTGTATAATACATTTGGACCTTTCTGTGAAATATGTTGGGATTTTAAGCTTACAAAGGCACATCACTGACATTTAATTAGCAGATTGGAAAATAGGCCCATCCAGCTCATGGCTTAAAGACACAGCCGTATCCATCCTATTTTGGTGCTAGAGCTAGACTTCTGTTAGGCCCGGCGGGCCCAGCCCATGGGCAACCCTAAAAAAAAAAGGGGTTTGGGGCTCACATGTTTTGTGTACACCATAATTACGACCACTAGGATTCCTTCTCACTAATGATTCAAGTCCTCCCATCTCATGTGAAAATCCCTCAACCTCTTGTCCCTCCCTCCCCATCATTTTTCCCAAACTATAAAATACTTTGTATGGTACAACTGGTTAATCTGTAGCACACCTGTACTCTGGTCTAAATTATGGCCCTCCATTTAAATGAGACATACTATAGTACTGTTACCTAGAATTGATGGTCCAGACTCATATATATATATATATATATATATATATGATTGGTAATTATCAAATGGACAATTAACATAGAGAAAAAACACTGGCTGTTCTAGAGACAGTGTCCCTTCACTATCTGGACATCCAGTTGATATGATTACAGAACATGGTTATTGATAGTGTGGTCCACAACTTGGACAGTTAAAATTTATCCAGATATATTCCACTTGAACATGTAGACTAAAATGTTTTTAATGGACAGAAAATCTGTGAATGATAAGCTCCACATATGGAATCCAGATATATTCCACTTGCACATGTAGACTAGTGATCGGACCCCAAGTGTAGGGTGCGATTGTAGTAATAAAACTGGTAAGACCAGGTCGATCCACAGGGAGCTTTGTGAATTAAGGTTCCTTCTCAACTTGTACCTGCCCTAAATAAAATCTAATTTTAGCCTAAAATCTAGAAAAGTACATTCATCATTCCTACTTTAAATTAAAATTAAATACAATCCAATTAAAAGAGAACTTCTTAAATCTAAAAATTCTAAGCTAAAAAACTAAAATTGCTACAAAAGAACACACAAGTTAGAACATCAATAATAAAAAGTACCAAAAATAAAACTAAGAAACTAAAGTAGAAACAAAAGAAACCTAAGTTAGAAAGTTAGTAATGCAATGCATGTCATGAGATGCTGAAATTTCTAAGTCTGGAAAACTAGTATGCAGTGCTATTTTTATGCATGGTTTTTCCTAATCTAATGCAATCTAAAATTGAGTTTAATGGCTGGAATTTAAACTATAATGATGCATGAATCTAATACACTTTCCAGCAATTAACAAATCTAAACAAATTTGAATGACATAGTATTGTAAAAGGTGCAAGAATTAAAAGTGATGTGCTGAAAATAAAGGTGGTGTGCATAAATCAAAGGTGGTAAACAAAACTGAAATATAAAAGTGGTGAGTTGCTTTTTAAAATCTCATTCTCAATCTTGGGCCCAAAAAAATTAGAAGTGCAAACCTAGGGTCCCGTTCTTCAACTTGGGTTGTCAATCCAAGTTGAGAATGATAAATCCTCACTTTTTAATAAATAAATTTCAGACTTGGATTCTTAAACTTTTCTTGGTCAAACCTCTTTAACTTCACATTGTATTGCCTCCAAAAATACCATGTATCCGTAGAAAACAAGATATATTGTGAGGATGCTAATGTGAGTTATTAGTATTTATTCCAAGCCAATTAAAATTACTTAACCAAAAGTAAGAACTAACCCTATTGTATGGATCACAAATTTAATATTAAGAGATACACAAATCAAGAACACAAATTAAAAGAAACAACTTTATTTACTAGCATGAAAATTCTTTACAAAGAATATAACATTGAAAAACAAGAATACATACTAGGATGTTGAGAATCCCTCTTTCTAGTTGAAACCACAAGGTTGGTGGTGTGGCCTTTGGAAAGAACCCCTTGGTGAATCAAGATGGAAGGACAAGAAAGGGAGAGATGGTATGAAATTCTCTAGAGTGAGAGGTGAGCAATTCTCAAGCATGAGAGGAGATGGATGCTTATGCAT
>QPKB01000011.1:27714825-28229825 GCA_003546025.1 Camphora micrantha
AGACCCACCAACTCCATCTCCTACCAACTCTCTGGTTGTAGAATTTCTTTAATAGACTAATAGAGACATGAACTAGTGTACCAAGTACACTACAGTGGTCAGGTCCACATCCTGAGGATCCTAGTAGCCTCAAGTCTACAATCCTCAATCCAAACCAATAGTTAGAGTCATGTCCAAATATCTCTTTGGATCAAATTGATACTTGATAGATCAAATTGATACTGTTTTCACTGCAATGCAACACAAAACCCATCAGGATCATCCTCCTTACTTCGCACCTAATGGTTTAGGTTTTGTGATTTACTCTATTTTGCGGGAGAAGATTTTTTTTTCCATTGACATCATATTTTCGTTATCCATCAAAAAAGTTGATAATATTTATAGACTTCACCCAACTTCCAATTCATTGATCCACATGGTGTTGGTGGCAGTTGGGCCACCAATAGCATCATTTCTTGGGGCAAAGGAGAGAGGTGTTCGGTGGTCCGCGGATACTTTTAAAGAGCAGCATATTTCTAATGTCCACGGGAGTATGGACCACAGACCGCGTTACCGCGATTCTGAGTTCTACCCCTCAAGTCACAAAGCATCTTACTCTGTCGAGTTATACCGACTTGCTGCGGTAAAAAATAAAAAAAAGTAAATATGAAAGCATGCCTGCGTTAATCCGACCGTACCGCCGCGACTACGGGCTATTGGCCCGGTCATAGCAGGTCTAACTGTGATCCGAGCTGAAGTAAGTCGCATCTGACGGCCAGAACTCAATTTGTCGTATTCTGCTTTTTTTAGGAAGCCATCTGGGACGTTATGAAAAGTGGGTGTCTCGGACCGTTCGAGTCTCGACCCGGGTTACGTCTGCAGGGAAGAAGCGCGCCTAACGCGAGATGACGGACACGATTCTGCTCCTGAGTTAACCACGTGTCTGGAAATGATTGGTGATGTGAAAAAGAGTACACCGCTTGGCGTGTCGATATATCACAAGGCAGCAGTCCCTACAGGAATTCCACTGTTTTGTTAGGTCCGCTGTAATTTAACAGAATTACCCCTGACAATGCTTTGCAAAACAAGCCTGCCTACTCCTCACAAATGGAGAAACACCTTATGCTCATTCAAAACTCATCTCATAAATCGATTATTAGTGTCGAATAGCACTGTATTTCATTTAACGCTGCTTTCGCTTGCGGCGGAGCTAGGATTCTCTTTTCAGGGGGATTAGCACTAATTGAAAATGTTTTATATTTAACTGTTTTATGGGCCAATTGTTGTTTGGAACTTGGACTAGAGAGATGGGATATGAAGATCTATGTGAGACCACCACAAGTATCAAGTTTGACCACAAATTCATGTTCCCGAACAATTTCACCGTGACCTGCAAGTTTAATGGCTTCATATTAAAAAAAATATATTCAATCCTTTGATTACAATGGGTTGAGTCCATCTGGACTGTGTTGCCAATCCTTGAAATGCTCCAAACCATTTCATCCGTGGCGTATAAGTTTAATGGCTTCATATTAAAAAAAAAATATTCAAATTTGATACAGATGGTTCAGTCCATTCGGATGTGTGTCAAATCCTTGAAATTCGTAACTATCAGGGGTTCCCACTTTGGTTGCTAGGCTCGGAAGGGTTGCTAGTTAGGTCCCGCAAAAAGTTCTCATATAATAGGTGAGGAAACTAGTCTTCACTTAAATATTTCTTATTATATATTATCCAAAGTAGTCTTAAATTTGATAAATACTATCTAGTGTTAAGAATTGAATATAAAATAAAAAATAATTGTATAATCAAATCTTACAGTGTAGACGGATCCCATTGATACAAGAAATTTAGGAATAGCCGTATCCAAAAGAAAAGGGCATTCATTTTAAAACTATTTGGATTTTTAATATAATTGAGGATCAAACAACTGTAGAGTATTACTCCCTCGCTGCAACCTGAATAAGACGCACCAAAGTAGTGGAGGTTGGGAATGCTTTGACGCACCGGGCCACACTCAACCTTTGGATATTGATAAATCTTCAGATGAAATTATAAAAGTAGCGGTTTGAGAAAAAAAATAAAAAATAAACTTTTGAAGCCCTCACCCATATATAGATAGCTTGCATTTTTTTCTACTCTAGCGATCGCAATGCATCCAAGCTTATACGGTTTTTTATATTCGGTAGATACACATTGTTTTGGCTGATATGATGTTTTCTCAATAGATACAACGATTTAGTATGGTATGATTCTTGTTTTACAGAATATTCTACAAGTCTGATAGGGATGCTTTTGTCACCCCATAATCTGGTGGACCCATGCAAAACCGATCACAGGGGCCATAACTTTTGGAAACCAGACATGCTTTTCTTCGCTTAGTGGGTTGTCATTGCACTCTATGCTATTTAGTATGCCACTACGAAATAGGCACAATACTCAAGTGTAGACACCATATTCCCACAATGTGCGGGTCAACTTTTTTTTTTCTTCTGTGGAGCAACCAAACACTCAAAGACATGTCATGAGAAAGAGAAATGGACATTTTCAACAGAGTTTACAACTAACTCATTCTTGCCATCTTTTGACAGCAGTGATCGTTCGTGCAGTTGCTTATTGGAGTTTACTCTTTACATGCAAAGAGGTTGTATATCTTGATTAAGGACCTAGTGTTTTAATTACTATCCTTACATTTGAGTGAAACAACTGATGCTTATAGATGTTAATGCAGAGCCAGTCATAGTTATGTATTACGTGCGCGATCTGGACATTCATCGACTTGGTGCCGGTGATAAATGTGGTAAATGTTTTTTAATAATAGGGGTAGATGGTCCCTCAAGGAAAAAATAAAGGACTCAAGAGACGACATGTATGAAAAGTAGTACAGAATAAAAGCCATAATTTGATTATTTGTGGCCAAAGATATATAGAGCCGCAATGAAAGGGCTATAGTCTCTTGTAGACAGAGCTTGAGATAGTATGTAATCGATAGATAGTATTGGTCTATTATACAAGGTAGATGCTTCGCATTCACTAGGTAAGTTGAAATTGAAGTGCCTGTAAAGAGATATCTTATGTGGGGCTCCTTTATAACTCAATCGTAAATGAGGAGAAATTATCACTTTGATAGAAATAAAAGTGTTAATTATATTCATGTAGTTGCAATGTGCGAGCAAGTAAACTTAATGATATGAATGATGGAATTAATCTGTGTTATTATATTATGAGTTTCAATCAATCTAAAGGTGAAATGTCGCTCTTAGCATGCTCAGCGCCTTAATTAGAGTGTAATCTAGTGTTGTGCAAATGAGAGAATACGGCACGTATGTGGAGTGCTCTCATCGAGAATTAGTGCTGAGTGCTTTTGGTAGGGTGCTTGTAGCGCGAGTACAAGAAATCATTTCTTCTTAATGCAGTTAAAAAAATCTCTTACTTAATTATTTTAATTATAGCAATGTTTTCTCAAGCATAGAAATTAAGTATTGAAAATCTTTCGACGCTGTTCTTTTCTCTGCAAGAATACAATTACTGTAAAAATTGTCCAAAACACGTCCCATCTAATTTAATATCTTCAACCTTATACCAACAAACTCAAGAAAGAACACACTGTAGATTTAAGTTTCAGAACGCACATTATTTGGCGAATAATCATGTCTTAGTGAGTGAACCATATTGACTGTACTCCTTATTGCTGACCTATGACAAAATAGTGTTTGGGCAAGGTCAATATAGTTTGGTTTGGGAATTTGGTCAAAAAAGAATTTCTTAATTAAGTTCCAGAAGATGTTAGGGGCAGTTGAGTTATTCTAATATTAAAGTTGTTTATGAACTCTAGTATCAGATGTCAACTTGGGCTTATGTTGCACTCAGTCTTGAGCTCGCTCATGATCCATGATCAATGGACCTGGAGCTTGCAGCTCAAACTAGTTCAAGGGTTAGCTGAACAAGGACCTGTTTGTCGTTGGCGGCGGCTGCTTCTCAACTTGATAACGGCTTAACACCAGCTCAATTTACTTAAATTATATATAGTGCTGATCAAGTTCAAATCAAGCTCAGCCTTGTTATAAACAATGGTATCATGAACAGAAGCTGATTTCATGCGTATTAGAAGCTGTTTCAGTGTCAACAGCTTGAGCTTGGCTCATTATAATTTAAAATGAAACAAACTGAGCTGAGCTTGGCTCCTCCAGCTAAATCAGTGTCAGCTGATTTCAAGCTCCACTCAACTCATTCAACTAGCTTTTGCATTGTACAACCATAGATTCGAAGTACCATCTGTATCTAACTTAAGATCTATAACTGTCAACTCTCTAAATGGGGGCAGAAAGTCGCACTGATCAATCTTAATCTTCCCATGATGGGATAAGGCTCTGATGTGTGCTCATTCATTAGCCATTACTCTTTAGTTTCCTGTTGATGCACCCCCCCGGTAGTATTAATCCCCTACGACCTCTATTCTAGTGCACCAGATCACTGAACCTGTACGACACAAGTCACACAATGTCAACTAGCTTTCAATGTTAGTTTCCACAAACTTACAATGTCATATGTGCTATTCATACAAACTAATTACTCTGAATGGATCTCCATCATTAATCTTGACGGCACCACTGCCAGTAGAGTACAAGATGAAATTTGCGTCCTTAATCAGCTAATACTAACCATTCAACTAATGGATACTAAAATCAATGGTTGTGGAAGAAAATATTATTAACCCAAATTTTGACTCAAAAATTCTTATCAGACAAACCACCCATTCATGTGTTATTTCGTATTTTAGGGCACTGGTGTACTATGCTTGATAGTCCTCCCAGTGCCATCTGGTGGAACTTTGAGGTTTTTGAGAATTGGCACCCTACTGTTTTATGTTAATCCTTGTACTTTGGCATCTAAATGTAAATCATACGCTCAACACATACTTATTTGTGAATGAGGACATAATTAGAATCTTATTATTGTCATTTATGGTTGATTTATAGCATTAATTAAGGGGTTGTAATGGGAAAACCCTCATATCATGGGCATTGCATTGATTTGGACCCAATAAAAATGGCAAACAAAAGTGGTCCCTTGGGCCATGTTACGTGTTTTTTTTTTTTTCCTTTTTTTTCTGTTTTTCTTTTTTTTTTTTTGATGTTTTCGTTTTGTAATATAGCCAATATTTTTTCATATATCGATATCGACTATCCAAAAACTTGCGCACCGTGATCTCACCCTCTCCAGCGCCATAGGCTGGAGTGCTGCATTACCTTCTCCTTTACACCATCACCTGCGCAGAACCTCACCTGAATGCAGCACCACAACACCCTTTCTTCTTCCTCCACTGCACTCCACTTGCATACTCCACCAAGTCATTTTTTTTCCTTTTTTTCTTTTTTTTTCTTTCTTCTCCTTCTTCTTTCTTCCTGCTTTCTTCTTCCTCCACTGCACACCGCCTGCATCCCCATCGAGCCGTCTCTTTTTCTCTTCTTCTCTTCTTCTCCATCATTTCTCCTCCGCACTTCTTTTTCTTTCCACCTTTCCTAGCATCCCATTCCACTAACACACCTATCCATGTCCCTCTCCCTTTCGTTTCTTTTCTATTCCATCCCCACTTCTCTCTCCTCCCTCTGCAACTGCACCCTTGCATCGCCTTGCTGCATAAACTCACACTTGCTTCCTCACCTGCGCACAGCACGACCACACCAGCACCGCCTCTTTCTTTCTTTCTTCTCTCCCTCTCTCTCTTCCTTGCACAACCCTCTTTGCACACACACTATCTTCTTCCTCCCTTTTCCTTTTTTATTTCTTCCTTTCCCCTCTCCCCTCTTCTTCTCCTTTCTCCCTGCACTGCCCTTGCCCACCATTGCACTCCACGCCAGTGCATACCTCCTCCTTTCTTTTCTTTCTTCCTTCTCCCTCTCTTTTCCATTTTTTTTTTCTCTTTCTTTCTCTCCTCTTCTTTTTCCTTCCCCTCCTTTACTGCTTGCACTCTGCCTCACAACCCCTGCACACACCTCCATCTCCGTACATCTCATTTGCACACACCCACCAGCTTTCTCTTTCCTCCTTCCTCCTTCCTCCTTCTCAAAGATTGTTGTGAGATTGATTTTGAGATCAGTTGCAGAGAGCAAGAGAGAACAGAGAGAGGAAGAGATGAATGAAGGTTTGGGTGGCCTTGTGTATAAGCGTCGATTATCAACTATAGCGTAAAGAACAAAAAAAAAAAAAAAAAAGAAACATAAAATGAGGCCCCCTTCTATTTGCCCATTTTTATTGGGTCCAAATATATGTAATGCCCATTTATGAGGGTTTTTCCTGTTAAAACCCCTTAATTAACTATTGTACCATTTTTTTTAAAATTAAATATCAAAAGAATGTTGAACTTTCTTGCCATTTACCACCAATTTGATGACCGGCAATTATTGACTAGATTGTATATCAATGTGATTTTTAGTCATGTTTTTGTACATCGTCAGACAATGGTTTGATATGGTCAGGTACCATGATACAAACATTGGCATTATGTAGAAAATATTGCAAGTTCAACCCAAAATAATGGTGAATACCGATAATATTGATCCTAACTTGTATGAAATGAATTTTACCAAATTTTTTTTTTTTTGTATGAAATGAAATTATCACAACATGTTTGTTTGTATGAAGGGAGGAAAGTATTTTATCATTTAGTATCCTTTACTATAAGCCTCATCCTTTTTTATTTTCTCTTGATTTGACACTTTATTTTACATCCATTCCTCCCCACATGCAAACAATCATGCCCTTATGTCACGCATGGGAGGCGGACATCAGCCAAAACCAAAATTCCAAACCACTTTAAACCCAACTCAGGTCAAACCCATACCGAACCTTCCCCTCATGAGTGATTATTATGGTAATAACCGATTTAACCCGATAATGGCTCTTACCACCTGGGTCAAGAGCAGCAATTTTCACTTAGCTGCCCAGGGTTCAAGTCCTTAGCAGTAGGCATGCACGTCACCTCTTCCCTCATGTGCTGGTTCCCTTTCCACTAGTGTAGGCTTTCTTTCCACTTGTGTGGGCTCCTTTCCATCTAAATTGGTTGTCTTACCGTATATGTGCAGTCTCTCTCTTGGACCTAGCACCCTTGGCTGGAGTAAAAAAAAATAGACTCATTTAACCCAACTCATTGTCATCGTTAGGACAATAGATCTTTTGTGGCATTGTGAGAAAATCCTTAGACTTAGGGCACGTTAACATAGCGTTATTGGAAAATTACGGACTTCCTCTTTTCCACATGTAACTTTTTCCATATAATCGAGCTCATTTTACGCTTTTCCTTTACAAAATGACATTAGCACCAACCGTTGAGAAATCTTCACAGAAAAAAGAAAAAAAGAAAAAAGTACCCAAGTTTTCCTTGCATTTTTTATATATAACGTGGCTGCAACGTGCCCTTACTTTGTTTATGAGAAAAATTATCTCATAGTCTTTTCCCAAAATGAGCAATGCTTGAAAAGCAAGTTTCTTTTTTCATTTTTAAAAGAACATATGCCACATTTACTAGTGAAATCACCCATAGTTTATGAAGTTCCACTTGACTTTCATGTAAACGGATCCCATGCTGTCATACGGCTGAAGATTATGCCCCTGTTTTTGGGCTGTCAAATGTCACTTTAATGGAAGTTGCACCCAAAGTTAGATCAATCTCTTTAAAAAGCTAAAACATTTAAAACACAAGAAGTGATAATGATGATTTATTTCATTTGATTGTGTGATAGAAGTCCCAACTTAGATTGTAGTGAAACTTGGCCATGCACAAATTTGGATGGCTTATATTTAAGATGGTGGCCTAACTAGTGACTTTTCATGCTTGCCAAAGAAATTGTGTTATATGATCCATGCTCAGGCTCAATAATTATTGTTATAATTAGGGAAACTCAATTATAAGTACATTTAACGACGACTTCAAACATTAGCTAATTTCTGGTTTCCGATCAGTTTAGAAAATTAAATCAACTGTGTGTTGTCATAAAAGAACATAAAAATTCCTTAGATCTAACCTCAGTTATATTAAATGTTGGGCGATAATTCGAGATGGCCGATAAATCTGAATCGACTTAATTATGATTATTTCAGGTTATATCTAAAAATGATATTCTTAATCTTTTCAGAAAAAAATATGCCAAATCTCAACAACCAACCAAAACGTATCCTGAGTTCGAGAGTTGGAGTGGTAATTGATCTAATAATGATTTCATTCTCGTGGTCTTGTTTGCCAAGCTCGTAACAACAAAATAAGCCCTTTTTAGAATGATTTTGTCTTTCTTAAGATGATGAATGATTAAGATAAGACTCTTTGCACTTGTTGTCTGAATGATAACTACTTTTATATGAAGTCTCCTCTTCTCTATATCACAAATGCTCAAGCATAATACATTGAATTCTAAGAATGGGTTGATTTTATAAATTCTCACTATTGAATTAAAATTCTCATACATAAACAACTGTCATTTGTTGCCAGCATTTTCCACATAGACAGAGCCAAGTGAGGTTGCCTCAACTCTGATTGTCAAGTGACAATGATGAGAGTGGTACTCCATGGTTGGACTGACCTATTGTATTTTTTTTTATTTTTTTTAACCACTCAAAACGTAGGCCGTTTACTTCAATACACTATCTCAAAATCTTATTCTAATATGAGTTGATCCCACTATAAAATTAGGCATGTGATATTTTTAATCAGATGCTCTATCATATGGTAGGGCTAACTCTTACTAGAGAAAAGAAAATCACGAAATAGACACTATAGAGAGGGTACCAGATATTCAATAAGCAGATTGCGGACCCTACTGTGGAGAGGAAAAGCATGAGTGAGACACTCAAGGATTTGGACTCCTAGCTTTGCATTGTCATATCATTTACACCTTCACCATTCACCTCATGTGACTTGATGAATGACTTTCAATGATTTTAGGGTTTTCTTTGGATATCATTGAAATTCCTCACTTATTCACTCAACTCGGAGAATTCCCGTAAGAATTGCTTTTAACCAAAAAAAAAAAAAAAAAGAAAGCCCTTAAAAGCCGGCCTTAACTTGATAACTGGAGCTCACCTCTGAAATTCAAATGGCCCCCATGTCAGGCATGTTATATTAAAACATTCACATAACTTCACATAACCTGATCACTCCTACAGTGGTCCCAATCCCAATTAATGGGAGACACTGTTAGGTTTTTCACTAGTGTGGGCTCTAGTGGCATTATCTTTTTAAAATTTGGGTTCATACCCCACTGGACTAATTCTTGGACCTAATTATCATTTGAACATGAAAATGTGGATCCGGCCCACACTTGTACCTTCCGGGCCGAGTCGTCGATAGCCAGCCGCGGACGGGGGCCCATTAACATCCATCCAACTTTCCAAGCCAGTGTTTCTCATCTCAAAATTAGTAGTAACCACATGTGCATGTCACAGTTGCCGGATTTGAACATTAGTCTAACCTAAATGAACTTTCACTATGCTTCCAAAAAGAAAATCTGATCTAATGAGTGACATGGATCGTTTGATGGGATGGTTTGATAGCTCCACCATGTCCAAAAAGTTGCCCACTGATGCCCCATAATCAGGCTTCTGTTACAGAGAAAATGAGAATGAGAGGAAAAGGGGCATGCGTTTACATTGGCTCTGTTTTCATTCACATCTAAAATTTCACACCAAATCTGCCCCTTGCTTGGCTCTTTGGCTTTGTCGGTTACAGTGCGAGTCTGCCACTATCTAATATTTGACTTGCTGGAACATTTGTACTTAACACTACTTTACATGTTGTATTAGTGATCCAATGGTGTGTTGGTAAAAAGTTAGTTCTAAAAGCTCTGCTGGTTTCGAATGTTCTGTGGGAACCTTGAATCTTGTGCCATGAAAATTCAAATTTCTTAAAGCCGGCCATTTTAATTAACTAGAAATAGTAGATGGAATGCTTCAAATTCAGATAATCCGAAGGTCACGTTTGACAATCAAATTTTTAGGAAAGATATTTTTGATTTTCCTAAAGTTGTGGTAAATTTATATTTGATAATTGTAAATTCATGAGGATTTGGACAAATAAAAATCTTCATTTGTTAAGATCTTAAGATCCGACCACCCCCCATAAGAGTTGAAAATCATCACTTAAGTGAATTTGTACATCGAACCCTATTTTTCTCTGCTATATGCATCGATACACACCAATATCAAAGTGAAATCGTCAATTATACAAATTTTCATCAAAAAATTCTTTTTCCAATAGTAGTGAAGAATCATCATATCTCATTTGAGGCTTCTCAATGGTGAAATTTAAGAAACTAAGATTTTGAAATCTTTTAGATATGATATTCAAGATCTCGTCATAGAAAAAAAAAAAAAAAAAAAGTGGTTAGGGCACATTTGTATAATGTCCTTTCGGAAAAAGACAGGTGGATTTTCATGTATCATCTCTTTTTGTATTTTGGTCCTAGGTGGATTTCCTCAAAGGAAAGTGAAATGGAGTGATCCACCTTTGATACTTTTGCAACAAAAGTCATTTCCATCACGGAGGTGGGAAAAAACAATAAACTTTTTGTATTGATACATGCTGCACAAACATGCATTGAATTATGTAGGTTATCTACATATGGTTTGCAGCCTACCCAGTGATCTCGAACTCCATATATTGAAGCATGGATCAAAGACATGGTATCTCCCCTCTCTAAGACGGCCAAGCATTGAACATGATCGTTGCTTAATTGGTTTTTCATTTTCTTATGGGTCACCAAGTAGGGGGAAAGTCTAGCTTAATGCCGATAATCCTTTTTATAGGATTTCATCACACTCAAAATGCACAGTTAATCTTAAAACGTGGCAAGCTTTTGTTAGTGAAAAGCTTATGTTTGAGTTGACCAACTTAGGTGACACGTGGCATGTTGGTGGAGTCCATTGGTTTTGTTGTACTTATCATTATTATGTATTACACATCCGTAAAAAAATTAACTTTATTTTAATAATCTATTTGCTCAATAGCGACCTTGGAGGTGAAAGCTATATATTTTTCTTGAATCTTTGTAGTTTTGTGTCATGTGCAAAAGATATTTCATTTGGAAAATCATCACATACTGCAAAAATGTGGAACTAACAACCATCTTCTAAACATCACTTTGGCACCTAATGAAATATCAAACATTAGACTCGAATCCCCTCCCTTACTTCCGAGTAGGAGCATTTGTGCTCTTAACCAATCAAGTTACAGTATAACTTCTTCCTAATATAGTAAAACTCAAGTAAAGTTTATATTTTTTAGATAAAATGTCACATCAAAAGCATTTAAATTCAAAACTCTCTACATCTTTTTTAAAAAACGTAAAAAAGCAACCACATTTATTCACTAAAATATAAAAAAAAATTTCTACTTTTCCATACAAAAAGTCAAAATGATTCTATAACAAACAACCAAAAATAAAATACTATCATAACCCACTTCACTTATATTTTATTCTTTTTTCAAAATCAACTTTACTTCACTTGACTTTATTAGTAGAATTGCCAAAATGGCTCTAATTAAAACCAATATTGAACATTTTTTAGATGAAAGCGACCAATAATACGTTAACTAAAAATTATTTAAATAAATTGGGTGATGAATGGGTCCAAAACTTGAACTGCCCCTCAACCTGTCATAATCAGCATCACACACACTCTTTCTACAGGTATAGGCCAGAGCAGGTCACCATTTATCCCAGTCCATAAGAAGAAAAAGAAGACAAAGATTAACTCGCATGTTGATAAAATTTATACTTGGCTTGACCAATCGGGTGTGGGCCCCATTGCACCCACAAAGTGCGGGGCATCATCCATCCGTCCATCTCTTACAGGCGTGGAAGAGAAAAACACACCCCAAAATTCCACAAGCGACACCACAAACCGCCAAACGCGACGTTCGTGTGCAAGACCACAGCCACAACAAAAACCACCACATCCCCCCGGGCCCCACACTTTGCAGTACACCCCCAGACCACCGACAGGAATATATTCGAGAAAAAAGAGACTGGTGGGCCATGAATGTGATCACATCAAAATCCGAGATGGGTCACACCAGTACGAACCCAGGTGCACCTACTGTAAATTACAGGCAAATTGAAGCCCACTTTCCATCACTCTCACTGGCACGTCCCCATCCATCTCCCATTTGATTTTTCCAGTGTCTGTGATGGGAGATTTATATAATCAGAAGCAGGAGTTGTTTATTACCCCCCCAAAGCCCTTTTCCTTTGTTTGGCGGGTATATAAACAAACTGAAGAAAAAGGTCCCAAAAGATCCCACGCTTTCTTCAAAACGGAAGAGGAAGAAAGGAAAGGAAAGGAAAGGAGAAGAAGAAGAAGCAGCAACAGCTTCAGAAGAAGCACAAGGAGAAGGAATCCTCTCACGTCACATCCTTTCCATACTCCTCTAAACTATTCTCAATTCCTGCTCCCTCAATCCCGATCAGAAGAATCATCTCCTTCTTCTCTTTCTCTCTCTATCCCTCTATGTGTAATGTGAAGTACTGAGAAAGATGTACGGCCGGATACGTCCCTCGATGGAAGGGTCAGCCTCCGATCCGCCGGGCGACTGGAACGCTCCCGCGCCCGAAACGGGGCTCCAAGGTCCGATTTTTACACCACCCATTTGCATTTCGGTGTCGTTTCGGTCTCATTTGGGTCTAATTTAGGGCTTTTATAAGGGAATTTGATCGTGTGATTGCATTGCAGAATCCATGTTGCAGTTGGAATTGGGCGGCGGCGGCGCCGGAGATCCGTCGATGTTGTACCCGGTGCGGCCGGGAGAGCCGGACTGCGGCTTCTACATGCGCAATGGATTCTGTGGTTACGGCGCCCGGTGCCGATATAACCATCCACGCGATCGGGGCACGGTAATCGGTTCGGTTCCCTCTGTTTGTGATGGTTTCTAGGGCGTATTTGTTGGATCTTTTGATCTGATCTTTGGGTGCATTTGGTTGTTGTTTTGTTCCCCTTGAATTGCATCGTCTGGATTCGAGTGATTCGTGGTGCAATTTGATATTTCGCAAAATCCCCTTTTGTTGCTCAGTTTCAATGTTTGGGATGATGCGAATCTCTGAAGTTGCGTTTTTGTAGTAGTTGGGATACTGATTTTCCCCAGTTGTATGAGAATGGAGGGTTTGTCGTTTTGCCAAATTGTCAAAATGGATTATTGCGATTTGGGGTGCATCCAAACGATCTATTTATCGTGGTATCTGATTGGATGTTATGCGAGTAAGATGTAGTGCTTGGTAGCTTTGATTGGAATTTTGCTCTGCTCTTTATAGAATTTAGAATGTGGATGCTGTCGCAGGTCACTGGAGCTGTGAGAAGTGGTGCAGGGGAGTATCCGGAGAGGGTGGGCCAACCTGTATGCCAGGTAGTTTCTCGTCATTGATCTTGGCTCATTAGATCACCAATGTAAAACAATGTGGACGCGTGAAGTTTTAGCATGCTTGTTTTGTTGAATGTGTGTTCGGATCACCCCTAATTCTAGGAAGAACAGGTAAATTGGCTGAAAGAGAGTATGTATGGTCACATGTTTCGATGTGTATCTTGGTGATGCAGCAAAATAAAAACTGCATCAGATGGGACACCATCTTTTCATGTTTTCTGCTTGAAGTTTCTGTTAAGAGCTGAGACTTGAATCATATATATTACTTTGGACATTGTTGCATCCAGCTTGTTTTTTCAGGTTATCAAGTACACCTTTAGTTTGCTTTGTGTGCATGAAGTTCGAACTCGTTAAATAAATTATTGTTTCAGTTGCTTTTAACAGATGATCAGTGTGGTCAAGTTCTGAGTATCAGTGCATGTATGTGTGGCTGCCAAAGCAATGTGTTAGAGAATATAGACACTACTTCATTGTTGGCATTGTGTCATTTTCCTTGATTTAGTGTTGTTGGGCGGACACACATTTTCCATGCTGTGTAGTCCGGACTCATGATAGATAATACGATATATTTCATCTATGACGGGATTTATAGCTTTAGGATAACACCTGATTTCATGGGAACTAATAATACTATTTCATACTGATTGTGTATTTTTTTTAACGTTTTGGACTAATGTACGGTATTTTATGATGGGATTTGTAGCTTTTAGGGTAACTTCTGATTTCACAGTAACTAATGATACTACTATTTCATACTTATTGTTTTTTTGTTTTTTTTCCTGGACTAATGTGCAGTATTTTATGAAGACCGGGACTTGCAAATTTGGTTCTTCATGCAAGTACCACCACCCGAGACACGGAGGTTTATCATCAAGCATGGTTTCATTAAATTATTACGGATACCCACTACGACCGGTTTGTATCTTTCTGCTCATCATAAAGCATGTTTTTCTTATGTTCTTCTGACTTTCTGATGATCTTAAACTAATGTGCATATCATTTATTTATGGTTTTTTTTTTTTTTTTTCGGTGTGGTCGATAGGGTTTTAGAAAGAATTTTTCCTTGAGAAAATTGATATGTATTTAGATTAATTGTCTTATAATGAGTTTTGGTTGATAATTTTATTGTACAGGATGAGAAAGAGTGCTCCTATTATGTGAAAACAGGGCACTGCAAGTTCGGTGTAGCATGTAAATTCCATCATCCGCAACCGCTTGGTATTGAGATGCCATCATCTGCACCTACATTTTATCCTACGGTGCAGCCCCCTCCCGTTCCATCACCTTCAGTAGCTGGCTGGCAAGTTGTACGGCCACCCCTAATGCCTACCTCATATGTCCAAGGGCCTTATCCAGTGCTGCTTTCTCCAGGGGTCGTGCAGATTCCAGGCTGGAGCCATTATCCTGTGAGTAAAACTATATTTCTGTAATAAACGATATTTCTGTAATATAGCCTTAATTTTATTCCAAATGTAATCACCATAGATTTTCCATGATCATTGACTAGAATCCATCCATTATGTCCTCAAGCTTTGTGTTTGAACACGTGGGGCCACTGGTTCGTGATCCAAACCATTTGACTCAATGGATCTCAATATTGATGAAAATGACTCAAAGATAATCCAAATCGGAAGATCGTTGCTAGCCTATACTATGCCTTTTTTTTTTTTTTTTTTCCATTTGTCTCCTGTAAAAGATTTTTGTGGCAACCGACTAAAAACACACACACAGAGGGATGTTTACAGACATATATCTTCAGCTTCCATCAGATTAACAGTCTTGATCACCAAAACATGGGCCCCGCTTTGTACATACCCAAGGCTTCTGGATACTCTGAATATCCTGGGGATGAACATCATAAAAGTCATTGGATGGAATGTGCTCAAGTAATTGGCATTTCTTATTCCATTGATATTTCATGTGAAGCAGCCACCTGCAAGCCCAGCAGCATCCCCTGGTACACAACACGCTGTAGGAACAGGCTTGCTGTATGGGTTAACACAGCAGTTATCTCCTTCGGCACCTGCATACCCAGGACCTTTTTCGTCTGTGTCTTCCAGCGCTGGACCTTCAACTAGTAGCCAGAAGGAACACATGTTCCCAGAAAGGCCTGGCCAACTTGAATGCCAATTCTACATGAGAACAGGGGATTGTAAATTTGGCTCTGCGTGTAGATACCATCATCCACCGGAGTGGAGTATGCCAAAAACAACTTGTGCTCTTAACTCCGAGGGCCTCCCTCTACGTCCGGTATGCATTTCGGATTATATTTTTGTTTTTCTTTTTTTCTTTTGCTTAAAGATTGCTGAGTTCAGTTTGGTTGAGGTGATTCACCTAGGGACCTAGATGATTGCTGGGGTGACCAGTCCGGATCCATTGCATGGTCATGGGCTATGGTCGCTGAAGGCATATATTACAGAGAGAAGAAATGACCTACTTGCTTGTGTAGCAAACAAATAGGAGTGCGAGGATTTTTTATTTATGGTCTAAAGTCAAAGAAGTATGTGTTTTTTGTTAATATGAAAATTCTTCGGTTTATTTATTTATTTATGGTTTAAAGTTAAAGAAGTACAATTTTTGTTGTTAAGTTGAAAGTTCTTGAAGTTCTATTTCTTTGATGTTTCATGAATTTATTATGTATGACCTTCTTGTAATTACTAAGAGCTATGAGTTTCCCTAAGGTATTAGTTCCTTTTTTTTTAGACATTTTAAACTACCTTGTCCATGCCTTTTCCTATATTATTCTGTTACTTGAAACTGGTAGGGTCATGAGGCGAGTTTTCTTACCAACAGAAGAAAATTACAAGAGTACTCTAATTCATTGTTAGAAAGAAAATGACAAGAGAACTACCACACACACACACACACAGAGACAGAGACAGAGACCCACCCCACCCCACCCCCACACCAAAAAAAAAAAAAAAAAAAAAAAAAAAAAAAAAAAAAGGAAAAGAAAAGAAAAGAAAGAAGGAACACTAACACACAAAGAAAGAAGGAACCAAAAGGATGATGGACTTAAGTACATTATAGTACATAGGAAATGAGTACATGTGCTTCTCTCCACTCTGTTTAGCCAAGGTACGGTGGGCCTCAGCCTCCTTGGATGAATACAGATAGATCCTTAAGGTGTGGATTGTGGAACATTTTTGTTGTAGTCCATATAGCTACTTGGGTACTTGTGTATTCATAGCATACTCGTGTCGGACTTGTACGATTCTTGTATTGGTGCTCACTATCGCAACAATATTTCTGAGGTATAACTTTAGCATATCCTACTGCACTGAGTCAACTATTTCATGTAGATCCATTAATGTTCCTACCTTTCAACATTATAGATGTTGGAAAGGAATGTAAGCAATGATAATTTCATTAAATTAGAAATGTTCTAAAGAAGAAAAACCAATACTTTGTTTCAAAATCTTAACATCAAAAATGAAATTTTATGTTATGAATATATACCATTTTGTATCTGTATTCTAAATTTTCCGAAGTGCAGAATCGTATTGCCAATCCCTATATCCATGTCCATGTCCATATCTGTATCCGAGCATATAGCTGTATTGCTTTGCTCATTGATTCTATCCAAATTGATTCACTGCTTGTCTAGGTTTGATTATGGCATTGGAATTATCAAAACAAAGAAATTACATAAAAAATATCGACATAAGTTAAGATCATCAAACCCCACTTGTTCATATCAGTTCGACCAATCTTTTACCGATGTAGGTGGTTTTGCCTGGTTCTTGATTAGTTGAAGGATTTAGTTTGGACATGACTATCCAGGCACTAGTTCTGGTCAAATTGGGTCTTACTGGTGTTTCAGTCTGATTTTTAGAACAATAAATTTGTTATCACATTTTTTTTTTTAAACACACATGTGACCTACACTCACTGTTGGATTGGATCAAAATATTGTATAGTTTCAGTTTCGTTAAACTTTGAGGCTCTTGAATAAGAGACTAGGGTATTCCACAAGGCTGCGTTTTATGCCAACCCTTACCCATGATGAGTCCTTTCTATCCCTCTTAAACCCCCCTCAATTGAGGTACATTTAGTTGAGCGCATTTAGGAGCATTCAGGATTAACATCAATAGGTGATTAATAAAGAGAGGCTTGTTTGTGAGGGTTTGGACAATGTCCTATGTAGGCTAATATCGGCGCTAGTGACGAAAAGTTTCTCTATGCATGTTGATGATGGTCCCGTGAGGAAAATGGGTAGGTCGAAGAGGACATGGATGGAAGTAGTTGGGCCAGGTGTAGATGGTTCCATGAAGCTGAGGTCGTAGAGGCTGTTCTCATGCACATATTGTGCAAAGTCTTGATTGGCTACCATGAAGGGGTCAACTTTGCCTCTTTTTTCTTTCTTTTTTTTTTTTTTCCTTCTCCGTGGGCCCCAGGATGTTGTTAAAGTCCCGTAAAAAGCAACTAGGGGTGAGGGGGTGGTTAGGTTAAAATCCTTAAGGATGGACTACGTTGATGACATTTGACCCAATTGGGGAAGTGATTTATAGGAGTCAGGTACATTCTTCAATAGGGGATAGTTGACGCATGGGTTTCCAAACGGAATACCGTATGGCACTGGTGTTCCAAAAGTAGGGTATGTAGGTGCCTAACTAGTGGCTTCCGCATGATTCCGCGAACATTCCACATAAGCATTTTTTGAGGGGTCTCCAAACAAGATGATGGAGGAGTGGAATTTCCACATTCTCAATGGGTGGATGGAGGAGGTTGACAACCTGCTGAGTCAAGTAAGGTTGCTGCTAATTTTGATTTAGATGGCCTTTGCTTGAACTAGCTGATCGTGTGGGTGAACAAGCCACCAGTGCAGTGAGTAAAGCATGTTGTCCAAACTGATGAGTAGTCATAGGAGTCCACATCCAATGGTGATTTTATTCTTTTTTGTTTTGTGTACAATCTGCCCAAAGCCAAATTACAGGTAGGGTACTATTTTGAACAGTTTGGATTTTACATATTGAGGCCCATTGATGGATTTATGAACATACTATATTACTATAGGATTTATTGGTTTGAATGAAACATTTACTTTTAAGAATTGCACAAACTTTTAGAAAAATTTGTGTTAGGTATGAAGGAGATAAATTAGGAAAGAAACTATGTCCTTCATACATGACATGACAACACATGGGAAGCTTTTATTGCTTCTAAAAGAGGAAGCACTTGTTTAAAAGAATGCTTGGGCTTCATGTAGAAATCCCTACATATTGGTTTTATAAATATTGCACACGCTCCTGTGCGGATGTCTTGCAAGGGAGACTAGTGCCAGACAGGTGGGCCCCACCAATATCGGTTGAGGATGGGGAAGAAAGATCTAAATGATACCACCAATATATGAAATTTCAAGTGAATACTATCATTAACCCCTTGATATGTGGCCTCCAATGGTCCAACCTATTTAGATTTGTGTAAGTCCAATGGGATCCATGGCCTGGCCTTTTATTTTATTTTTTAGTGGGGCTGGTGTTTCTTTGGATGGTGGGTTCAGATTGATCATCTGGGGCTCCTAGGTGGGCCCCACCGGCTGTCTTGCATAGGAGTGTGCACGCGTACACACATGTATATATATGGAGAGAGAGAGCCTAGCGCACATGGGGAATTCTGTGCTCGCTAGACCACCCATCCGAATGGACCACACGCACGGGACCCATGCCCCTTCTGAATTACACCGATCCCATTTTTTATAGTCATCCAAATGGATTGTGTTGTTGGATTGACTCTGCAAATTTTTTAATGGTTTAAAATTTGTAGCATTGATCAAGGGGTTAGGGTGATCAAGTGGGCTCCATATTTTGTACACATGTATGCACCAACCAGATCTTTCAATCCTCCAGCTCCATCCCCAGGTGAGGCCCACATCAAGGTGTGATGGAAATCCCCATTCGTACTATGAATTGGGGATAGAGACCAAATATATATGTGGGCCCCTTTCTGCTGAGCACAGATGCTCACGATAAGGTGAGCACACTTACTTATGGGGCCCACCTAAGGGCGTGCTTGGTACTTAACTAGTTAAAGTGAAGTCAAGTGAATCCATACAAGAAATAACAACGGGTTATATCAAAAGTACATAATTTCAAAATTTCCTCTAAATTTTTCAAAAAAAGTCAAAAAAGCAAGATCTTTTCTCCACTAAAAGACAAAAAAACTCCACTTTTCTGTACAAAAAGTTAAAAAGATTCCATACTAAACAACTAAAAACAAAATACCATCATAACACTATATATTTTATTCTCTCTTGATTTGATGCTTCACCTCACCATACTTCAATTTACCATACATCCAAACAGGCCCTAAGGGATTGGGGGGTGGGGGTTTACCTGTGTATGGTGACGGTGACCGAGACTTGAATCATCAGCCTAACCACTTGATCAATGGCTGACAAGTTTTCACTGTCCAAAAACGAGTGCATAGTCTATGTCTATCCAACGGTCCAGTCCCATTGGATGGGTGCTAAACCCGAGATCAATGACGGGGGGGGGGGGGGGGGGGGGGGTGGTTTGTCCTTTGTTCTATGGTCTGCTCGGATGGATCGTAAGGTGGGCCACGCTAGGTATTTAGCTACGTGGTGCTCACCTTATTGTGAGAACTGGTGCTCAGCGGAGGTTTTTTCTATATATATATATATATATCGATGATATATATTCATTCACCTTATTTTCAATTTTCACTTGCAGACACCTACTATTGATGCAAACAATCATATACGTATCCCCTTTGGTGTAGCACCCGCCCCAACTTGAGGCTAGGCCTACCCTTATATGCAGAGATTTTGGACTACATCTTGCCAAACTCTCTGTGATCTTTCATTTAAAATAGTTAATGGCTATTTATAGTGTACAATAGCAACTTAATATGGTCTCATATGAACATTAATCATATTACAACTCTAATGTAATCCTAAGCACATCTTCACCTAATCATGTCATAAATCTATATGTATTATCCTAATCTAACACATACTCATTGTCATCATGAGATATTCAACCATCTTCTTCTTCTTCTTCTTAATATCCTCTATTATCCACTTGCAATCACATGCGATTGGTTATAATAAATATAACCTCCTAATCTTGATTGATTTGTTGCCAAAATGATCATCATGTTTTATTGGTGATCATCATTTGCCTTTAGAGCTCATCACTGTCGCATCTCACTCTTTTGAGTTTTGAGGCAGTTAGAGTCGGTGGCCTATGAGATCAATTTTGTCATGATTTCTCCTAGAAGCATACTGGTCATGCCGCATGACGAAAGGGATGAGATTGTAAGGCTTTAATGAATCTGTGGATGATTGAAAAGAGAACCTTTATTTGAGCCGTTGGATTATCTTGATTGTCCTTCCAATGCATAGATCTCATCTTCATGTGTCTATGAGAAAACCAATATTGCGGTTGACCCCGAAAACCGACATGTAGATCCATTGTGCTTATTATTATTATTTTATATAAAAAAAGAATAGAAAATGTCAAAAAGAAAAGCATAATACTGGAAAATGCTACAATTAAACATCTTTTCCTCTGTTCCATTAGGGTGCATAATTAAGCAATTTATTGGTCTTCCCGAAGTCATACATCCTGCATTGTTATTCGTAATAAACTGTTTGAGTGGTTCAAATTTAATGACTGAGTAAATATGTGTTCTAAAGGTTGTAGAAATATTTAAAATTATATATTATGCAAAGAAAGTAAACATCTTTAACCAATAACCGTTCAAAAAAATTACTAAAGTCTTCCCCAATTTTGTTCAAATTGCCAAATGTGTTACATATTCATCAAAACTATAAAATATTAACCCATTCTAATCTGTTGAAGAAAATCTCAAAAAATGATTACACGTACTTTTGTAGCTAAAATCCGTGTACCACAGAACACTCAAATCTTTCAGAAACAATATCGATTTGGTGTTTATTTTTGCACAAATCAAGCTGTCAGAAGGTGTGGAGGAGCTTAGAGATGTTTCTTTTCATAAGCAAAAACCCCAGAGAGGGCAAAGAAGAGAGAAGAAAGTATTATATAAGCATGTTGGCAAGTATTTGAAATTCTCAGCTGATATGGCCAATGAATGAATCGATGCGGCGGATGTTTCTTATGGTATTTTGCTGTGAATTTGGTAAAATATGCTACGATGTATTGAAGACTTTAATTTAGGATATTGATCAAGACCAATACACATTACTCATCATCCGCTATGTAGAGTATGAGCCGATATTTCAAACAAGGATTGGATCACAATAAAAACTATTTTGAGGTCCTAATAAAAATCAAACTTTCGTTCATCTTTTCAGCCAACCTGTCCACATCATAACCTTCTATCAAGATGACACATTTTAAACTAAACTTTATTATTTTTTTTAAAGCCATATATTATATTATATGTGACACAACATGAACATTGCGTTGGGAAGCTGATGCAATCCTAGGGTTAGGATCGCAGGTGCTGAGGTAGAATTAGGTTTTCCGTAGAAACAATCACACGATGAAAACACGCATCAATGATAAAACCCGCGAATGGGAAAATTCTATTAATTCCAAAATCTGAGATTTCTATCTCTCAATGCCATATAAATAGTAGAAGTAACTTAGGGCCTAAGACACAATCCTAATCAAACTAGGAAACAAGATAAAATTAGAAAACTAATCCTAATTAAACTCTTTACTAATAATAAAATCTCTTAAGCTTTATTGGGTCCCACATGTGGCCCACAATTGTGTCTCACATTCGATAGTGGTGCTGCTGCATCAGAAGCCAGCCCATATTGGGCCCACTTTTCAAAGACCTGCTTGTTTGTATGGAAGGGCCCCAAACAGGTGGATTAAATGTGTTAGTGTTTGCTGTCTTATTTTTAATTTTGTTGATTTGGATCTGCTTTGTGCGGATATCTTAACCACGACACGTCTGAATCCTAGGGCTAGTCCTTGGCGACATTTCATGGGAAATCTATATATGATATACATATGGTGATGGTGCTGGCAGATCAAAGAGTTTTGTTTAAGATGTTTTGTTTAAGATGCCATTTGTCCTCTTGCCGCTGTGTTTGGATATCTGTACCACGACTGTATGCTTTAGTTTGTGCTTTTCTATTCACTATTCACTTAAAGCAAGTGCATGATATAGTGCCGCATGCCTCTCTAGTCTACTATCTGGATATTGGACAGTTTGCATGTGTTGGGGGTGCTGAACTTGATTTGTTTTGATTCTGTTACTCGGCTGTTGTGTGTACTTGAGTCCCCAAGCTTGTACTGAGTGAGGGCGGGTGAGTGATAACTGGTTGTTTACTTTTCCTTTTCATCAATTGCTGGAATTTCTATTTAGGCTGAATATTTTTTTACCAATTTAAATTACATGTCCAGTTAGAATTAACCTGAGACTAGTCTGGGCCAGCATTTGATTTGTCAATTGGTGTTTGGAGCATTTGGGCTGCAACGGTGGGAACCTGTGTTGCGCCAATATGTGACAATTGAATCCGGGGAACCAACTTGGATCTGAAGATTTTTGGTTACGTTATTTTAGACTCAAAAAGCTGGTCTGAAACTCAAATGGAGTATAATATCAAGGACCGTGTTTTTTTATTTTTATTTTTATGGGTAGGGTAAATTGGTATCTTTACCATCCCTAAGCAAATGGGTGGGGAGGAATCCTTGTGATGTCGAGGGGAATGGGAAACATTGCTCTTAATTTTAAGTTGAGAGAGGTTCCATTGCCAAAGATGAAAATTGGCTGAGGTGAAACCTGGCAGGCTCTTCTTTTGATGAAGATAGTAACATCTTACGAAACAACTGGCTGAAGATTCTTGCGCATTGATCTGCGTTTCAAGGTGGAAATTTTAAAACAAGTTACTATTGTCCTAGTCGGAGTACATAGCTATAAAGTGGTTGGTTAGTGAGGTCTGGAAAGGTAGCTTGATTGGCTGATCCACGCCATTGGGCCATGGTTCTCATTCTGGGGACTGGCAGGTTGCAGAAACTGATTTGTGCTTTCAGTCATACCTCTTCAAGCTTGAGGAGAGGATGCTCTGCAAGCCATCATGACATTCTTTAGAGGTGGTTGAAATAGGCATAGAGTTGATTACCAGGACCGTCTGGATCTGATGTTATCGGATCCAGATAGATCCATGCTGGGCCCAGGTTCACTGACAACCCTAACCACATGTACTTTGTTTGGGTGTTTCTTGCCCAACACATGGCTTTGTACAACAATGCATGTGTAAGGGCCTCTTGTAAAAGTGCCATTCAATTAAAGTGCTACTTGTCATTTATGATCACACTTCACTAGCTTCTTCGCTTTTTACTGTGCACTTACCATGTTTACAGTGTCCTCACCAGCCCTCCATTTTGTTTTATAGTTGTTCCTAGCTAGCAGAACATATCACATCGTGGAACTAAGCCCATGTTTGGCATCTCTATTTCATGCCTCTATTTCTCTAAATGTCTAAATCGGATAGAGGTTTGAACAATTAGAGCGTTTGGCATAAAATTCTAGACTCTGTCTGCTTTAGACATTTAGAGGCAAATCCTCTAAAATCCAAATGCTCCAAAAGTGGGCAAATGAGAAATAGAGCTTTTGGGACTTAAAATATAGAGGCGGGGTATTTAAAATAGATTCGTGCGTTGCCAAACGCGTTTTTTTTCATTCTAGCCTCTTTTTTTTATGGCTCTTTTTTTAATTGCTCTATTTTAGATGGATCTATAAAAAAAAAGAGTAGAGATACCAAACAAGCCCTAAGTGGTTTTGAATTTTGACCAGATCCTCTTTATTGCTCTTAACAACATAATTTCTCTTATATTTGTTCTTTGTTCTCTTATTATCAAGGCAATTTGACTAAAATGCCTTTCGAAACCTGTAGCTTATCATTTACTTTCTTTCATTTTTGACTGATTATTATCACACCATATTCAAACAACATGCACTAAGTAAGTGTATCCTGGATAAACCCTGTCAAGTTGTCTATAATCAAGCAAATAAATCCCTATGTAGACTCGTTGCAACTTGCAATCCAACTTCACTATAACTTTGGTCCCAAGTTTGGTCCTTTGGGCCTGTTTGAATGTTCCCATGCATTTTTTCCCTCATACTTGGATGGATTTGCACAGTCTATTGCTAGCTCCCACTCATTTGTACTTCATGTTGTCGTTTCCTGGTTGCACAAATTTAGCTTCATACAACTTCGTAGGTCTAGCTGCCACTTGCATAATCATCCTTTTGTCGAAGTGGTGCTCACGATCACATACACCTCTAGCTTGTTTCACTTTGCCCTTGTGCGCTAATCTTATTTACAATGTCCCGGGCAAGCCCTCTGTTTAGTAGTTGCTCCCAGATAATGTAACCTGCACATTGTGGAACTAAGTTGTTTTTTGTTTTAACCAGACCCTTTTTCTTCCTATCAGAACTCCTAAATTTGCTTTCTCTATGTCTTTGCTTTGCTAGTTCTTAAGCAATTTTACTAAAAGCCTTTCCAAGCTGTACCTTATAATTTATTTGCTCTTCTTTGACTTGTTACCTCCAAACTAGTTTAAACTACAAACATCAAAGAACATGATGTATATCTGTTGTCAAGTTGTCCATAATCAAGGCAAGCAGCTAACGCTTGTTTCTTTTGTTTTGTCTTTTGGTTCTTTTATTTTTTTTATTGGTAACATGATTTGAACCCACAACATCAATGTTGCAATAGAGAGCACCTTCCACCGTGTCACGGGCTTTTTATCAATTAAGGCTCCCTTGTTGCAACTTGCAATCCAACTCCAACTAGACTGAACTTTATTTCTAACACTCATTACTGCTACTTTATAAATGTATTATGTATTGTATGATCTCAATTTATTCATGAGTGATGCACTTTTCATCAATGTATGGCAAATTAGTTGCTTTGACACCTATCATTGATGAATTAAAAAAAAAAAAAAATCATTTTTAGAACTTTTCTGTTCTTAAACTTCTCCACATGTTGCTCAGTAGTAAAATTTCTTATGTTTTGATCTATCTGCATAAACCCAAATTGGTTATAAAAAATATTGTATTATTTCTTACACATCGCTCATTATTTGCTTGAGAAATTTCATGGTGTGGCTCGGTGGTGAACCCTCACTAAGTCCACTTCCCATTTTGAACCATGGGTGAACATGGTAGCTTAAAGAATGGATTTGTAAAGTAGTCGCCTTTTGAATATAAGGTGGCCTTAAATAATTACAAAGTGAAGTTAGTCACCACATGGTCATCATCACGGTATGCCTTGTTATGGCTGCACGACCATATAGTTATCATGGTACGCATTGTTATTGTCATGTGACATACAGAATAATCACATTCTTTTGGGGACCAAAAATCACTTATTGGGAGAAGATGGTCAACCAGAGAGGACCAATGGGTTGCCCGGTGTTTAAATGGGCTGAATAAGGATTTCCAGAATGAGCTTGCTTTTCAGGATATATTCTGATTGTTCATGCTTATGCTCTTCCAAAATAGCAAGGGGAATTATTAGATTATGTTGATGGATGAGGGCTGGACTGCAGCATGACATGTCAATGAGGTCATCTTGAATCACGGCTGGCAACGAAATGAGAAAATCAAGGGCAGCAAGTTCCCATGAACCCAAACCCCAACTCGAGGGGACAGTTGGGAGGACATATAAAGATCAACTGTGACTGGTCCTTTATATATATATATATATATGAGAGAGAGAGAGAGAGAGAGAGAGAGAGAGAGAGAGAGAGAGAGAGAGAGACCTGCGAGATGGTGCAGTATATGAGCTAACTTTTTAGGGCCCACCTGGATTTGTGCCAAGGTTAATGATGAGAATTTGAGCGATTGGGGTTGGGATGGTGACAGAAGAGGCATGGGGTAGTAATCCAAGAGGGACGCCGTTCTCCCGACGATCACTAGATCTCGTCTTTGATTCCAATTGGTGCAACCCCGGACCCTCAATCGAGCTAGATCAATCTCCGATGAGATTGATCGAGTCCAATGATGGATTTTGAAAACTAGAACACACTCACAATAATGGGAAACACCATAATGAAGAGAAGCAGAGAAATTCTTGATTAATTGTAATAAGCTTGTCCTACAATGAAGCATTTATCTTCCTGATATAGTTTTGTAGACTTAATCCCTAAACAACAAAACTTTCTAATATTTTGAATATGTCTAATTAATATAGGAGATTTACTAATATTAATCCTAATCAAATAATAAATATAAATAGAGATATAATTAGAAGTCTATAGTAGCTCTTAGTCCAATTGGGCCTGTGGGCTGAACCCAATGATTGGGGTGACCAATTGGGTCAATGGGCTGGCCCAGTTGTCTTCTTGGACTTGGGCTTTGTCCATACTGCATCAAAAGTTCTGAGCGCTGCACATGAAAATATTCTATCTAATTGACTTAAAACTGAAAGAGAAAGAAAATACTCTAGGTCGACTGATAATCTTTTATAGAAATAATCTTATTATTTTTCCCTAGTTTAACCTAACTCTGTAATTCTCTAGGTCGACTGATAATCTTTTATAGAAATAATCTTATTATTTTTCCCTAGTTTAACCTAACTCTGTAATTCTCTTGTTGATTATTAACATGTATTTGTGTCCTGATCACCTATAAATAAGAATTAAATACAAAATAAGTAAATAAATAAAAATAAAAAATAAAACACAGCTAGGGCTTTGTTTTATGCCTATTAGTGGGCAGCTGGGACTATGAACCTCATGGGAGGGGTCTGAGACCACATTGCTTTAAGCTAGGCCCTATGGTGCCTGGCTTTGTTAGTCCTGCAGGCCTGGTTGGGCCTGAGGGGCGTCATATTGGGCCTGGCTAGGCTCCATTTCAACTTCAAGGATGCGTTAGGTGGTTAAGTCGATTTGCTTTTCGTTATTAAAACAGGTGGATGATATAAATGCTATTCTAAGGCCAGTCAATAACCTTATGCATAATTTTGATATGAATTGAGAAAGAACTATAATTGGGGTTATTGAAACATCCGAGTGGTTTAAATGTTGTTCTATTGTTTAATTATTGAAACATCTGGGTGGTTTAAATGTTGTTCTAGCACCAGTCATTAACCTGATGCATGATTTTGATATGAATCGAGAAGGAAATATTATTGGGCTTGAAGCTTTTGTTATCAGGTAGATGGATTGATTTTTTTTTTCCCCCATTATTGAAGCATCTGGTGGTTTTAATGTTGTTATAGTGTTATTCAATCAAACATTATGCATGATTTTGGTTAAGAATTGAGAAATAAATGACCAGGCTTGAAAACACAAAAGGAATATACTGAAAAGCATTAAAAAAAAAAACCGAAAAAGCTAAAGCTACATAGATTATTACAAAAAGAGTGCTCTGCCAACATCGCTCTTTGCCCTAGTTACATGAAGCCTCTTGAAAGTTTCCTCTTGCAATCTAATCTCTCTGTGTGTGTATTTGTTTTATTTTTTAATGTCTAGTCCTCAGTTTCACAAATAGATTAAACAACATTTTGCGGAGATTCAGAGGTTTTTTTCCTTTGTATTTGTTACATTGCTTTGTTGCTGTGGACTTCCTGACTAGTGTGGAGCAGATTGATTTTGGATGAGGGCCACACTCACACCAGCATGTGTTCCTGTGTTTGGACTAGATGGATCTACCAGTTTACTTGGACTTAGCAATCTTCCTTTATATGTTACTTTCAAAATATAATTATTGATGCAGCTTGACCAATGACTGTTTCCTGTTACTAAATTGTTCTACTGCAACAATCGGATCTTACATATATGCCATCATAATTCAAATCTCGACGATTGATCTTTTTTGATGTTTTATATGTACATTGAAATTTGAATGCTTTTTTTTTTTTTTTTTTTTTTTTTTTCTTTCAGTTTTTTATTTTGTTTTGTTTGTTTTTTCCTTTTGGGAAATGTTTCAGTATCTAAGATTTTTTATTTTGCTTTCCAGGGTGCCCAACCTTGCACTTTCTATGCACAACATGGGATATGTAAGTTTGGGTCTACGTGCAAATTTGACCATCCAATGGGAATGCTGAGTTACAGTTCATCTGCTTCTTCTCTTGCTGATATGGCGGTTGCTCCCTATCCTATTGGATCATCTATGGGTACCCTGGCACCATCATCATCATCCTCAGAGCTACGACCGGAATTTGTAGCTGGGTCCAACAGGGAGTCTTTTCTCTTCAAGAATCCAATCATCTGAAACTATGTCTAGTGGCTCAGTTGGTTCTATCTTTTCAAAAGGTGGTGCATCGGTTCCTCAGACTCATGCCCAAATATCTGGTCAGAGTTCTGTTCCTTCAAGTGGTGGCACTAGCACAGGTCCTGCTAGTGAGAAACCTAGTTCAACCTAAGCAAAATGATGATCTTCATCATGGTTCACTTCTGGATCGATGTCCATGAACCCCATTGTTTGTTCATTGTTGTTATATTCACATATCTCTGCTCAGATGAGAACTTCACTACCATTCTTCAAGGTTCCAACATCTGATCCCAATCATCCTTACGTTCATGTAAATCTTTATATGGCCAATGCTTTCACTTTAAAAATAAGCTATACATACTTGAATGGTATAGCAAGTCCCAGTCTTCCACAACTGTTGCCCAAATAACAACCATAGAAAGCCCTTCTATATGGTAAAAATGACAAGTATTCTTCAGCTTTGAAGTCTGCCAATTTAATTTATAATCTGATCTTTCTTAAACGAAGAGGATCAGATATGTTTCTGGCAGTCCCACATTTCTTCTCTTTTTCCTCTTTCCACTGTGTGCATTTTATTTATGGAACAAGCTTCCAATTTTAACATTCTAAGCTTATTTGTAGACTTTGGAAGGAATTGGAAGGTTTTCATGTTCCCTCTTTTTGTCCAAGAATTTGTTATGAACAGACAAAGATTCAGTAGTCTAATGGGGCATCTCCTCCGGCTGAACGAGGGGCACTGTTGTTATGTTATGATATATTGTACTGCTTGATATACAGACTACAATATTTAAATAAAAAATTTCCTAACTGTGCAACTTATTTCTCCTCATTAACTACTGCTAGTCTCATGTATCTTTGTTCACTGTTGCAATGCCTAAATGCTCCTGAAATTTATTAGTCAGGCTTGTGTTTATGATGCATTTGATATTTTTGCAAGAATGGTCAATACTTATTTTTTTTTGCTAATATTTCAGAGAATGGTGGTTTGTTTCTGCGCTCATTTTGGTCTATGCAGAAAAGTATAATCACAGAATGGTGGTTCCTTTCTGTTTGTGTGTGGCCCTTGGATTACAAATTTTATGTTCCAAATTGCTATGAGCGACCTGGGAGGCAGAATTCAGTATTACTGTGTGGTTTGCGATCTGTGTGCTCCAAATGCATAGCGAGATAACTGATGAAAAAAGGCTTAATGGGATGCGAATTTATCACATTTATTAGATGATCAGTATTTTTCCATATTTGAATATGCAAATTATGTTTCAAATGGTGTCTACCTGAAGAAATGAGGTGGTCTTTTTTTCACTTTCACAAACTTTTGTCTACCTGCACTTTATAGAGCTCCTTCCTCCAAAATGATGACCTTGTGTTAATATCAAAACCTCTGGATTGTGATACTAACTCTGATGAGTTTGTTTCTGATAGCTACAATAGATGAAGTGTAAGCTTTGGAAGGCCTTGTAAATGCAGACAGGTAATATGAGCCACGATCTCTTGGGTTACGTAGCCCATGGAGATCATGGGCCAGAGCCCCCTCGATGGCGGGCCAAATATCCAATTGGATTTGGGTTATTTATTATTATTTTTTTTTCTCTTGGGGGAGGTGGTTGATATTTTAGATCCAAAGGAGCTATCATGATTGATATATGGGCCTCAAGAACCATCAATTAGTGATCACTTGATCTCAGATCCAATGGTGAGATCAGTCAGTCTAGAGTCAAATTGGATTTGATTGCAGATCTCAAGGGGGCCTGGTAGTGAGTCCTACAGAAGTGTCTCTCCAACGGTGACAAGACCCAGGTGGGGGAGGAAGGACTGATTATAATAAATCGCTCATTAGTAATTGGTGATGCTCTTTCACAGGCCCCACATAAAAATCTATACTGCAGAAAACAAATTCCCCAATGTTGTATAGATTGGTGCAATGGGAGTTGGGTCCACTATTAGATTGACCATTCATACATTAGTGGTCAACACAATTTAAGGTGGGGGTAAACTTTGGCACAGATCCATACCGGATAGGCTGAACACTCCAGATTTTCACTATTGCGTTTGAGGAGTCTCATCAATATCTTATCAAATTTTGACATTTTAGGCTCTGTCTGTTTTCATTAAAATACATGAAGATCAAAGGTGAATTTAAAAAAAAATCAGCATCAAATAGCATATTCTTTTAATTTATTTTCTGAAAGAAAATGTAATTTCATGATCATTTTTCAAATTTCACCGTTCATATTCTTTTTTAACCAACCTATGTACTCAATTCCTATGTATTCTCCACTTAGCACAATTTTAAACTATTCAAAATAAATAACTTGATTTTATATTGGTCCTTGCTAAGAATATCACACACACACACACACACACACACACACACACATATATATATATATGAGAGCATCTCTCACCTTATTATGAGAGAGAACGTAGGACTCTCACATCTACATCTAATGTCAACAACTTAATGCGATAAAGACCCATATTTGAAGTCTAAACCATTCAAAAAACATGTTCGAGCAATTTTTTATCAATTTAAAACACTCCATTTGGATTTATTATGACAAAAAATCATAATAAAAGGGCACATGAAAAACTAATTATATTTTAATCTACTGTGTATATAACTCCGATTGGATTAAAAGTTTATTTGATAAATGAATACATAAGCGGAGTAATTTTGAGTGGTTTGGATTTCATGTATGAGCATCGGTGAGTGAAAATCACAGTGATGCATCGTTCACTACTATATGTATCAATTGTAAACTACTAAAGTAAAGAAATTCTAGATATGGGTTCCTTTCTTCTCAAACACACCTGCAACTTTCAGCAAAACCTCAACCCTTAGTTCTGCCCGTGTGGGGGCATAAAATTACCTCCATACCCCATATTGGTGGGCCTATAAAAATCTTGTCCAAACTAGGCCCCTCAGGCTTTTCAAGAAAAATATAAAGCCCCTCTTTTGTGGGCTCTTTACGGCTGGGCCGGGCCAGGTATCCTAATAGGAAGGTGGGTTGACAGACCTATTAGGGTTGTTATGGATCGGCCTAAACAAAACCCACTCCGACCCATTTGACTTGTAATAAGTTTGTAATTTGTGATACCAAACGTGCCTTGTAATATGTATGAGTTAAGTCGAGTTTGAAACTAATTGTTTTTTAATATAAAAAATAAATTATATACATTTCTTGCACATAGGATTCAAACAACGACTATTGTGTATCCCATTACCAACTGTATTACACCTTTTTTTTATATCATTATTTATGAATAAATATGTAATTTAATTATAAACCGGGTTGGGCCAACTGATACCCAAACTGACCCCAAACCAAACTCCACTGTTTGGTATCCTCTACTAATCAACCAGTGTAGCTGTCTGGCCCAATACCCCTAGGCCCAAGGTTGAACATTTCTTTTGCATACATGAGATTCCCCTCTTCGGTCCCTTTCCAAGTCCTCCAAACAATTTTTTACTGGGCCAAGAACATCCATGGGCCACTTGACATGTGCACCTGTCAACCATAAGTATCAAACTTGACACTAATTGGCCAAAAGTCCTTCTTTTACTTTTTCATCCTTGGAGAAGGATATGTACAGAAAATCCACGAGCAGTAAGTTTACAGGGCTTTTTTTTTTTTTTTTTTTTTTTTTTGGTGTTTTGGTTCATCCACCATGGGCCTAAAGCCCAGGACCATAGGTTAGCCATGTAAAGAAATTTGAAAACATGGCTCGGACTCGAAAGGCTCACCCGGGCCAGGTTGAGTCCAAGGTGAAGATCAAAACAGGGCCTTAAAACTTTTCAAGCAGTGCCAATCTCTTAAATATAGTTAAAATGGCTTAGTGGTTTTAGATCTTGGACTAAATGGACCTAGCTACCATCCAGTGGAATAGGAAAGTTTTGGGTTTTTAGGCCCATGTCAGGTCTAATGATAGCAGCCCTATTCACTTAATTTTGGTTCTGAGAGAATAAGGATATTGCCCTCCGTATTGTGGAAATGATGGGATTCATATAAAGGTGAGTCTGATCCACATGAAAAATGATTTCTCTTTCGCAATGTCCAAGAATCAATGACAAGTTGGTAGTGGCAAACATTATTGATTACTAAGGAATTGATAGAGATCCAAAGGTGTTATCTCCAATTATTTAATAGTGATCTTCAAATTCTAACATAAAATAGATATCTTGGCATTTAATTGGATAACTGATCATGATCATTTTGCAAGCACTTGTATGAATGGATTAGATTCAGGCTGGTCCTCTGCTCAATGGGTTGGGTCGGGTTCATGTCATGTTGAGCACTATGGTGTGGGTAACAACAGGTTTCAATAAAATCATTCTCATCAGAAAAAGAATATTTTCAAGAAATTATAGAAGTATTCTTATCAACAAAAATAAATTCTTTTTGCAAATATATTATCGTCATCAAAGCCCTATCCCAACATATACTATGTTGAGATTGGCTTCATGATTTTTTTTTTATTTTTTTATTTTTTTATCCCGAGCCAAATCTTTAGATAAGTTGCATATCTTCATATGATAAATAATTTAAAATATATATATATATATTTTGGTTGGAATCAAAAACTAGAAATTCATAACAATGTTGACATTATGTTTCTTTCCTACCGTATAGAAATTTATTCTGTATCATTCTCTATCCATTTTATTTATAAATAAGGCCAGAATGTCAGCCCAAACCCAATCTGAAATTTTTTTAAAAAGGGTCCATCAGAACCATGAATTAGCAGTTGGGTTGGTGGTCAGGTAACCGAGTTCTGACCAAGTCAAGGCCCAGGTAATCTGGGGCTTGATTCATTTTTTAGTTGAGCTGGCCAACATGTACACTGGTTTAACAGACCATCCAAGTCTACCTCACCAAGTAGCTCCAAATTGTTGAACTAGTAGTGTCACCGAGCTCACCACACTTGCTAACTGGCCCATAACTCAGGTCCAAGAGAGCCCACATTCTTAAAATTAGAGAAGCTGGTCTGACCTGACACATCTTCATGAGCTAAAATTTGTAGGGACATGACAGCAGGGCCTGCCCACGTTAACGTCTGTTGCTTACATAGGTTGGATTTGGGTCTGCCCAGGTCCAACCTGATTAATCCCAGACCTTATTTTTCAGGTTTGAAATCAACCCTAACCCATTCATTGTTTGAGAATCCCAATTCAGACTGGATTAGCCCTAGAATTTGCATTATGTGGATTGTCATTGGGTAATGGTTGGAACCTGGAACCTGGAACCTACAGATATCATATCAATCTAAAAGTCATGTCAAATGGAGTTTTCAAATTTCTACCTGGGTTCGTCCTTGAGTGGCAATAGGTTGGGTCAGGTCATGTAGAGCACTGTGGGAAACACTTGAGAGGCTCAACCTGAACCAGATCGATTACTAGTCATAATATAAACATCTATGTGAAATGAACTTAAAAGGGTTAGCCTAAACCCGTTACTAGGTCAGACAATTAATCAGGTTGGGTTGAGTTTGAGTTAGGCTGGCAAGTCAAATAGCAAGAGTGGATTTAACCTGAAGCCAACCCATTTATTAATCAAGTATGTAAACCTAAACCCAACCCAAAAATTAGAAAAAAAGAAAGAAAGAAAAGGTCAACATGAACACTGAATTTGGAAGTTGGTTTGGTGTGGGTTGTGTCAGGAATTACCATTCTACCTCCAGCCCATGAACTACTTACCATTCTAGGATTAGATTGATCCCACTAGAGATGAAGCCTAACACTTGAAATATTTAATTCAATTCGAAGCTGTAAAAGCTATATTGATCATGGGACCATGACATTAACCAGTGTATTATCTGTCTGTAATCATATCAACCACAGTCAGTTAAAAGCTAACATGCCAGACTTTGATGATAAATGGAGTGGCTAAGTTTTAAAAACCATACTTTTTGCTCAACTTTACAAAATTGGACTGAAAATTCTGAACATGAGATCTTTATACACTTTGATCCTTTATGAATTGCAAAAGCAGGTGGTCCCTCAGTCAACATAAGTATTCCTCCTTCATGGAGCCTTTGATGAGAGAGAGAGAAAGAGAGGGAGAGAGAGAGAGAGAGAGAGAGAGAGAGAGAGAGAGAGAGAGAGAGAGAGGTGGTCATGGATGGATGGACCTGAATGGACCTGGCCGACCCAAAAGATTGTCCCAGCCCAACCATTTAATTTATTGACCTAACAATATATTCAATACCAGTCTAGCCTATGGGCCTGAAATTTAGGCTCAGCCCACTTGTATAATACATTTGGACCTTTCTGTGAAATATGTTGGGATTTTAAGCTTACAAAGGCACATCACTGACATTTAATTAGCAGATTGGAAAATAGGCCCATCCAGCTCATGGCTTAAAGACACAGCCGTATCCATCCTATTTTGGTGCTAGAGCTAGACTTCTGTTAGGCCCGGCGGGCCCAGCCCATGGGCAACCCTAAAAAAAAAAAGGGGTTGGGGCTCACATGTTTTGTGTACACCATAATTACGACCACTAGGATTCCTTCTCACTAATGATTCAAGTCCTCCCATCTCATGTGAAAATCCCTCAACCTCTTGTCCCTCCCTCCCCATCATTTTTCCCAAACTATAAAATACTTTGTATGGTACAACTGGTTAATCTGTAGCACACCTGTACTCTGGTCTAAATTATGGCCCTCCATTTAAATGAGACATACTATAGTACTGTTACCTAGAATTGATGGTCCAGACTCATATATATATATATATATATATATATATGATTGGTAATTATCAAATGGACAATTAACATAGAGAAAAAACACTGGCTGTTCTAGAGACAGTGTCCCTTCACTATCTGGACATCCAGTTGATATGATTACAGAACATGGTTATTGATAGTGTGGTCCACAACTTGGACAGTTAAAATTTATCCAGATATATTCCACTTGAACATGTAGACTAAAATGTTTTTAATGGACAGAAAATCTGTGAATGATAAGCTCCACATATGGAATCCAGATATATTCCACTTGCACATGTAGACTAGCTATAATGTTTTTAATGGACAGAAAATCTGTGAATGATAAGCTCCACAGATGGCAACATCTCTCTCTCTCTCTCTGTGTGTGTGTGTGAGAAAATGACCTCTCCTGTGACCAACCAAGCCACCTACTCATATTAAAGAAGAGTGCTTCATTGTTCATTTATATCACTGACACTGACCAGTAGCATTCAAGAAACAGTGAGAATGATGGGCTGAGGCCTTTTCTTACAGATTTCTTCTCAAGTAAACCCATATTACATTATCACTTCCTAATTGCCTATTCAGTAACCATGATAAATTATGTATATGATGACATTTCAGTACATCTTGGGGTTCAAACTCATGCACATATTCACCCTACATGGCTACATGTGGTATTCATGCCTATCATTGAAAAGGTTAACCACCAAAAATGCTTTATTTCTGCATTTTAACCCGGCGGAATCCAAGGAAAGTCTCAAATGCTTAGGTGGGGTGTCTATCCTTTGCAGCCCTTTTGAGTTAAGCAGTCAATTGAGCTTAGCCTCTATTATTTGAAAGCAGGCGGTAGAAAGACCCTTTATAAGAATATCAGTAGTCTAATCTATGGTAGAGAGATATCTTATATTGATTTTGGCGTGGACTTTCTTTCTGAATATAATGATAATCTACCTCGATATGTTTAACTTGGGTTGGATATAACTCAGCAGCAGTACGAGCAATTTGTGATACTTAAATTCGGTGCTTGAGCAGGCAATAATGGGTTATTTCTTTACACACACAGAGTTAATTATAGTCCAAAAAATAGACACTACATACAATAGCCACTTTTGACCATGAGGACTCCAACTCAACCATCTGAATAGGATGTGAAGACACACGAATGGACTAGGTGTAAGGTGCAGCCCATACTTAAAGAAAGTGTAAACTCCTCACTTCAGAGCATTGTGATATTATGGATCCTGCATAAATACTGGAAGGCCCCAGCAATGCTTTGATACTCACTGGGTTCAGGCACTCGGTTTTCATCGAAAAGAAACAGAGCTTGGAGCCATTAATTGATAGATCAAGAGCTGACAGGTTTTGCTTTGGACATCTTAGTTCGACACATAGTTGGGACAATGCTTGGATGATGATGATCTTGGTTCGGCTTAGTATGTCCAAATTTAGAGTAACTCAGACAGAGTCTAATTGGACGTACGGTGGGCCTCGGCTCCTTGAAAATAATAGAGGGCTAGTACAAGATTTCTCAGCAAATGGATGACTCAGATCATTGATCAGACTAGAAAAAATTGTGGCACTAGTGTTGCTAATGACCAGTATATCATCCATATGTAGACAAGGACATGGTAATTGATCCACCAAGCATGCAAGCAAAAAGTCAACTACTGGCAGTGGATCAAAGTCATCAAACAAAAACCTAGGCCTTCTAGGTGTAAAAAGGTTAAACACCGAAAAACACTTTGTCTCAGAATATGGCGCCCCCCCAAGAGCTGAGGTGGCTTCCCTCCTATCCTTAGCACAGATGGCTATGGTTGAATGATCATCCAATCGGTGATGAAACCATGTATCCTTGAGACCTCTTTATGGGTTCACTTTTCTCAATCATAGACCATTGGATCAAACTCTCTCCGTGAATGGGAGTGCTTGAATTTTCAATCATGTGAGCAACATTATTTGGAGATGATTGAGGAAGACTCATCTAAACTTTTGGACTGAGTAAGATATTAAAGATGGTGAGAATAAATAGAGTTCCAACTTCCAATACAACCTCTATATATATATATATATTTTGGTTTCGGGCAGAACTCATTAAAAATCTGCATTGCTGATGGCTGAAACCTGTATGTATCAGGTTGAAAGACTTGATTTTGGCTGAGTTTTAAACCATGATTCTAGCCTCATGAGGAAGTGGACTCTACCCGCTTAAGTTAGTAGAAAAAAATATAGTGTATTTATATTGATAATACTAAAGAAAATAAGGACAAAAAAAATGAGAAAAAAGAGGATTTCTCTTTGGAGTCTATGTTATAGCATCATTCATAGTACACCATACTATCATCATTTAGAACCCGTGTCTCTACAGGGCATCTGATTCTTTGAAACAATTACATTGACTTAGATGTCAAAGAAATAATATTGTCTCTTATTTATCTCATGTAATATCTCGAGTTTAGCGCTTAAACTATAGAAGAAAATATTGTTCCCCCTTTTTGCTGATTTTTTTTTTTCTTTTCAAAGCACTTGTGATTTTTGCTTTCTCCGTAAATGATTTTCCATATAAATCTTGTGTGGTTGTTTCATATCTAGATGTTATTTGATCATCATCATAATCATCATCTATGCCTTGTTCATGTTGGGAAGTCCAACATCCCACATCGCCTAAGTAATATGCTTGTCATGTCTTAATATTACCTGTATGGGCCTTCCACCTATGAGCTTAAGCTTTTGGGTTGGTATATGGTTTCTTACAGTTCAAACTATGTTTGAGTAAGCTACATGAATTTTGTTTATCTATTCTGATCTATATTAAGTCGAATCGTCTAATATGTTGCATTTCTTGAAATGGCTTGATGTTACTTGATATTTTATAAGATTTTCTTATTTTTTGTACTTGTAGTTTTACTTTTTCCACTTAATTCATATAAAATTGGGAAGGCTTCGGAGACAAACAAGTATACCTGATATGAGTTTGTAATTCAGTGCCTGTGATAGGTTTTACTTTGTTATAGGAGGTTCATTCAATTTATTTTCAGTTCTCCTATGTCGATCTTCCAGTTCTCCAACTCCAACAAAACATCTTCAATTTCTTTTATAGTGAAGTTTGATCCTAAGTACTTGGTTATTGGGTCCATTTGAACTAATATTGAAGTTGTACTATTAGTAAGCTGTCAAGTAATTAATCAAATCTGAATAACTACTATTAAAAGAAGCCCTCTTTTCTAATGAAGGCATTAAAATATAATGTGAGAAAATTGTTAAAATACACATTCAATAGATATAATATGAACAATACATATAGTGACACATTTTAAATGAAATCGATCTAGTTCATATTGTGGAGCAAATGTTGAATCAAAGTCAAGTAGGGACATAATCGAATTGCGAGTTATTGGAAAGAAGAACTAGTAATTAATTCATAGTTCAACACAAGTTTGTACGTGTAGTAGAAAGAGAGAGAGGAAAAGAGAGTAGGAACATTTTTAATTAAACTGTAAGTATTATTTGGAATGTAAGTTAAATAGAAAACTTTCATGAAGAGCAAGGTCAAGATGAATATATCATGGCCTTTTATCTATGGGTGCTCAAGGGGCGGGCCACCTCGGGCCTTACCCGCCCAGACTTACTTAGTACTGATGCATGCAAAATTTTCTAGCTTGGATATGCCTCAGCCTGCTATGTGAATATATGTACTTTTACCTGAGTGCACTAAGTGACCTTGGGACCTACAAAACAGACAAGATAATTCATGCATGCGCATCACATGTATGGATGTGATATTGTGATCTGATTGAGATGACCAATTATCCCATTCAACACCGTCCTCAGCAAATTCCTCATCTACCTCTCCAGAGTCCAGATGCAACACATAACAATGAGAGAGTAGTTTCAAACTTCTACATGATAATATTATTATTTTTCATTTGGGTTAGCTTTTCACCAGTCATGATTACACCCCCAAAATACACTGCATGTCTCAGGATTCCTGCAACAAAAGAAATCATCAAATTAAAAACGACCCACTTTCACCGAAAAGAGAAAAAGGCTCATCTAAACCATCCCTCTAATTAAACCCACTTGGTCTAGGATGAAAGTAGGCAAAAGCAGAGCTTATAGCACCCCTTTCAGTTTTATCCCCACAAGGTTTCTGCAGTAATTTTGAGCTCAAAGGCCTTGCACGCCGTCTACTTTTCAAAGGGGTGGTGGTGGACCCACAATCATCTCTTCTTCCATAACCCACCACATTTCTGACATAGTATCCAATCACTTCCTTTTATGAGATGGGTCATGTTAGTTTCATGAAAATGGCCTAAGCTTAAGTTGGATGTCTTTCAGAGAGAGGTAGAGAGGATTTTCTTGCATGTACATATCCAATCACCTGCTGGCTGCTACTATCAGATGGGTCGTATGAAGATGGTATGAGAGAGAGAGACACAGACACAGACACAGACAGAGAGACAGAGAGATGGGTGTAGCTACAGTTAATGAATTGAAGCCGAATATGTCGGGGAAGAAATCGTTTCGGCCCGCTTCTGGCAACCGACACGCTACCGAATGGTATTCATCTTCTTCTTTGCAATCTTGTTCTATATATATATTTTTATCTGTTACATGTGGGATCAATTGATTGAGTGAGAGTTGTCTAAGATGCACTGTGGGTTTGCTGGAGGCTTCGGTTCCTACTACTCACGTCATATACTTGCTGCTTTTTTCCTATATTATGGGTTAACAGAAAATTTTATGTTGTTTCTTTCTCAATTAAGAAATTTTAAGTACTGGAATTCGTCCCACCAAAGGAAAATGATAGGACAAAAAATGATGTGGATGGAGGTTGGTAAAAATAGATTTGTGGTTGTGCAATTTATTAGGAACCGACTGCAGAATTTATGTATCCAATGGCAGACCCAAAGTTTTTGTTTGGGTAGTGTCGGCAATAATCATGTGAAGAAGTTAAATAATAAAATCAAAACTTTTAAGATTTTATATAAGGGGTTTCTCCAATCTCTTGGGTCCAATGGCATCCGCGTGCTAACACCTGGGTCTTTGCCGCTCACTCTAAAAAAGTTGAGACAAGACTTTGATAATGATGATAATGGAATGTAAATTGGATAGTGTCTGAAATGAATATTATTAGATATCTTAGAGACAAAGATATGTTAAGGACACTTTGCTCATTTAGCAGCCGATTATGTTCAAAACTGTTAAAGTGGGACTTTTTTTTACATGACTCTTTTCCCTCTATTGATGATGTGTCCTTTAGTTGTTGTTTCTCTTTCTTTTTTCTTTTTTTTTTGGGGTTTCCTTTAATGAGATTTTCTTTCAACCGAAAAAAGAGATAGAAATATGTTTAAGTTTGAATTATTACTTAAATAAGATTGAATTAAAACTTGAACATGTCTGAATGAATTAGATTTGATTTTACAATTTATTTCAAAACTACCCTATATTTCGTCAGTGATAATATACAAGGTTAACTTTTTATGCAAATAGAATATTTAAAGTTTTAACATGGTCTTGCTTCCTCTGCAATAATCTTAGCTTCTTAGTTTTTTTTTGTCAATTCTCAAAATATATAAAAAAGAAGCCTTCTTATATGCAGCTATGATCCTCTTCCTAGAGGAGAATCTAAAAACAGAAATGAAGTCTTTTTGTATCCATTTAAAATCCTCTCCAATCCACATATTTATCTAATCTTTACCATCTTGTTATTTTTGTGTATGCTTCAAGTTCGAATGCTTTCAAGATCAAGACAGTCACAGTTCTGGTTTAATGATCGAGTCATTGGCCTCAAAAAAAAAAAAAAAAAAAAAAAAAAAAAAAAAAAAAATAAAAAGGAAGAAGAAGAAGAAGAAGAAAAGAATGAGATTTGACAGTGATAAGAGTGTACAGACATGCAGTGTCAATATGGACGTTTTGTCAAGACATCAATAAAGATAAGGGGTTGTATTTAGTATATAATCAATCAGATCTCTTTGAATAGATAATTCGATTGCAGGAGGGTATTTTTATTTTTATTTTTTTATTGCAGAAGGGTATTAGATACATTTAGGCTTGAATTAGAATTTAAATAAATTTGAGTTAGAATTTGAATTGTAATTTGGATTAGACTCAGTTTCATGATTTATCGCAATTACTCTATAAATTTTTGTCTAATTGAATGAAAAACACAGGGTTGATTTGTTATGCAAATGTAGTAAAAAGTCCCAACAACTAACTATGGGTTTTTAAAATAAATAAATGAATAGCAAACAGGGTTATTCAAGGCTGAGTTGTTCCAAGTCTGGCCCATTTTTAATCGGGCCTAAAATTTCGGCCCGGATCTAGCCCACATACCTTAGAGTCAAGTTCTTGCCCAGCACATTTGGAAAATATATACACCAATACGTTCAATATATGGAGGCAGTAGGCCAACCTTTTTTTTTTTTTTTTTTACAAGCAATAAGTTAAGCCTGGGTTGGCCTTCAGGCATATGAAGAGCCCAAATCCAGTCTAATGCGAGCCAGGCTCAGTTTGGTAAATGTCCCTACCACCAAGCTATGCTTGCAGGAATGCATAGTTAATTTGGGCCATTGAATTTAGACCACTGATATAGCATGGTCCCAGCACTAAGCTTTTTTTACTGGTCTGATCCCGCCAAATAACTTGTGGATGCAATAGCAGCACAACTCAAATAATGAATGGATTGATACTCAAATTTGAAAGATTTTTTTTTGGCATCCTGCCAAGGTCAGTAGTCCGGATGCATGAACCATTCGAAGAAACCAACTCATCATCTTCTAACAGTTGCTTGAATGTGAAAAGCTTTGCATTATCCAGATGCAACGCACAAACAGACAGCCAGATAACAATCCAAGAAAGCAAAATGCAAATCCATCCTCTTGTTGAATATCATAATCAAGAAAGATCACTTCCTGTCATTTTTACTCCATAATGCACCATGAATGTTCAGTCTCTGTATTCTATGCAAACAAGTTATGGTTCATGATGTTCTGAACCTTTCATGTGAATTCATGGACATGATTCACTTTATTCTTTGTAGACCAACAGGGACTCATCCCAAGTCATTTTCTATAGATATTTTTTTTTGTTTTTGAGAATAAATGGGAAAAAAGCAGTTGGTACATGTTTTTTTTATTCTACCTGCATTGTGGTACATGTACATTCTCATGTCATTTGGACTCATTTCATTGAATTTCTCTCTTTTTTTGTCTCTCTTTTTCTTTCAAAGTTTATTGGAGCTTCAGCCCACAGAAATCTAATTTTCCATAAAAAAAAATAAAAAAATGATGGAAGGTTTCTAATTGGCAATCAAATACCCAAACCAAGTGAACTAGCATCCTGAAATTCATTCTCCTTATAATACCTTTATACAAGAAGACCCTCATTGGCCCTTTACTGTTTACACATTAATCTATATATATAAACATGAGGTCTTTTTAAATGTAGCTTCACATAGACTTCTTGTGATCTTGGCATTTACTAAATATCTAGGAAGAAATTTCAATTTATGCAACAGTTATGATCTGTTAATTTCATGATTTTTCTTTTTAATTGCGATTCTAAGCATTGGCTTAATTTCATTGCAGGCCTCTTTCTGATGTTTCTAGTGATCTTACTGTGGAAGTAGCAGGAAAGAATTTTTTCCTTCACAAGGTTAGATAAGAATCAGTTCTTCAATGCAGCATGATCTCAGCTCCAAATCCTTCTTTATCTTATTGAATTCTTGTTGGCGTATGCATATTTGTGTGTTAGTGTCTAATGTTAGGACAATTTGATGACAATGTTACAAATTGATTATACTTTATTAACTGCTTGAGGTTTGGGGTACCTCCAAGTTCATCCTTCTGAAACTGGGAGAGTTACTCTTCATGCTTACAAACTCTTATAATTTACCCTTCTAGCATTGGCATTCAGACACTTTTCGATTTCTGTTAACTAGGTAAAAAAAAATCCAAAATCCATTACTGATACGCTTACATGCCATGATTGTTTTTCAGTTTCCATTAGTTTCTCGGAGCGGGAAGATTCGAAAGGTGTTGATGGAAGCCAAGGATCCTAAAATATCGCGTATAAACCTCCAAGCTGTCCCAGGTGGACCAGAAGCATTTGAGCTTGCTGCAAAGTTCTGTTATGGCATAAATGTAGAGATCACACTCTCAAATGTTGCTATGCTGCGATGCGCAGCTCATTATCTAGAAATGACTGAGGAATTCTCTGAAAAGAATATGGAAATGCGGGCCGAATTCTATCTCAAAGAAATGGTGATCTCCAACATTGCAAACTCAATCAGTGTCCTTCATAATTGTGAAAGTCTCCTACCCACTGCAGAGGAAATCAACATGGTTAGTAGAATCATAAATGGAATTGCATCGAGCGCATGCAAAGAGCAGCTTTCATCTGGGTTATCCAAACTTGAGCATAACTTACCCCTCAAACCCGCAATGGTTGAAACAGATCTTCCTTCTGATTGGTGGGGAAAAAGTCTCACTGTACTTAATCTTGACTTCTTCCAAAGAGTTCTATCAGCAATGAAATCGAAGGGTCTGAAACAAGACATGATCAGCAAAATTTTGATCAACTATGCTCATAACTCTCTTCAAGGTCTTGTTGCTAGAGATGTCCAAGCAGTTAAAGGAAACCTCTCAGACATAGAAACACAGAAAAAACAGAGGGTGATTGTTGAAGCGATTGTTAGCTTATTGCCAACCCAGTCAAGAAAAAGTCCTGTTCCAATGGCATTTCTTTCGGGCCTCTTGAAAGCTGCAACGATGTCATCTGCATCAGTTGCCTGCAGATCTGATTTAGAGAGACGAATCGGATTGCAATTAGACCAGGCGATTATTGAAGATATTCTGATACCCGCAAGCCCGCATAGTGGCAATCATCCTATGTATGACACTGATTCAGTAATGAGGATCTTCTCAATCTTCCTAAATTTAGATGAGGATGAAGATGATGGGAGTCATTTGAGGGACGAGATCGACATGGGTTATGAGTATGATAGCCCAAGATCGCCTAAACAGAGCTTAATAATCAAGGTATCTAAACTCTTGGACACATATCTTGCTGAAGTCGCACTGGATTCAAACCTCACGCCTTCAAAGTTCATTGCTCTAACAGAATTACTCCCTGACCATGCACGACTCGTGAATGATGGAGTATATAGAGCCATTGATATCTTCCTCAAGGTAACTTCACTTCCCATCAACTTAGGTTTTTCAATCATAACAAGTTCATAGAACAGTTTTTAAAACATGAACAAAAACTTCTGTTGAAATATTTTTAGAACTCGTTATTTGGTGTACTTTCAAACTCCATTACAAGTCATGTATATATTCAATCAAGTTCTCTAGCATCTAGTATTCATATGTTTTTGTGATGTAATTAATGTTAGCACCATATCTTTAAAATTTCTTGTTGTGTTCTTATTTGCAGGTTCATCCCAATATTAAGGATTCTGATCGCTACCGCCTTTGCAAAACGATAGATTGTCAAAAGCTATCTCAAGAAGCTTGCAGTCATGCAGCTCAGAATGAGCGGCTCCCAGTGCAAATGGCTGTGCAAGTCCTTTACTTTGAGCAGATAAGACTTCGGAATGCCATGAATGGAGGCCACGCTCAATTATTCTTTGGATTAAATAACAACAATCCTCAACGCTCGAGCAGTGGTGTAGGAAGTGGCGCAATCTCCCCAAGAGATAATTATGCGTCGGTTAGAAGAGAAAACAGAGAACTAAAGCTCGAGGTAGCAAGAATGCGAATGAGGCTTACCGAGTTAGAGAAGGACCATGTCTCAATGAAACAAGAACTGGTTAAGTCTAATCCCGCTAACAAGTTGCTGAGCTCTTTCACTAAGAAGCTAAGCAAACTCAACATGCTGTTTCGGATAAAAGATGCAAAACCTATAAATGCCAAGGCTAATTCAGATGCTCACTTTCTATTTCAGAAGCGGCGGCGGCACTCAATTGCTTGATTGTGTGTGTATGCGTGATTGTGTGTATATGTTTTGAGTGTATAGATATTGTGATTGTGCTGATTGAATAGATAGTTTGTTGACCTGATTCGATATATTCAAATAGAACTTGACTGTGGTTTCTGTTGAAGATTGGAAGATGAGAAATCTCTAAATTGAATTTATAATTCCTGTGGTTATAGTTAATCATTTCTTAAGCTATCAAGCAAAAGAGAGCTAGAGCTGTTGCCTGCATATCCCTTTCAAATTAAGTTACTGCAATGTGCTTACAGATATCAGTGTGTAGATTGGATAACTGGACCATATGTACCAAGTGAAACTACTGAGAAAGCAGGCCTCACCAACATGGTTGATTATCTTTTTTCCCAGTACAACATCTTAATAAGTACATCAGTAAATAGTTAGAGCCATATGAAGGTTAATGGTTTCCATTTAGCTCTGTGGCACAAATGGTCATGGTCAATTTCAGTGAGGAAGAATACATACAAACGATTTCCATGAGTTCGGTGAAACTAAGTAATTATGCCAATTCCAAGGTATGTAAATTTGATTTTGAAATAATATTTTTTCCTAAGTTTTATCTCAATAATAACATCATTAACTAAAAGAAAGAATGAAGTAGTCTGTCCAAAGTGTGTGAGTTCGAGTCTCTTAAAGAAAAAACAAGGAAAATTAGTCTGTTCAAAGTAATAAAGTAGTCTGAAAAACCATAGTAATAAGGAGGCAAGGAGTGATCCATGATATGAGTCTTGGTCCACTGGTCAATGATATAGATATGATTAGACTTTGATGAAAAAAAAAATGGCTTAGATTTTTAAGTAATGTTCGCGTGGCCCCCTCTACCACAAATTATGATGTCCACTGTCCTGCTTGCGGAGATGGTAAGCCAGTGCCCCTCCAAAGTGCAATGGAGGCCACTGACCTAGGCCATGGGCCTTCTTGATCACCCATTGACTCTATCCAGGTAAGTATGGATTCAATTGTTACTTATCCATATTTTATGTTCCTGCTTTAACATGCTTTCTTTAATTTCTGTTTGATATGGGAACTAGTCCCTATACACTTGAAGTTGAGTTGTCAGATGAGAAAAGTAGCCAGGAAGGCTATGGGCTTGATCACATGGTCAACTAGAATGGTCCATGGATCATCTGAATGATAAAGGGAGTGAAATAGTATGTTCCAAAGTCAACCAATTAGACCAAGGAGTGAACTATTTTTTGGGCCCAGCTCCTATTTAGGTCATGCTAGTTTTGCCTTTCCCATAAAATAGACCAAGTGCAAACAGGGTTTGTGATGACGGGCTGGGCCACATTCGGCTGCTACTGTGCAGGTTGGTTGGACTCATGGTTATTGGATCTCTACACAAACACATGACCAGAGACATTGGGATCAAACAGTGGGCTGGTTTTCTTTGGGTCAAAATATCATATGAACAACATTATTTTGTTTTAGGATTCAATTTGCCAATCAATGGGTTCATGGCTTGCCAACTCGGCGAGTCAATTCAGTTTAGTATGGTGACGAGTTGTCTGATCACTTGTACAAATTGGGATTCACATGACTCTTCAGTGTGAGTAACTTTTGTGACTTGCTACGCTCGCTAGGCCCACATGGCCAATTTAAATTTTAAACCATGTAAAATGTAACCCCAAGGGATAGCTTAGTTGGCTTATGAGCAAGGTTAGCGCCTAGAGGTTGTGGATTCGAAATTGCACTATCACACTGGGGCTACAAGAGAGTTTACTCGGCTTTCCTCTGGGCCCGGAGAGATTAGTCCAGTTCAAAGGGTTGAGAACCCTCCGGCCATAAAAAAAAAAAAAAGACTGAGTAAAATGTAAACCTTGATAAAATTATTAAGAACTATCAAATATATGCATGGATGCAGAATTTTATGGTTGTTAAACATACCAATTAAGTAACAGCTTCAATTTTGAGCAAATTTATGTCTTGGTTTTAAAATATGGTTTTGGACACTACATTGATCAATGACCGATACATCGGTTTACAACAAGGAGTTTCTCAGTTAGCTGGCAACCTCCTGTGTCACCCAATATGGTAGGGAACCATTGGTATGCCATCTTCTCACATGTATGAACTATACTTCTAACCTTCCCACTTTTGTGGGCTTCCTCTCACATTTGTGTGAGTTCTCTTGGCTCCCAACCCCTAGACCAGGGTATCAATAAAAGAAAACGAAAGAGCAATATATCATTTTTTAATTTGATATTTAAGAATGTTTTAGCCTGGTTTTCACAAAATAAAATAAAATAAAAAAAGGTTCACAGGAGACTCGAAAAACATAAAAAAATTGTGAATATCTCTTTTTTTTTTTTGTTGTTTTAATTGTATATAAAATTATAATATATTATAAAGTTTGAGAGATCAGAGTTCCAATTTTGCATTAGGGTGTTTTAAATGCAAATAAGATCATGATACATTATTAAATTGGTGAGAATAGTATTATAATACAAACTATACACCTTCTTTTATATAAAATTTGTTAGATTAATAATATAGGACTATTTAGTAGAGGCCTTGCAATGAGAAAATGTGGTTTCAGAGAGTGATCAGTGGAAGAACAAAATGGAAAAAAAAAAAAAAAGGTCCCACCGAGATTTGAACTCGGGTTACTGGATTCAGAGTCCAATGTCCTTACCACTAGACCATGGGACCTATGAATTGCTAACAAAAGTCCTTAATAAGATAACTCCCATCGCCTACATTGTTTTCCAGTAATATATATGTAGGAAGGCAACAATGGCTTGAGAGAGGGAGTTCTTTTTAAATGTGAACCAATTCAAAGGAAAGTATAAGTAGACCTTCTTGTGCGGCCCACCTGAAACCAATCTAAGTCTCTGACTTACAGTACCCACCAATATGGACTAGCAAAATATGCCCGTGCTAATCGATGACATTTGTATGGTCATTTAGTTGATAACATTTGCATCATACATAATATTAAAATTGAACATCTTTTTTTGTGTAAATAGTGTTACACAAATGTGAAGACAAAAATATTAATTAGTTTTTAGAATTTAAAAAGTACAGTAAATCATCTTATACCTTTGAATCTCTAATATCAAATTAGAAGTTAGAAAATATAAATCAATCTTCCCACCCAAAATAATTGGCCGGAGTTAGTGGAGGTGAAATAAAGACTAAAGAACTCAATATACTGACGTGGCTTATGAGTCAAAATAAATTAGTGAAGGTCAAAATCAATTGAGGCTGATTTGTCAATTGGATTCAGCCGCTTTCATATTTTATAATTGGTTCCCACTACAACTTTGATCCTTATTTTTTTCTGAATCAACTATTAATTAACCATTGAACTAACAATTTTCAACATTGTTCACAATCACTTGTCATATATGCCTATAACGATCTGATTAGCTGATTTTTGAGCATCTTGTCTATAAACAGACTTTTACATGATCACATGCCCTCTAACCCCATAAATGTTATTCGTCCATATGGGCCCCAGATGGTGTGAAAAGTTCATAGGTGAACACTGCAGTCTGCACACAACGTTCTCTGGAAGAATCCTGATTTTAATCTCAAAGTCAATTTTTACTTCAAAATCAATGCAGGTCATGGGCTGAGGCTGGCCTGGACCATAACTCCCCTATAACCAACAACCAAAACAAGAAAGACCAGTTCATCCAGACAAACCAAAACAACCGTTCTAACAGGCAACTATATCAACGTTTTAGAGTGGACACAGTCAAACTACATACGTGTCAACAAAACAAACCACACAAAGGGAGCTACTTGAAGCTCTCAATCCTCTATAAAAACTCTCTCTACTATCTCTTGCAATCCATTCTCTTCCCCCTCTCATAAAAGCCCAACCTCTTTTTTCTTTTCTCACATTCTCTCAAAATCTCAATGGCTAGCAATGGGGTCTTAGCATCTGCTACTGTTGTGTTGCTTTTGATGGTTCATGTGGTGCCATTTGCCCAAGGCCGAGCCCATGTCCATATGAAGAACATTGGGTCCAATGGTGGGGAAGGAATAATAAATGATCGAGTGTTGATGAATAGTGTTAGTAAGGCGCTAGCAAATAATAGTGCGAACACGACCATGGATGGTTATAAGGCTCCCTTCAACATGACCATAGGCATGACATGCAACCTTCTTTGTGAAAAAATTCAGCAGTGTAACTTTCAATGCCATGTTCATAAGTAGGCATTGGGTTGGGAATTGTATGCATGGAGTACCGTAAGCAGCATCAATGGTTGTTAGGGAGATTATTGTGGAAGAATAAGGCAATGTGTGGTTGGCCTGAATCTAGTACTGCTAGGATGGGGATTGGAGAATTCTCTTATGTGGATATGAATTCATCAATGGAGCCACTTTTGAAATCCAAACTGATTGGGTTGACGTCCCACCCTGTTCCATCATGGGGGAAAATCTTACTCCGTTCGGAACTATGGTCATTGTTAGGATTGATCATGTCTAAAACATGTCATGATTAAGATGGGATAAATAAAAAAGTAAAAAACACTTGTTTAATATCAATCTAACGGTGGGCATATATCTGATTGAATTAAAATTTCCCTTCATAACTGAAGAAGGTGTGAAGCGGTTTTGAATAGTTTGAATTTCAAATGTGAGTTTTGATGATGGATTTATAGTGATGAGCCAAGAGAATCCGACGAATCCCATCCTTAGAATTAAGACTCATTTGGCCGGCCTTTTTAGATTAGTAGTGTGATTTTTTTTTTCTATATAATAGAAAAAAAATGTAATTTCTTTTTCCAGTAATAAAGTATCTTTTGACAGCCTCTCTCTCTCTGGTTGCATCTTTGTTTAATACTTCATGACATGTATGTACCAAGTGGGTGATGGGTCCAGCAGTTCCAGCAGCTTTTGGTCAATTGTATGGACATGGCTGTCACTCCAAATTTCAGATATCCACCGTTGAGTTTTCATGATAAGACTTCAGCACCGTATAAAAATATTGAAATGTATATTCCTATTATAATGTTCATCAAATTAGTGATTGGATTGTCAAACTGTATCCTAATAAATTTCATTGTTGGATTTCTATCACAAAAAGTCAGCACCTTTACGTACAGATAAAACCTTGGATCACTTTATTTTCATGTTGTCAAGCTAATAATAGATGATCTCAATATGGTGCATGGTTCATATAATTCATTCATACCGAGGGGAGCAAACACCTGTTGCAATGTGCAGTCAAAATTTGAACAAATTTGTTGGTCAACATTGCCAACGTATCGATTTCAGGAAAATGATGGATTTTTCGTTCGCATTTTCACATATTAGTCTTTCTTAAATTTGACTTTACTAATTTCATGACAGAAACTCAAACTCTATCACCAAAGTTACTAGACTTTAGTCAGCATTTCCATAAAGTCACCGTAAGTTTTTTATGGGAGAAAATCTCAATTTACAAAAAGTAAATGCAAAGCAATGGTTAAATTTAAAGTAATTAAAAAAAAAATCCTTATCTATTCAAGCTAATTCAAGCTAATCCTTATCTCCAAGGACAAGGAGAGTCCTAACCATAATTTGACATTCTCTAACATCAAGATAAATCATATGGCCTTCGATCTTTGAAAAAATAAATGAAAGTTTCTAAGATCTTCTTAGTGATCATCGTCTATCCTTGGATCCATCGATGTTGCAATCTTCTCTTTTTCGAGTCTATAGGTATCGGTGGCACACTGAATTAGATCTGTCACAATTTCTTGCAGAAGCTTCAATCGTACAATTTGATGAAGACGGCGAGATAGTAAGTCTTGAGCATTTGGATGGATGAGAGAAGATGTTTGGTTTTATTGAGTCAAAAGAAAATTGACAATGATTATTGCGGAAGCACAAAGGATAGGACCGTGTCCGGCTTGATCTTAAGATCATCACCGAACCCCGGCTCTAATACCATAAAGACTTTCAAAGCAATATCATAAAAGCCACCTGAAGTTTATTATGAGAGAAAATCCCAATTTATAGAAGGATAATACGAAGCAATCCTTGAATTCAAACTAATTAAAATAATTCATTATCTATTCAAACGAATTCAAACTAATCCTTATCTCAAAGAATAAGGAGAGTCTTAACCATAATAAGATATTTTCTAACAATCTCAATATAAAAAGTAGAAAACCCTACCCAAATCTTTTCATTTATTTTCCTTGTCACCTATTTCCCTTTTCACATCCTTCCCTTACTCTACAGAACAAAATCAAAGTTTCTCTCCCTTGCATTAAGGCATTTTCTTTCCCCCACCTTTTTCCTCTCTTTTCACATTCCCCACATTGTCCTCTCCCCTTTTGCCTTTTTTCCTACTTGCTTTCCCTTCTTGTCCCATTCTCTCATGAGTACAGTCCAAATCTCCAAGGGCTTATGTTGGTTAGATGTCTATTTACTTTTCACATCCGGACCACTATTTCTCAACTTCTGTCATTCTAAAAAAATTCCACCTTAAGATGTTGCATAAAAGCCATAATATCACGAGAAAGTCCCATAATATTATGAGATTTAACAAGTTGTGTAACATAAATGTTTTGCAACTAGCTAGCAAATTCATTTTTTTTTTTATTGAACATGATAAATGACATTTTTAAAAAAGTAAATACACATGCGGCCACAATTTCTTAGGTTCTATCATCCGAAAAATCTTCACCCTAAGATGTTGCATAAAATCTATGATTTCCTAGGATTTATCAATTTCTCTGACATCTATTGTTCTCATGGTGTCATGGGATCTTTCAGTTTCCATAACATCTAATTTCTACAATAAGCAAACAAATTTGTTTTTTATAAAGTACGAGAAATGACATTTTGCGAAAAGTAAATACACATTTGTACACCATTTACACAAGAGAAGAGAAGAAAAAAAAAAAAAACAAAGGAAAAAAGAGAGAGGGGCAACATGAGGAATGTGAAAGCGGGGAGAAGGTGGAGGAGAGAAGATGCCACAGTGTAAGGGAGACAAAATTTTCAGATTGTCTCTCTCTTGATTCTACTTAGAGAAAAGGGGCAGTGAAACTAAATCACCCTAAGATGTTACTGTAATAGATCCTATCTTTAGGATTATCAAGCATTAGAGAATTATGGGCAATTAGGTTACTAAACCTTCTTTAAGAGCAGAGAGTGCTTTAGTTCGAGTCCTCCATTGTAAAAAAAAGGAAAAGAAAAAAGAATAAAAGAATAAAGAAACCATTATGGAAATGCTGATATTAGAATTCTGTAAGATTTTATTCCTGATCTCCAAAAAGAGGATATTGAAATTCCATCGGAACATAATAATAAGATAGATACTACTCATACTACACGTACGACTTCATGAGCTCTGTAGTCCTAAAAGAGTCTCCGCATACAAGCCTGACTTTTTATTCTGATAGCCATAGGTATATCAAAGACAGGGACAAGGTCTCTGCTCTACAGCCAAAGAGCACCGGCATCTTTGAGCATCGGTACCAAGGAGCGGTTGAGATGAAGAGACATGATCTCGTTAGTGGACCCCACAAGCTGGCCACCTATAAACACCGCCGGGACCGCCGGGGTGCGACCCACCAGCGTTATCAACGCCCTCTCCATTTCCCTCCCTCTGGGTTCCTCGTCCAGCTCATAGATGGCACTGTTCACACCTAGTTCACTAAACAGCGTCTTGATGCTGTGGCACATGCAACATGTACTTACACTGAAGATCACCACAGCATTCTGTGATGCCAAACTCCGCACCCTATCCATTCTACTAAAAGAGGAGGAGGAAGAAGAAGAAGATGATCAAAGACAATGTGTGGATGGCTTGGAATCCAAAATGGGAGCGACTTGATGGCAAATCTTTTGCAAGACTTTGAGAGAGATTAAAATTTGGATAGGGGGAAAGTTGAGTTGGTTTTGTGATGATCTTGGGGTTGCAGGGAGGTATATTTATACTGGTCTGTGGGGCTTGTCACTTGTGGATAGCATTTCCAGAAATGAGAATGACATGTGAAGAATGTTGTGTTAGATATTTGAGATATTCCTGAAAGGGAAAGGTTAGGGTGCGAAACTTCCTTGCGAACCCACTGTGGGTCCCTTCTGGTGATGCGAGTTCCAATGACTCTAATTTCTTTATCCGTTGCCCACAAATTTAATGGCCTCATATAGATAAAAATAAAAAACTGTTTTAGATTGGTGATGAATAGGCCCCACAATGTTTCGCACTGTCAAAACTGTGAACTGATTGTCATTTGAATATTTCTGTTCTTGAAGATACACATTATCATTTTCTCGACGGGGCCCCAAAGGTAGAGAACCTTTGAATGCGAGATGAGAATAAAAAAAAAAGCTAGAAGACGTTTTCCATTCGTTTCAGACGTAAAGAAATGTCCTCGTCAGAATCTTGTACTACATGTGGCACGCGTGGACAATTTGGTGAATTGGACGAAGAGATGGATGGTGAGCTTTGTCTTAATAAAGTCAGAGACCATGGTCAGAGTGGTGGTACGGTTTTGATCCAAAATTGTATGCTTAGATGTTGTAGTTTGTCTCTCATTGTAATACAAAATTGTATACTTAGATGTTGTAGTTTGTCTCTCATTGGAATATTTTACATTAGAATTTCTTGAGAGCATGATTGTTTCATGTAATTGAAATCCAATGTATTTTTATACTAATATTTCTATAAGTGATTAAAATTGAAGAAGCAAAGATCGATGTGAAAAAAAAAAAAAAAAGGGAAGAAGATCATCATGTGGCAGTGATTCTAACTATTTTGCCATTTCGGAGTTTAATTCTATCAAGATAGATCCGAAGTTGAAGAAGTAGAATAAAATTAAAACAATGCTTGGAAAGCATATTTATATCATTTAACACAAAATACACCATTAACTATGCATTTATCATGTAATATAAGCTACGCTATAGTTCTCTACTCCTAAGTATCAAGTATATCAATAACATAGAAAGTCATAAATTATATAAATATGATCAATTAGAAACAAGAAAGTGAGCATGAATGAATTTTAAATGCATATTTGTATTTCTCTAAGGTATATAGTTTGGTGTCAGGGGCATCCACTCCCACAGGGACCACCAAGGTTTGGAATCTTCTCAATTTGCTGAAGTATAGTCACTCGTTTTTTTTTTTTTTTGGTTAGAATAGACTGCCTCGAATTGAATTGTAAGAACAGGTGAAAATTCTAAATGAGACTTTTAGAAGGGATGTTAATTCAAACTCGGTCCAAAACATTGTATTACTCACGATCCGATGAAACACATGTTGGGTTATGTATTGTATTTTTGGTTCAACATGTCAAGAGTGTTAAAAAGAGTGTGTACCAGTCAGTGAGGTATGAAAAGACATTGCCGGTTGTTTTCTAGTGGCTCGAGTTGTATGTAATTTAAGGCAATGTGGATGTTGTTGGATTTATGTCTTGTATTCCAGGTTTACCGGAATGGTTCGTTGAGTTAGCTAATGACCGGGTTCAAAGTCAAATGTATTTTGGTCATTGTATTTGGGGTTTTCTTAGGAGCTAAGAAAGCGAATATTATATATATATGTTGTAATTGTAATCTTAGATTTTAAAGAGAGTCAAGATCAATGTGATGACTCAGTTGCTCTCCAGCGTGGACGTAAGCGGTTTTGCCAAACCACGTAAAAGCCTCGTCTCTATCTTGTGTGACATAGTTGCTCGATCGCAGGTGTCGTGCTTTCGCATGGACGCGCACAACAACCCACGTAGCTATATTCTTCTTCACATGTAGCTGTATTCTTCTTCTTCTTCTCTCTCTCTCTCTCTCTCTCTCTCTCTCTCTCTCTCTCTCTCTGTAAACACATGGCCATCTCATGCCACCGTAAGAGCATTTGCATGTATGTTTGACTTGATAGTGTAATTACTTGGACAAATAGTTATACCATGGGACGAGAGGAATTTCTGATAAATAGGAAAATTATTATGATTTTTTTATTCATCCCTCTATTCCATTGTTTGGTGCAACACCTTTTTCTTATTCAAAAAAGAAAAGAAAAAATTAATTTTCATTAATTTAGATGATTCACTGTGGACAAATCAATTACATTTAGGGCCTATTTCTTTGATAGAGCTCAAAGAATTCATGTATGAGAAATTTGTAAATTCTTCAAAAGTTGTGCCCTAGGTGGATTTCCTAAATCCTCCTTTTGGACGGACAATTTGCAAATGCCAAGGAGATTAAGATTCTGAGAATTCCAAAGGTTAAAAAAGGACTTTTTAAGTCGATGTAACTTGAAATTCTTAGCCAAAAAATATGACATTTTCAAATGCCAATGGAATTGTAGTAAAATAAAGATACTGAGCCTCAGGAATAGTTTGTGCGACAAGAGAATTACAAGATAGAGAGAACTATTCAAAATTTCTTATGGACCCATCAAACTCCAAAAAAGTTTAGTTTTTCGTCTTAAGCATTTATAGATTAATTTGAGATATGCGAAGGTTTTACATAGTTCAATGTTTACTCTGGTAAAAGCAAACATGATATTATATCTTATATGTAAATTTTACATATATAAAACTCACACGAATTTTATACATGTGAATTCTAGTGACAAACTACTCCTAAAATAGAGAATACTTGATCGTCATTTTTTCATATTGTTTAGGCCTTATATCCGAACAATGCCATAGGTTGATAAGGGATTTGAAACCACCCACCCAAAAAAGACCCATTTCACTTATCTTCTCAACCTGTTCTTCTAGAATTATCAGTGCGCAAAAGATTGCCATCGCATTCAGAAGGAGGGGCACTGAATAAGAAATGCATTCGTACAACAAAACCACGAACATGTGGTCCTGTCACCCTTCATCCATGTCCTATAAGCTTGAATTAATGGACGACGTTTCTTTCCACATCCAAAAGGAATCAACTTTGTTCTTGTGCAGACGATCTTTGGAGAGGAAGAAATTTTTGGAAGTGAGGTTTAATTTAACTACTTTATCTAAGGAGTTTGTAGAAATTGTTTTTGAGATATTTTATTTTTGCTATAATTTCCGATTTGTTTCTTTAGAGTAGTAAAATATCTTGGCAGAGAAAAGCAACCACAGTAAACGCGGAAAAGTGGTTACACCAATATACCCTAAATATTCATGGAGGATGTAAACTTTAAGGCTCCTATTCATAGTCTACGAAGATTTAATTATGGTAATTTTTTCTCTACTTCTAATCCATATAAAGTGCTGTCAATTATGATGTCCAAATATGGATATGGATATGGATACAACACTGATATAGAGATAGGAGATATGACTCCTCACATTTGAAAATCAATGACATGGATGTCCTATTGTATTCTTTAGATAACTTTTGAATAAATGAAAATATCATTTCTTTTCATTCCTTTCTAGCATTTTTTATTTTCAGAAATAAGAATATTAAGCCAATCTCACTTAGTGGGAAAAGACTTGGTTTGGTTTGATTTGGTTTAGAAATAAGAATATTAAAAGAACTATGTAAAATAAATGACTTTATATGTAAGATATATTAAACTTGTTCTCTAAAGGTATCGGCGCAGTATCCGATACTATATAAGTGTTGTATCAATTCAATACAAATGCATTGGGTTTGTACATGTATATAAGTATCATAGCTTGTCAATTGAAAACTACAAGACATCCATGTGGAAAGGGCATCTCCTTCTCACCGACAATGAGAAGGATGGTATCCTAACACACGTGGAAAGCATGAATGCGTAGATACTTGAGCAGAACACTAATACGAGAGCAAGTAGCACCGAAGTAGAGCACCCTAAGGATGACCTTGGACCACTATTAAGACTAGGTTCAAACTAGCATTGTTTACCATTCCTCTATGATAGATGAAAAAGAAAAGAAAAAAGGAAAACGCTTCACTAACTCACTTCTCTCAGTGGTTGGCATGAATTCATGTAAGCCTTAGAAACTTTTATTTTTACTTCTTTTTCAAAAAACAAACGTTGTTTACATCTTAGATTTGAATCTCACTCCCACCAGTTACATATATTTTCGAGAGCTTCAGTACAAAAGGAGTGAGTCTCATTGTCCAATTAAGCACATGATGGGAATGTGATAAGACTGACGCGATGTTAATTGCAATTCTTTTTATTATATTTATAGATTTTACTGTGGAACCCACTACTTTTTACACCCGAAATTTGAGAGTACATCACCGGAAGGGTTGACGTATTCATCTTTCAAGCGTGCGGATTATCTCTTTGTGGGGCCCACAGCAAAACAATGGAAGGCATTTTATCACACAGTAGTGCGAGAGAGGATCGGGATTCCATCCAATGATTCCACGTGTCACCTTTCAATGGTAAGCCACATGACACAAAAACATTCGTTTGATTGTGATTCTTCCCCGAATCCATAAAAACAAGAAAAAGGTCGTCAGTGAGAGCGAGGAAAGGAATAACATTTTAATTTGGAATGTTGTGTGTGTGTGTGTTGTGTAGCTGTTGCCGTACGGATAATGCATGCGTTCATGCAAGGGAATAAATTTAGGTGGGCCCCACAAGTCACCAGCGATGCCACGATCCGACGTCGTCTTTATGCTCGCATTCGCCTCTATCTCTGTCCAAAATCCAAAAACCAGAAAAAGTTTAGACATTCCCTCTTTCACTTGTGCATTTGGTCCATCTCTCTTTTTATATCTTTTCCTCTGTCACTAGAGCAAGCAAAGCAACCAACCCACAAACCCATGTATGTCATGGATGTAAGAATACAATGGGAATGTTGTAGAATTAAACACTGATCAGAATGCAGTAGAAAACATGAGAATGGCGAATGTTCCCCATTCAGATTGGTCATAGGAGGTTGGCTCGCATGAGTTGTGCCCATCTAAGTACTCTGCAGTTTGGCTGGTCTTTTCCCATTAGTTGTAGTTGGGAGTTTTTATAATAGCATCATCCTCTTACTAAATAAATAATTAAAATTGCATACATGGTATATAGATAAAATCATATAAGCATATTCATGCATGGTTGCAATGGTAATGTATGGAAAATCTTACGATAATCTGACCCAATCTCTCCCCAAAGGTTACATTTAGGGCACGTCTGTGTAGACGCAACATCTACGAAAAGATGAAATTGTCATATCAAGAAATTCTATAGTTTTTAAATTCTTCAGAAATTTTTTTTCGAGAAAGTTGAAAATTCATGTTTGGTGTAAAAAAAATTTCTTCGATGAATTAGTGCTAATGTTGTTTGGTGCAGCTGCGGATTTATTTAGTGAAAATCACTTTTTAGTGAAAACTACTTGGTGGGTGGATTGATATGTATAAGGGGAGGAGAGGGGAGGGGGAAGAAAGAAGGTGGATGGGTGGAGTGAGGGTGAGAGTGAGGAAATGGAAAGTTAGTTTTTTCATGGAAATGGACTTCATTTACCACCCATAGGAAGTCTATATACATGCCTAGGAAAGAAAAAAAAACTGATGTTGCGAAAAAGCAATTTCACCAAAAACTGCCACACCAAACACATAAAAAAGAAATTTTTCGTAGAAAACTACAACATTTTCGGCGAAAATGGGCTACACAAACATGCCCTTAGTGGCCCAATGATTTTAACCACAAAAATAAATGAAAAGAGTGGTGCAATGTACCTCGGTACGTACGGCCTCCTTTACCATCCTACGAGTGTCAAGTTCTAGGCTTATATTCTACTTTTTAGTGGGCTACAAAATCATACCTATCCAAGTGAAACCAAATCCAGTGTTATGCAGATACTTCCAATTTTGGATTTATCAAAAGCCAATGGAAAAAGAAAAAGAAGAGAGGATGGCATGTAGTGAAAAATCCAGTGTCAAGGGTGTCTCATCTCACGTTATTGCCGAGATATTGATCCCACCCGCTGGTAGATTATCTCACACATTGTATATCGCTCACCCATTTTAAAAAGGTAAAGAAAAAAAGAAAAAAAGAAGAAGAAGAAGAAGAAAAGGCCCTAAGGTTCTAAGCTCCTTGCTTTGAGTCAAAGCTTTTATCTTTAGAATAATTAAGGTTCTAAGCTCCTTGCTTTGAGTCAAAGCTTTTATCTTTAGAATAATTTATACTTATACGGCAGTTCATGGTTGTATCAAAACTAAATACAGAACGACCATCCACCTAAATATACCCACATCAAGGATTGTGATTTGTGAGGGCTTCATTCTAGATGATTTTAGGCTTGAAAATCACATTGATTGAAAAGGCCAAGATAGAGGGAAATCTGACAAGCAAAAGTAACATCACGTCTATTCCTTTTTTCCAAGGAATTTACTGAGATAGAGATTGATATATACTTGTTATTGTATAGTATTTCTTTCATCCATAGATTATGAAACTGGTATCCACCAACAGTATATATGTTACATGTAATCATGTTTGTATTTTTATAAAGAAGATGTTTTCTTGGGGAAAGTGACAGTTTTGAGTTGCCACAGGGAATCATGGCTGTTTTGAGTTGCTACAGAGAATCATGAAGCAGCACTATGATACGCTTATCTATTCATATATTCACCTTATCCACAGCCACAGGTGGTCCACTGTGAACCAATGGTTTATGACCCCCATGTCTTACAAATAAGGATGTAAATTGGTTGGGTTGGGACTAGGTCTAGGACCTGAGAGCAGAATGTGAGGGTTTTTTCCACCATCAAGTGGAGCCCACGCTTTGGTTGATACCCAATTTCTAGTGTGCTTGAGTGTGCACCTGATCACCACTCCATACAAAATTTAAAAAAAATTGTGAAACTAAACAATTATTATTCCATATCATGAAACTACCCATGATGAATCCAAACCGTCTCACACACACCAGCCCTTATAAATTTTTTTGCAGACGCCAATTTAACAATGAACCAATTATTATTCACCACTAGGGTTGCAAATGGGACGGTTTCGGATCGGAACCATAGTGGACCCGAACGTAGACCCGTTTCGGTTTTGGATCCAGTTTTGACTTGGAACCTATTTTGTTGGTTCCAGACCCGATTTTGATAGGAAAATCTAGATCCGGTTTCGGAACCGGTTCCACCTAGAAGACTAGAATCTAGTTCCAAAATCGATTCTAATTTCTCTTTATTTTTTATTTTTCTTAAAATAAGCATATCATTCAACTCATAGTAATACATCAAGTCTAGTATCTTCAGTATTATATATAAAAATGTTAAAAAAGAAGAAGTTAATCTTGAGATACAATTTGCAATATTAGAGGTTCATATATATGTCAGGTCTTGAGTCCACGGGATGGAACCTATGGACCCAAAATCGGATCCGTTTATCAATCGGAACCTACATTGGGTTTCAGACCCGAACCCGTTTATGAATCGAAACTTGAAATAGGTTCCACACCCAGTTTTTTGCGAGTCAGAACTTTCGGGTAATCGGAGAATCGGATACCCGTTTGCAACCCTATTCACAACTGGACAAAAAGAGGTTGCTTAGTTGGTTGGCAACTTGCCTGTCACCAGGCTACCTAGGAATTAACCCCTGGGTATGCAACACTTCTCACTTTATGGGCCTTTTTTTTTACTTATATGGGCTCTCTTGGGCCTCAGCCCCCCTAAAATGACGTAAAAGAAAAATATTATCCACCACTAGATTGAACTGATATATAATACGCCCTTGCAAAGTAATGAGACTTTTGAGGCCCTAAAATCAAGGACCGGGAGAACTGGCCAACCCTAATCTTAAAGACAATCCTTTGTGATTCCAGGCATCCAAGTTGGTCATATACAAATGGGGCTGTACTTTTGAAATTTGTGCTCATGTTTATTTATTTATTTATTCTTTCTCCCCATTTCATATGTTGTCGGCTGGACCAATCAACCCAACCCAAAAGAGGTTAACCTAGTCATCAAGGCATCTTACATCTTACATCTTCCATCTTCACTTACCAGAAGTGCCCAATGCACCCAAAACTTTTTAAAAGGGATCTGATGCACCTCTCTTCCCATTTTGTAATTGGCATCAAACCTTTGGCGTGTAGGGTCAAATCCTGATCATTCTATTGACAGGACACCGCCCATTCCAGAATTTCTAGGTTTTTCTTGTTCTAACCAGCCAAGGGGGCTGCTTGATTAAGGAAAGAAGCCTTGATTCGAATCCTTTTTAAAGTTGGATCAGAAACCAAAGTATTTTCTGCTGTTCAAGAAAATTAGATAGTTTTGCAAACTTTCCATCATGATAGCACTGTAAGGACTTGTAACTATTAAAAAAATGTGACACAAGTTGGCATCTGATCTACTCAAGAAATTGAGCATCTAGTTAAAGATTTAGATCCTGGGTATGCTGCACGTGTGCGGAGATTCTTTACCACGCGTGCCTGAGCCTGTGCCGGTGACCTCTCCCCATATATGTGGGCTCTCTCTCCTACTATATGCAGGTGCTCTCTCGGGTTCTGACTCGCTTTGGTGTTAAAAAAAAAAAAAAACCCTCAAAATGGGGATAAGTAATTTTGGCAAGATAAATTTAAATTATAGTCAAATGTGTCAATGTTGTCGATACAAGTCATCTGAAAAATAATATGATCTTGCTTCATGACATTAGATCTTTCTAGTATTAGGAACAATTTTTTTTTTTTTGGTTGCAATGGCTCCTATGAACCAAGTGAACTTTTAGATATTTAAATAACGGTAATATTTAGGTGAGAACTAGTTCTTACATATTATATGAGAATTTTTTTATGTGATTCAATTGTGGGGTCCCATTTGGGGATGGGACAAGAGAGGATTGAAAGATCTATGTGAGACCACTGCAAGTATCAAGTTTGACCCCAAATCCATGTCTCTAACTCCTTCATCCGCAGCCCATAAATTTAATGATTTCATATTAAGAAAAAATACTCAACTCTCGATCAAACGGTTTAGTCAATTTAAAAAGTATATTGATTTTTAAAATTAGTGACTATTAAAAAATTTTATATTGATTACTAAATTTGGATAGGTTGCTAGTTGCGTCGTATAAAAAAAAAATTCTCATATAGTGAGAATATTTCCCAATAAATAGTCACCAGAGTAAGTAAAAGAAAAAGAACCAAGATAATATAGATTGCAGTCCACGCGTGGATTTTAGGCTCTCACGAGCATCTATCTTATCACCATAAAGTCTTGTCCTAATTATTTTCCCTGTAACCCATGACCATCTATCTCTTCTAGAATTACTACTTTGAAAAAGCAGGAAATGAATGGCAGAGAATTATTCCTCATAATGGCTTGCTAATGAATGGGACGGCTGCTCATATGTATCAAATCATGCATTTGCGTCCCGTCTCCTTAATGATTGGCATGCATTCATGCAAGCCATTAACTCTCTTCTCCATTCTAATCTATACATCATGTAAGTCCCATAAATAGGCATCTCTCTCTCTCTCTCTCTCTCTCTCTCTCTCTCACTCTGCTTTGTATGAATTGTATGAACTTATATGAGTTTTGAGCTGTATGATATCTCTCTGACACACTCTGTTTTGTATGACCTTATATGAGTTTTGAGCTGTATGCTATCAACTAGGTTCATTTTACAAGGGCAGAGTATGGTGTAGCACCCATGTTAAATACAAGGATTGCCCCCCTTTGGAAAATTCAATACTCTTACCAATCTTAACACCCATTGTAATGATAAAGATAAAAATTAGTGTTTAAATTAGTGAGATGGCTACCATTGGATCAACTAAAGCTTGAACCTGAGAATAACTTTGAAATTTCTGGAGGGTCGATGATCACAAACCTTAAAGGATAATATTAGTCCCAACACAGATAAGAATATGGAATAAAATAAATCAATAACTTAAGTTATTCAATCAATCAACTAAGAATATGGACACACGATATTTTACGTAGAAAATCCTGAATAGGAAAAAAACCACGGGACCTCACACCGGTCCAAAAAGATCAAGCACTAATAACTAAAAGTTACAAGAGAAACTCACTACCCTTTACAGTTAAACTCAACTTAAGGACCGCAGTGATTCTTGCCGACGACCACGCCGTTCATCTTCTCTAGCACTTCGATCTCCACGCCTTAAACAAAACAAATCAACTTTAGAACGTGGATGATGAATCTCTAGATGCAGAAAGCTTCAGCACATTAATATCACAAGAAGGCTATCTGGAGGGAAGTAATCTCTCTGGAATTCTTCTAGGGTCTAGAATTAATGAGAGATGAGATCTTTAAAAAGGCTAAATTCTTATATAGGACTTTAGAAACGTGTGTGAGAGATTAGGTTAGAATGAGATAGGAATATAAGACTGAAGTAGGATGTTCCTACTAATAAGCTGCAGTTCGCCGCTGTCTGATCGATCAGCCTGATGGTCCGATCGATTGGTCTGTCATTTAACTGAGAGACTTTTGGTCCGATCGATCGGTCTGACTTTTAACTGAGAGTCTTTTTGGTCCGATCAATCGGTCCTGATGGTCCAATCGATCGGTCTGTCAGCATCCTATCTTTTTTCTTCGTTTTTGGATTTCTTTCAATCTGATGCGGTCCATCTAAAAAAATAAGATGACATTTAATCTCATGTTCTTGTCCATCCACATGAATTAGCCAACACTCAAAAACTAATAACTTTCTTTAGTCCTCTGTTTTCTCATCGACAAAAATGGAAGGAGCTTTCTGTATGTAAAATCTGGTGATCAATCCAATAGTTGACCTAATAAACTCGGCTTTAAATGTTTAGATGTAGAAAATAGAATGAGTCTTAGGGCTTGAGAACAGCTTGGATATTCCAAAGATGGGCACCACCCATGTGTATAACTATTAACTGAGATAATGCACTATATTACAATGCAGCGTTAATTCTGTCCTTTTCATAATTATACCCCGATTTCATCAACACATGTTAATTCTGTCCTTTTTATAATTATACCCTGATTTTATCAACACATGTCATTGATCTCTCTGTGAACCCCACATGTTTAAATGCACACAGCATAAAGAAGAAAATCATTCCTGGCATCCAATAGAGTTTCATTGGGCCACATACCATTCCACCACATAGTATAGGAATCAGATAATCCTACCGACCAAAATCTGAAAAACATAACAACGACAATAAGACCTAGTTCCATTTCATAGTTCCTATATGTTATACTAATCACGTATTCTTTCTTTTTCGAACCTTCAGATTCCCATTTCAAAAAATGATAAGGGGTACCAAAATATCTGAAGAAGATTACATGACTTTGTATGTTTTCTCAAATAGAAAATTACCTTCCACAGTCCCCACATGCATGTATAAATAAGTCCTTTGAGGACCTCAACTTCATCAACAAACACAAGCTTTCTGGTGTTCCAAGTTTCAGGTAAGCTACTACTCTTCAAATTTCCCTTCACATTTCCATCCAAAATTTGAAATTTTTATCTCCAACTCTCTGTTTAATTGAGTCAAATTGCAATTCATTTGGGACCCAAGTTGGGTTCTTCAATACTCTTGAGTTTGGATTGCAATAGAGTTCTAATTTCTACTCCTAGATTGATAATCTGGCAAAGGCCTTTTTTTTTTCCAGTCATTCTGTTCTTTGGCTCAAGAAAGCGAGGCGCTTCCTTCTCCATTAGAATGGATCAGGTACATATGAGGGTATCCCAGAAAGGCCTTGTGATCTTTAGCAAGAGCTCATGTTGCCTGTGCCATGCCATGAAGACATTTTTCAATAATCTCGGGGCCCACGCGACTGTTTACGAGCTAGACAGTGGCCCAGTTGAGAGGGAGATGGAGAGGGCACTCATCAGGCTATTGGGTTGTAATCCATCTGTACCAGCTGTGTTCGTTGGTGGTCAGCTGGTGGGAACTACCAAACATGTAAATGAACTTCATCTTCAAGGTAAATTGATTCCAATGCTAAGAAGTGCTGGGGTCATATGGGTTTGAAATCAAACCAGTAACTTGAGGTGTTAGCTCTGATCATCTTATGTTAAATGATGAATACAGTTTATGTATAAAAGTTATTGATCTTTCTTCTCATGTGGGAGATGAGAAGGATAAGAAAGTCCAAAAGAAAAGGATAAGTTTTTGCTTTTACCTGTACTTCAGATTGTGCATATGGTGCATCTTATCTCTAATGTTGGGAGTGAGAATAAAAGAAAAGATTTTCCTTTTTGTGACTAGTGTTGTTGTATTTTTTTTTTCTTGAAAGGTCAAGTGTTGTTTTATTCAACTGATTCTTTTGAAATGTCCAAGAGTGAAGACAAAACGAACATGGAGATATAAAATGTCAAATATCAATTGATGTATTGTTAAAGGTATCCAACTGATATTTGCTCCCCTTATCTTATATTGAGGCATTAGCAGAGGCCCTTCGCATCTTAAATTTCTTTTGCTCACCGACACGCATTTTTTCTACGATGAGTTGTTCCTCCTGCGATTCGAACTCAGGACTAATTCACTTTGATGCTATTTTAAATTTATTTAGCTAACCATTGTTACCAAACCTCGAGTAGTAAAGGCGGCATAAAATTACTTTTCAATACTCTTTCTTGGGTGGAGCCCACTCCTTAACACTCTTACTGCAGTTTTGCTTTGCCTTTTAGTTTCATTAAATTTCATGATTTTTCTGAAAGAAAAAAAAAAAAGAAACTTTCAGTGGGCCACATCCCACTCCACTACATGCTATAAGAATCAGATAACGCTACCCACCAAAATCTTAAAAAAAAAATATAACGACGGCAATAAGAACAAGTTCCAATACGTTAGACTATTCACTTATTCTTTCTTTTTCCAACCCTAGATTCCCCTTTCATGAAATGATAAGGGGTACAAAACAATCCCCCACAGTCCCTAAGCTTACAGTTTTATTTCTGATGGACCCATCAAAAGGCCTCATGTAATGTAAATGTGTAAGCTCTACATATAACCATATTCACTTTCCTCTCTATAGTCAATGTGGGACTCTAGGGCGTCACAGATTCCATTCAAATTTTCTAGTCTTTCAGCTTTCAGTTTAACCGCGTCAAATTACAAGTCATTGGAGATTCAAATTGGTTTCTTTTCTACTTTAGAGTTTGGTTGCAATTGAGTTCTAATTGCTAGCTACTCGATAATCTTTTAGGGGCCCTTTTTTAAGGCATTTCTACTATCCGGCTCCTCTTATGTTGTTATGCAAATTTCCATTAGATTAATTTCCTTAACCGGATGCAGAGATTGGCATGCCATGACATGAATACATATTTTGATAATTTTGGGACCAACACACTCGTTTTTTATGAGCTAGACAATGGCCCAGTTGGAAACGAGATGGAGAGAGAGCACTTATCAGGCTATTGGGTTGTAAATTCAAGGTAAACTGATTCCAAATGCTAAGTAAAAACAACCATGTGGCTATTTTAAGTTCAAATTAGTAACCGAGATCTTAGTTTTTAGCTCTAATACTATGTTAAATAATCTATAAAGTTTACATATAAGAGTGCTATCTTCTTCCTATGTCCGATATGAGAAGGATCAAATAAAGGTGAAAAAGAAAAGGAGATTAAGTTCTTACTTTTACTTGTACTGTAGATTTTGCATATGATGCATCTTATCTCTGAGCTATGGAGTGGGAATACACGACAAGATTTCCTTTTGTAACCAGCGTTGATGCATTCAAATGATTCTTCACAAATATGCACGTGTGGAGACAGCAAGAATATAGTTGAAATGTCAAAAATCAATTGATGTAACGTCCCAGGGTATCCAAGTAGTGTTTTTAAGAATATATATATACTAAGATTAGCCTTGTCTTGATAAATATGTGGGCTTTCTCCCTCTTAATAAGAGATGCATAACTATCAAAACTTTCACTGCTGTGTAGCAATTCCTAAGAGTTACAATTGCTACGGACTCTACCCTTTATAGAATACCACATCTCCTAAACATCGTAGGATTTCTGCTAACCGAGAGTCTAAATTTGATACAAACTCTACTACCAAGAGTTTGATCCTTATTTGACTTAACCAGATCAAAACTTATTGGGAGTTCATCTGCGGCACACCGCCAGACTCGATCTGGCGTGGGCCCAATGACAGTCGGGCCACACAATTTTCCTAACAACTAACCCCTACAAACACCATATGAAAATATTGCAGGTTCTAGTCTTCCTGAAAGTAGCTAAAACAATGTTAGAATAACTACCAATATAACTACCAATCAAACCCAACCGGTACCCATTGATGGAGGGTTTTATTACCCTGTCAAAATATCACCACAACTCACAATATACTGAGAAAATTGTGAAAAAGAAAAGAATAGGAAATTTTTAGAAAGTTCTTAGTAATTTCTATAACAACAACTAATCTATCTATTTGCAGTCTTTCCTGATGATATTGCGAGAAAAGCCACAAACTTGGAAAAAAAAAAATCACATTCTCCTGATGCAGTGATTTCCAAAGTGAGTAATAGTTGTGATGATGCTAGTAGGGAACTTGGATTAGGATAACAGGGCAATGAGACTGTCTTTAAATTAATTTGTGTGGAACTCCTACACATTGCTAGTAGGGACATCCCTTTTACATAATAAAATAAAAAATTAGAATGAGAAAGAAAGAGTCCACTTCGAGGGGGACATAGACCTCCTAAAGTTCAATTCGAGGAGAACCACAACTCCTAAGACAAGATCAAAGCCTTTAATTGTTCTTCATTCATATCTTCAACCATACAACATTTATAAATATTTATATATAGGCATTTCATAACTGTTAAAACTATTGTAATCCTAAAATAACTCTATCACTAAATCACTACTCCCTTCACTAACCCACTATCTCTCCACTCTTCCACATACATGAAGCATATTTTCATAGGATCTGGACAATATAATTAAGAATTCTAATTTTTACATAAAAAATTCTAATATAATATAAAATACTGAAATTAAATAATATGTACGTATCATAACTAACCTTAAAGATGAATGATGTGATGTAAAGTATAAAACCTGATCAAAATGGAATGGTTGCAAGATCACACCTTTTTGGTTTTCTAGAGGTTGGAATAGATTCAAAAATTAAATCGATTAGGGCTTGCATCTCATCTAGATTAAAAACCTTTTGTTATAATTCATGATCATAATACCATGACACGCGTCAGATATGTGAGGCTTCCAATCAGAGCGTACCACATCAGCTGTAATATATTTATTTTTTTCAATTTTAAGAACTTTCTAATCTTTTGCAGATCAAAGCTTGCTGTGGCACCTCCTGGATAGAAGCCCCACCTATATGATTTGCCATCGGCCTCAGGTGATCAAGCTTATACTGTGACTTCTCCTTTGAGTGGGGTTATCTACCTTATCTACCTTGGTCACATTTACCTTATAACTCCAATAATAGTTTTAGTGGGGCAACTCTTAGGATAAGGTAAACTCAAGTGTGTGGTAGAGCCCACCTAAAGACCCACGTGGGGATTGGGATGGGGGGATTTCAAGGAATCCTTGGGACTTTCTTCTGTGCAAAAAATAAGCCCCAACCGTAATTTCTATCATCTCCATATGGGCCTTAAAAGTTTAATTGTCAACAGTCTATTTGAATCGGTACACAATCGATCCAACGGTCCAGTAAATTCGAATCTGACCGAAAGTTGGTGGACATATGCAATTCATGGCGGGTTCTGTGTTTGGTCCATTTAGTTGTGTGTTTGGTCCATTTAGATGGGCCAATGGTGAGTCTCACAAGCGTAGGCTTACGGAATTTTATTCTAAGCTTTAACTTCGAAGAGCCTTGCCTATAGTATTGGGGGCAGCTCAAGCTTAGGATAAGCTAAGCTGAAGTGCGTGGTGGGGCCCACCTGGAGACCCACACGGGAATGGGGGATTTCAAGGACTCCATGAGACCCTCTTCTATGCAAAAAATCAACCCCAACCATGGTTTCTATCATTTCAATTTGGGCTCCAAAAGTTTAATGATCACCAATCTATTTGGATCGGTACACAGTCGATCCAACGGTTTAGTAAATTCGGATCTAACTGAAACTTGGTGGACATGTGTAATTCAGGGAGGTCGTGTGTTTAATCTATTTGGATGGACCAGGGATGGGCCCCACAAAGTAAAAGTAGATATTCTGGTTTGGCATTGATGACCAAGGGTGGCAATGGATGCTCATTTGCCCATATCCATCTACTAAAATGGGCTCTAGGTACTTTGTTCGAGCTCATTTAATTTTGAGTGGGTTTGGGTCCACTGAGTTGGACTGAAGATAATTGGGTTTGGTCTGGATCTAGGTCATTTGGAAGGATAACAGCCTCAAAATAAGCTAACCAACTGATCATCTCCATTTGATTAGTGTCTATCAGTATCAGAACATTTCAAAAATAAAAAATATAATAAGATTGTGGTCTACAATGAACAAAAATATGGTTTTTCTTTGTTGGAAGGATACAAATTATGGGTTAAAACATGTTTCTAAGACAGACCAAATTTTTTTTTTTTTTGGTAGGAAAGATTTATAGACCATTTGCTGTGAACTTTGGGCTGTTGGCCGCACCATTTCTTTTCAGGCTCATTTTGACATGATGAATCTGGGTGTGTTGGCTCGAATTCGATAACTCACATCGGTGGACTAGTGGACTCAAATCAATCTTGTTAAGTGGCCAACTAGCTATCCAGTTAAATTGAGCTTCCAATTCCTCAAAAATTGATTCATGAACTGCGAATCTCACATTTTTTCAAGTTACTTGTACTCTTTTTTTTTTTTTTCTTCCGACGGAGGGTTTCCAACTCTTTGGGCTGGATTATTCCCTCCGGGCGCATAGAGAAGCGGGTGAAACCCCGGTGGCCCCTAGTTGGTAGTACTAGACTCAACATTCGGTTTTTAAAAAGGGGGATACCAAGACCTCTAGTTTTGGAAGAGAGAGGAACCATGGTCCTGAGTCCTGACTACCCTTAGGGTTAGATTACTTGTACTTGAAAATGATAAAGAACAAACTATTTGTGACCGGCTCTATCAAAACATTTGCCCTATTCAGTTTACATATAAATCTAAATTACATAAGGCCCCTGCCATTTATCGATCAACAACAACTTGAGCCCTCTGCTGAGCGCTTGAACTCATCTTATTGCGAGCAGTGTCCAACAGCAGCTGTTGGATCTGCCAACAGCTGAAACTTAAAAAAAAGAAAAAGAAAAGGAAGGAAACAAAATGCACAATGAAGAAATGACAAGCAACTCAATCATTTATTTCATTTTGCCACCCTCCAGATCAAGGTAGGAAAACTCAGGAAGTTAACTCTTTGACTCGTCAGAGTTACGCTATTATAATGAAGAACCAAGTCAAATTTAGGGGAAAATCAACCCGAGTTACCTTATTTTGAAAAGTTGTATGTGTTTTACACCATTTGACTAGTAGATTTGTTTTTCAGAAATTATTTTTATTTTTATTTTTAAGTGATTAATTCTTGAGATTTGAAATGAGCAATTTAGAATTAATGATTAAAATATGATTTGAGACTTATGCTTGATCATCTACATTTGATGTTTGCACTTAAAATTAAATATTATGTAACTTCCTTATTATAGTACTTTTCTTGCATATATAAATTTCTTAATTTGAATTTGATTATTATTAGTTAAGAATATATATATATATATATATATATGTGCGCGTGCGTTTAAAGGAAATTCATTAGGAAAGGAAAAAATAAAGAACAAACACGGCACTAAGGCCCTGTTTCTTTAGTGGAATTTCTGCCAGGAATTCACCATGTCCAGAAAATTCCTGGACATAATGTGACAGGCTGTCCTTCGAAATTTCTGAATTCCATATTTCTTTACTAGCATTTCATTCCAGCTAAATGAAAGGTCTCTTTCAACCTTTGGGAGTTCATGAATTCCACTCCTTATATATTTTGGTGGAATTCCTAGATGCTCGAGCCCAGCAAAAAGTGGTTGCAGAAAGTGTTAAAAGATGGAATCAGCCCTTCCTACAAGCTGACCCATTTCCTGGGCGAGCACCCAAAGTATTGGTAGATCCCAATGATCCTTCCTCCTTATCGGCTTTCTCCTCTTCACGTACATTTCATAAAGCAATAAGAGGACGGTACACTCGAAACAGAGTGAGCTCTGGGTAAACCATTTTTGCTAAATAGTAAGCAACAGCTTGATTCTCAGATCTTCTACAAAACTAGTTTTTCTTAGTTATAGGCATCGATTCACACTGGTATCGACATGAAACAAGCGATACGAATCCTAAATGAGGAATCACTATTCCTAGAGCAGCGAGGAGTCCTCAGATGTGCAGATTTTAACATGTTACCAAACATACTCTTAAGGTTCCTAATCATAATATATGATGACTTAACTATTATGCTAATTATAGCTCTACTTCTGATGACTATCAAGCCTTATCAATCCCACTTTCCCAATGGTTGACATGAATTCAAACTTATTCTTTGTTATTCTTTTTAAAAGAAACCATCTTTACAGTATACTGTGGTTGTAAACAGAGGCATCTCTTCTGCATTGCACGTGCATTAGTCTCCACCCTCTAGCTGTTTTTTCATGACAGCTCTATCAAGAGTCATGTGGCATGTGAATAGGGCCAACTATTTCCACTATTTATCTTAGGGTGAATGACAATTAGATATCTACTAAAAAAAATCAGATTGCTAAGAGGTTGTTTTCCACATGATCAAAAGATGTAAAACAGACTAGCAAATAAGTGTGGGGACTGAATACATGTTGAGTGAGTGAGACTCTGTGAGTTCGATTCTCCTGTGTAGAAAACTGAACAAAGCAAAAAAGAGGGGGCACATTAATTTCATGAATTTAGATAAGGACCATATGATACCTAAACAAATTTATTAGTATTTTAAAACTCAGTTGAGTCCGACCACTGAGTCGGGTCGAGACTGACTTGGCCGAGTCCCATCCGAGTTCTATTTTCTTCTTCTTCCAATTCTCTCTTTCTAGTGTCCAAAACTCCGTCATTATTGAACTTCACCTCTTATTCCTTCAAACTTCAAGAAAATCTTCACCTCTTATTCCTTCAAATCAATATTTGAATATTTCACATCACACCCATGAAAATCTTAAATCCTAAATCTGTTTTGCCAACCATCTCTTTCATTTCCACAAATCTGTTTCTTCTTCAAGTTGTCCCAATGCCACCTTTACCCCAATACTCATCTTCATTTCTCCTTTTCCCCCCTCAATCTTCTCTCTTACTCTCCACCTCTCCTCAACCCCTTTGCTACACCTCCCCAAAACCAAAATACCAAAAAGAGCCACAAATGTGACTTGGCCAAGTTGAGCCATGACTTGACCCCTATTGAGTTGGGGACCAAGTGTAATTTTTAAACACTGTTATTGAGTGAAAGTTTTCTCTTGCACGTGTGATTGGAGCCATTATGACAGGCTGAACCCTTAAATCTCACTGGATTTTGAATAAGATTGCACCGATTCAAATGGACCGCAAAGCATAGCATATGGCAAATTCTTCGGTTATCAAGTCCTAATTTTGGTGAATGGCTAATTAACAAACTCATTTTTCAGTTTGGATAAATGCAGATTGCGCCCTACTTATGCCCATCCCAACTGTGATCCACAAATAACTGTCTTTCTTTATTCTGATGTTACCATCATCATCTGATCAACCTGCATGCGTTTAGCATCGTTTGGACTTTGTTTGTGTAGTTAACATCTTAGATTGGCCATATCCATGAGCATCCATGCCTAGTACCTCTCAGGACATCTAGCACCATCTAATGATTCCATGTATTGCCGTCCAAAATATAAAGGTGGGCAACCCCACACATCATTCTTTTGATTGTGATTCCTCGAATCCAATAAAGCAGAAAGGGAAAGGGAAAGGGCAGTCAGTGAGGAAAGGAATAACATCCATTTGTAGCTGTAGCAGTACCTGTGGTCGTACAGATCAAATGTATGTGTGCATGCATTGGCAATTTGGCATAACTTTGGTGGACGTGGACCCCACGAGTCACTAGCATCCACCTGTGATCTGTTGTTCTCATCTGTGGTGATGCTACGATCCGACGTCGTTGTGCTTGCGGTCGTCTCTATCTGTGGAAAATCCAAAACCAGAAAAAGCTCACATTCCTTATTCTGCTTTGTGTATTTTGTTCCTTCTCTTTTCTCTTTTCCTTTGTCCAAGCCACGTGTTTCAGGGCTGTAGTTATATGGTATATGGTAGTTTAGAATGTATTATACGTTTATATCATTATGTGTGTGTGATTAAAAAATATGGTCATAATTGGAAAAAGAATTCAAGAATAAGATTAAAAGGCTAGAAGGGAAAAGACTTTTTGAAGGAATTGTGGAAATTTATGCTTTTCTCGGTTGCAACAGACGCTGAAAATCTCTACAAAGAAAACTACCAATTTTTTCACACCTTTTATGTGCAAATGTAGCTTCACAAATGTGCCCTTAGTTTTTTAAAGCAAAATATTTTGTTGGCACAGACCCTCTTAAAAGCTCTGATGTACGGATATTTCAAAATGAGCAACATATCGTGTCGTAATCATATCCGATATTTCACTTTTTATGTGTAGAATATGTGTATTGCCATGTCCATCACACATTATTGCCATGTCCATGCCGTATAAGGGCATCATAGCTTGAGAGAGACAGTTGTGCGAATTCTCCTTTATTCGGCAAGTGGAACCTCTATGATCAATTCAACCCGCTCACACTTCCATACGAAGGATTGAGGCCTCAAATTTGCACAACCATTGGTGCTAATAAGATCATTTCATCTCTTCCACCTTCCATAATTATCATGCATCTAGGCCAAGCTCGCATCTAGATAAAGTGTGCAAACACCAAACAACAAATTATTTCTCCTAATTTTCCATGACTATATTGCACGTAGATAAAAGTACATACCCATTTTCATGCATGGTTGGAAAGGTTATGCATGCAAACTTTTCGAAAATCTGACCCATTTTCTCCCCAAAGGACAAAAGGTTACATTACTTTAAGTGGCCCAATGCACCTTGGCACGGCCACCTTTACACTATGTTTGGGAAGGTGAGGGGAATTGAGGGAAGGGGAGGGGAGGGGAGGGGGAAAATTAATTTTACCTCCTCTTGTTTGGGAATAGGGGAGGGGAGAGAGAGACAAAAGGGCAGTTCAGTAATTTGACCCATCTTTCTCCTCTTTCCCTCATATTTTCCCCCCAGTTTTGAAGGAAAAATTTTGAAGGCAAGTTTCAAACATTTTACCCCCAAATTCCTCTCTTTCCCCCCCTTCCAAACACCCTCAATTTTAACATTCCCTCCATTTTCTCCCTCTTTTTTTTTCCTTCCCCTCGTTATACCTCCTTCCCAACCGATTCCTTACCATCTTACAAAGGCGAAATTGCAAGCTCTAGTGCGCACCATCACACACACACACACACACACATCCAATTTTTGCTTTGTTAATTCTTAGGAGAAAGAGCAGTTCTTGCTTTGTTAATGAAACCCCAAATTTACGTTTAGCAGTTTTTTCTTTGTTAATAAAACGCTAAATTTACCTTAACAAAAAAGACCCTGAACTGAAGCATACTAAGCTTTTCCTCTTGAGTCTTGTACGCTGTACCTTCAGGAGAATTTATACTCAATACCATATCCTCAGACCTTAGTTGGTAGTATTATCAAACTTCAAATCCATCATACACGTGGAATATATCCACATGAAAAGATTGTGTGGGCTTCATCCTAGATGATTTAAGGCCTAAAAATCAAATTGATTAAAAGACCCAAATGGAGAGTGATCTGGGATTTTCAAGAGGAATGAAATTTAGGAAGCAACATGAAAGTTTTTCGGGGGCTACCAGAATGGATCACTAGTTTTAATTTAACAAATCAATGCAGCGGAAATAAACCAATCAGACAATATAGAACTAGCTATCTACCAAGCAATCACCACAAGAAGGCAGACACAATATTTAGCATGGAAACCCTATTAAGGGAGAAAAACCACGAACCAGAAATCAAGAGTTTGCGAATAGTTATAAGATATACTTGTAAGCTTATTTACCTCAGTCTGTATCTCAATCTAAGAACTGTAGTTGTTCTTGCAAAGAATCCACTGACACGACATCCACCATGCCTCATTCTCCTTACTTGATTTCCTTGCACCTTGTCAACCAAGATTATCAATCTTCTACAAAAAAGGTAGAAGCAGCAATGACCTTTCAAAGCAGCCCTTCAGAACGATCTCTCAATGGCTCTAGAGAATAATCTCTCACTTAGATATCTCTGACTCAAATTAATACGAGTGGTGGTCATCACTAGGGTTAAGAGAAACACCCTATATATAGCTCCAAATTCGTGCCTTAGACTTAGTGCACAAATAGGACTCAAATTGAAAAACATAGCCTCAAAGGAAACACTGCTAAAATCAAAATATGAGACTTTCTTGAAATTCTACGAACCTGTCTGATTGATTGGACAGTGCATCTGATCGATTGAACCACCCAAATAACTGGGCGCAATAACAGTCCGATCGATCGGACTGAGGCTCCGATCGATCGAGCCTGGGGAGGTTCGCCCGGTCTTCTCTTTTTTCTTCTCTTCTTCGCTTTAGCTCTTCCGGTGACACATTCATAGTCCATTTTAAATAAATTAGAAACTACAACTCGATAGACCCAGAGTTTTGTCCAACCCATGAATTATCCAATACAAAAATACTAACACAACATGTCTTTTCCTTTTTTCCAAGGAATTTACCGAGATAGAGATATCCTTGTATAGTATATGTCTTTCATCCATGGATTATGAAAATGCTATCTACTGGCAACAACAGTATGTTACATGTATGTATTTATAAAGAAAATTTTTTCTTGTGGAAAATGTTAGTTTTGTGTTGCCATGCACCGCAACTAATCATGAATAGCATTGTGATAGGCTTATTCATATTGTTAGTCCTCTCCAAATCTCTGGAAAGAGTCCTCTCCAAGTCTCTCTCTTATTCTCAAGTTTTCCGGATAACTCCACCTCCTTACTCAAATGGTCATAGTGCATGATGATGCTTTGGACATTGTGTCCCAAATGTTCTAGAGAGAACTATCCAAAGGGAAATGGATCCCCTGTCTGGACCAAACAGGGACCCTGTTGTGCACATGGAGGGAGGAGAGAGTCACATCCCTATCTCCTCTCTTCAAAAAAAAAAAATCCTTTCCTCTACGTGGCACTCCCTGATTGTCTGTTTGGACGAAACAAGGGATCCGAATCCTATTCAAAGAGCCTGGAATTACGTAGAAGAGTCCATCAAGAGCCCACTTCATGAAGCATCCGGAAGCGCCGACATCATCACATGGGTGGAGAAAGTGAAGGCAATGTACGGCCATTGTTTTTCTTTACTGCCTAAGAAACTTAGGCTTATAAATATACGGAGGCCCTGCCTCATTTGCACACGAGTCAAGCAAGCAACAATTGCAAAGAGGGTGCTATGCCCGTAGTGCATAAGAGAGAAAAAACAAGAGTGAATAGTATCTCTTCTGAGTGTATTGTGATTTTTATTGGGTTCATTGAGTGTTGTATTGAAGGGTTGGGCAAAACCATTGTTTGTATTTGATTATTCCACTTGAAAGTGAAGTAAACTTTTTCTCTGTGTTCTTTGTTGTGTGCTTGTTGGTCCATCTAAATTTCCAACACGTATATCACCTTATCTACAGGCGGTGTCAGCCAATGGTTTAAGGCCAATGGCTGAAAATTTCGTTCAATGCCGGTTCGTATCAGTATCGGTATGATATTTTGATGGAAAATCGATATCGCCTATTAAAATATAATCCGATATATGGAATATATTGACCGATATTTTGAATATATTGACCGAACTGATATATATATATGCCGATACGGTGTCAAACTATATATTAGCCCGGCCTCTTCCTTATACTGTCTTCCCCATCGCTTATATGGTCTCATGTGACTCCGTGAGTGCATTGGCAGATGGGTTGTGCAATTGCTTGCTGAAATAAAGTTGAGTTAAGATGTAGAACTATTGAAGTTCAAAAAGTCTACTCACCTCGGGGCAAACCCCGAGATGGAGCACGACTCCCCGTGGGGAGCCGTTGGATCCCATGGCGGGGCAAACACCGGGATAGAGCACGACTCCCCGTGGGGAGCCGTTGGATCCCATGGTGATGATCCCATCGCCATGGGATCCAACGGCTCCCCACGGGGAGTCGTGCTCCATCCCTGGGTTTGCCCCGGGGTGAGCAGCACGGCTGATTGAAGTTAGCTCCAAATAAATGAGATAAATTTTCAAGAGAGAACTTTTTTTTCTGTAAAAAGAAACCTTCACTGTACCTACCCATGATAAATCCAAATTTTCGTACCTACTCTTCGCATTGGCACTTATTCCAATTTGACATTGAAATATATTTAACATTGATGAATTACATTTAAAAAAAAAAAAGGAAAAAAAACCTTGTCATCTCAAGGTCACGGATAATCCGAAACAAATATATCCCATCTCCCTACTGATTGGGATTCATCCATGTGAGCCTTGTATATTCCTTTGCTTTCTGTCTTCTAATAATCATCATATCTCTCTCTCTCTCTCTCTCTCTCTTGTTTTTGAGTCAAGATTGCCTCGAGCCTCTCTCTCTCTCTCTCTCTCTTTTGTTTGAGTCAAGATTGCCTCGAGCCTCTCTCTCTCTCTTTTGTTTGAGTCAAGATTGCCTCGAGCCTGAGTTAATGATTAGTTCTCTCTCTCTCTCTCTCTCTTCTCTCTCTCTCTTGTTTGAGTCAAGATTGCCTCGAGCCTGAGTTAATGATTAGTTTAGTTTTCTATGCACCTGTAAATCTGGCTCGTCTATATAACTTTCCGTCACCGCACATGTTCAAATGCAAAGATCATAAAGAAGAAAAACATGCATGGCATCCAAAAGATTTTCTGTGGGTCACATCCCACTCCACTACCTACTGTAGGAATCAGATAATCCTACCAACCAAAATCGACAAAAATAAATAAATATATAAATGACAAGAATAATATAAGATCAAGGGCCACATTCACTCCTTTTCCAGCCTTAGATTCCCATTTCAAGAGATGATAAGGGGTGCCAAAATATCTGAATACCCTTTCTATATTTTCTCAACTCGAAAAATTACAATCCACAGTCCCCACATGCATGTATAAATTAAGTCCTCTGAGGGCCTCAACTTCATCAACCAAACTCAAGCTTTAACTGGTGTTCAAAGTTTCAGGTAAGCAGAGCTACTCTTATAAACTACTCTTCAAACATCCCTTCACATTCCATCCAGATTTTCAAAAAAATTTCTTCCAACTCTCAGTTTAATCACATCAAATTGCAATTCATTGTAGACCCAAGTTGCGTTCTTCTCTACTTTTGAGTTTGGATTGCAATTGAGTTCTAATTTACCACCCCCCCCCCCCCCCCCTCGATCATCTTTTAATGGCTCTTTTGTGTTGTTAAACTCGTTCCTATTAGATTATTTTACTTAACCTTATGTATTGTGGATTATTTTGAAGAACAGAGGAAGGAGCTTCATTTGCCATTAATTACAATGGACCAGATAACGGATATGGTAGAACAGAATGCCCTCGTCATATTCAGCAAGAGCTCATGTTGCATGTGCCATGCTATGAAGACATTTTTCACTGATCTTGGGGCAAACGCGTTTGTTTATGAACTTGATCACAATGGCCCAGTTGAGAGGGCACTCATCAGGCTATTGGGTTGTAATCCACCTGTACCAGCTGTGTTCGTCGGTGGTCAGCTGGTGGGAACTACTAAACATGTAAATGCACTTCATCTTCAAGGTAAACTGATTCCAATGCTAATAAGTGCTGGAATCATATGGTTTGCACACCCAGACCAATTGTAAGGTCGGCTCTGATAGGATGTTATATGATAAATAAAGGTGCATGTCACCTTATTCCTGTGTTGGGAGGAGTCAAAAAAATGCTGAGGAGGAAAAGAAGTTTTTTGTTTTACTTGTACTTGCATTTTGCAAATGGTTTATGATCTTATCTGATCAGAACTGTGGAGTGAGAAAAAAGGAAAAGATTCCCCCTTTGTGACTTAAGTGTATTCAAATGTCGTCGAATGGAGGCAACAAGAACATGCACAAATGTCATAAAACCAATTGCTGTAATGTTACTGTGGAAAACTGAGCCGAATTTTCACATTTGGAACATCCAATGCTCTAAAATGGGACTGTCAGAGTGGTGTGGGCAGTGGCAGACTCAAGAAATCTTCTTTGTAGGCCACTGGATAAATAATAATTCTTGAAGGGGGCATGTATAAAAAATGCATTAAAATCTTGAGCGTCCACGGGATAAAATAGCCTGGAAAATTGATATGGTAAAAGCAAAGCACAGGACGGATTGTCCATGAGCCTGGCTAGCACCACTAGCCTGAGCCCAGCTTACTCAGACTGTAGTTGGTTTACATTTTATATTTATGTTGGGTTGGGCTGGATTCTTGTTTTTTTAGGACTAATTATGTTTGGGTCAAAGGCCCGGCCATGCCAGAATTCAGATTACAAAACCTATTAATTAAAGTTAAGGGGCTCTCTCTCTCTCTCTCTCTCTCTCTCTCTCTCTCTCTCTCTCTGAAATCATCATCTGGAAAGGAATGTCTATGTATCTTTGAAATCCACTCCTCTTTATAGATAGCATTGAAAGAAAAAGAAATATTTAAGGATAACTAGCAAACAGATCCAACCCCTACCTATTACATGACGAATTTAATGTCGCATATCTTAATCCTTCCAAGTAATCACTACGATTGAAAATATGATTAGTATTTGAGGAGTGGCCTCCACCCGAGGGAGAATATTAAAAAGTATGTATGGTGCCTCTACTAATGTCTTGAGATTTTGATATCAATGGTTATCTTAGGAAATTTAATATGGTATGAGGGCCAACATGTAATAGGTTTGAATCAGCATAGGGTTAATAAAAAAGACCATATGCAATGTCTTGTGTGCGAGCGCATCTGCTCAGGGCAAAAAAGTCACATGCCGCGTCTTGTGTGTGTGCACGCTTCGAGTTTGGATGGTGTCCCGCCTAAAGGTGGGTGGTAATTAATGAGTTTTCCGCACCCAAAATTACTTAATGTCGAGGGAGTTAGTTCTATCAGGTAAAATAGCACGGGAATACACTAATGAGGGAGGGAAAAAGAAAAAGGAGTTCAACAAGGAAGCCTAACCCAAAAAAAGAGAACAAAAAAAAAAAAAAAAAAAAAACAATCTAAAGAGGGCCTTGGAACAATAAGTACAACATAAGAAATGAAAGAAGGTGAGAAAATCAGGAAATGAGGAAACAAGACAATTCAATTGGCCATCCTATGAATGTTAGGATGACTATAAACTTTCATCTGTTAACTTCAAGTTTAATTGCGCCAAATTGCATTTCATTTGGAGACCCAAGGAGGGTTCTTCTCTAGTTTTTCATTCGAGTTGCAATTGAGTTCTTATTTCTACTTCTTGACCATCCTATAATGGCCTTTTCACTCTGTTTTTTTTTTTTTTCCATCAACCAAGTTTTCTATTGGACAAGATAGAGCGAGAAGGATCCTTCCACCATTAGAATGGAGCAGATACAGATATTGGCATCCGAGAGTGGCCTTATGATCTTTAGCAAGACCTCATGTTGCATGTGCCATGCCTTAAAGAGTGAAGACCTCTTTCATTGGGCTTGGGGCGAACACAGTTGTCTATGAGCTTGACAAGGGCCCAGTTGAGAGGGAATTGGAGAGAGCACTCATCAGGCTATTGGGTTGTAATCCACTGGTATCCACGGTGTTCATCGGTGGTCAGCTGGTGGGCACTGCCAAAGATGTATATAAACTTCATATTGTAGGTCGACTGACTTCAATGCTATAAAAGCCTTATGCTTTCCAGTTGCTTGTATTCCCAACCAAAAAGTGCATACATTTTACCCTGCGAGTCAAAATAAATGTTAGCCCATGAAAATCGCAATCGCAGTGTACAGCGCAGAAGCAGAACTATGTTTCAAAAGGAGCCTGTCGCGACCCCAAACCGGGGGTCGTGAGGGAGGGGTGATTATATTTATTTTTATTTCTCCCAAGATCCGCGTGTGTGAGGATCCACAATCACATCACTCTCTGAATATTTCTGCGGAAGCTTTCGTGGCAATGCGACCCGGAGTCCGTGGACATCATCGGATTCCGCGTCGCATAGGGCCCTTTAGCATAAAGCTATCATTTTATAAATCATATCAGACTGGAATACACCCACATATAAATTACAGAGCTGACGGTAACAGGATATTACATTTCCATACATATTCAAGTTACAATTATCAATGTGTATTAATTACAATCCCAAGAAGGGCTAATAAAAGCCAGACAATACAACTAATATCCACTACCCATTTGTGACGTAACTCCGATGTCAAGCACAATGTCTACAGGACATAGCCGACAAGACAACCTGCAACTCGTGGCTCCACAGCCAACCAAACTCTCAGCTCGGGGCGGGAATCTGAACCTGAGTACCAACATAGTGGGTCAAACACGACGGTTTGGCAAGAGAATGAAAAGATACCACAATATACAATAGATGAAATACCTTGAAAAGCATAGAAATCTGTTTAAACAAGAACTCTAATAAAACCGATAAATCATTTGCTGTAAAACAAGTAAACAAGATAAGACATATGAGGTAACCAAGGAATCGGGAATAACAAGGTGGCAACCACAAGAAGCTAAGTCCTCTATCACTAAAGCGATAGAGCAATAACTAGGCCCTGATCTCAGTCACTCGAGGTGAGGAGAAACAGGGGATCTCATATAGATACATATACATATACAATACTATACATGACCACGGTAGCGAGCCGGGCATCGGGGACCACAGTAGCAATCTGCGGCATCGGGACAAGACCACGGTAATGACCGGGTAGCGGGATCCAAACTGCAGCTGGCGGGACAAGAGGGGGATCTCCAAGTCGGTTGATCAGACCAACAGGGTTATCCAAGCTTAGTGGTGCCGACTCATAGGTCAAATACAATCGAGACAATGCAAGCAAATCAAGTACGAATACATAATCAAACGGGCAAGACGGGGGTGCTCAAGAGCACACTGACATATCATGTGGTGCAATGCACTTCAGGTCAAGTAACTGTTTCAAGTGTACAATAATACTTTCGGGAAAACCATTCATGTAATGCAAGGCTTGGAAATAGAGCAATATTATGAACTATGCTAAATCAGGAAAGACAATGATTTTAAGATCTATTTTGAGTGAATAGGGGTCCCGTATGTCGATCATAGATATGAATTGGTACTCCTTGAGTTTGAAGACATTCCGGGCTCCTTATGCACTTTTACGCTTTTCAAAACTTAACATGAGCTTATGGTTATAACTAGATGTTATGATAAGGAAATCAAGACTATAAATGGTCCATCCTAGGTATGATGTTAATTCGGAGACATCGAGCAACCTACTCAGTCATCGAAAGGAATAGAATTCGCGATAACCAAGGAAAAAGTCTTGTATTTAGATATAAAGGAGATATCGCGTCATTCCGTCCCGTTCAAGATTGAAATGAAGTGGACATCGATGTCACCCAACCAACCGTGAGGAGCATCGGCTCAAGACGTCCTCACGCATGGTCAAATGAGTCCAAAGAGGTAGCCAAGGTCCCACCTAAAACCAAGAAAAGAAAAAGAAATTATAAAAATCTCAAATCCGCTGGACTCAATCTGCACAGGGTCCGATCGATCGGCCAAAATTCCCACACAGGGCCCGATCGATCGGCCCGAAAACCCTTACAGTTAAAGACAGTCCGATCGATCGGTCTGCACGTCCGATCGATCGGACCTGGGCGTGCAGCAGTTCCGGGAACTTGGTTCTTTTCTCCCTTTTTTTTCCTTTCCTTCCAACACATAATTAACCAAGGAAACTATGAACAAGATGACTTAATTACATGCTTCCAAGACATTAAATGAGGCTATCAAGAGGTTTAAAGATCATTTATTGCAACCATGGAAAATCAATAAAAGAAATCAATGAAAGCATAAAAATCCATAAATGCTACCAAACCATTTGAAACTTAAAAACATCCAACATTCACTTGCCTCAAGCCTTCAATTAGTGATAAAACCAGCTCTAATCACACTTGCAAGCCAAGAACAAGATCTCTACAAAAAAACCCCAAAACAAACCCTAAAATGGGTCAAACAATGAAATGACAAGAAAACCCTTTCAATAATGCAAATGTAGCTTCTCAAGGACCAAAAGAACATGAATCTAAAAGCTTAAGAAGAGATCTTACCAAATGGTGTTCCAAATGAACAAGACAAGCTAGAAGATGATCTTTTGGAGAGGAGGTTTCACCACAAATAGTATCAATAGAAAGCTCTTGAGGTGGGGAAGAAGATGATGTAACCTTTTGAGATGATGGTGCAAGATTTGGTTGTGTTTGATGATGGCAAAGCAAGAAGAAGAAGAAAGGGTGCAAGGAAGAACCCTAGGTTCAGTTGTTGCTGGAAAATGAAGAAGGAAGAAGAGAAATGGGTTCTCTTATAACCAATGAGAGTGGGCTCCACCACTTAAGAACCTAAAAAGGCTGAAATAGCGGTTTTCGGGACTTCGGATGAAATCGACGAAGAAGGAAGAAATGATCGTCGAAATATCTAGTTTCCAAAAAGTATATGTTTCACGGGTTTCGGGAATAACAATAATCCGGTACAGATTTGGTGTGAAAAGACTGTTTTGCCCTCAAAGCTAGAAAAGTCAAGTTTCGGGGTTCGGGACGGGAACGGGATCAACATGAAAGTTGAAGCTATCAGCAAAACAAGTAAATCGGGATGAAATACAAATCAAGAACAAAACGACTAAATCGGGAAAAATACAAATCAAGAACAAACAAGTAAATCGGGATAGAATACAAATCAAGAAAACCAAGATAAAATCCCAAGTACACGTCAAGTCATAAACAAGGGACCCCCAAAAGGCCCCATTAATACCCAAGGCACTCCAAATATCCCAAAGCTATAACAAAGCTATTTTAATCCCAAATCAACCAAAAACCACGAGACACACTTAGAGCTAAACACAGCTCCAAAAACACTAATCTGGGCCTCTCGGGTCGGGGTCTCACAGAGCCAAAATCAGGAGAAGGATAAAAGAGATGCATGCAATAAACAAGTTTACAAAGATGAATCAAGATTCAACATGCAACAAATAATAAATAAATTCAAACCAATGAAAGGCGCCAAATAAAAATGATTGTGGTGCGTATTATATTAAGTGAAATATGCTTGCATACTATCCGGACTCCAACCCTAACCCCAATTATAATTTATGTTTCATTGGTGACATTAATTGAACCCACAACCTCAAGGTTGGGTAATTAAACACTTCCACTTTGACACGGTAATTCTAGGAAGGTGCTTAAGAAAGATGCTTTCCAGTTAAATGGGTGTTACACCCCGACCCAAATTGATCGTGTTTAATGGTATTTGTGATTTATTTAATTTAATTACTTTTAGATGCTAATTAAACTATTTTAATGTAATTAGACTTAATTAGGCTTTTGGGCTAGACCTTGGGTCCTAGTTCCGAAAATCAATGCAGCAAAATAAAATCAAAGCAAACTAGCAATCTAATCTACCAATCATACACCACAAGAAGGCAGACACAATTTTAACATGGAAACTCTATCCAAGAAGAAAAACCATGATCATAAAAATCAATCACTGTTGAACGGTTATAAAATATTCTCATAGCTCCCTATCCCAATTAGTACGTCGACTTAAGGACTGTAGTTGTTCTTGTACAAGTCTTTCTTGCCACGGCTACTCGCCGCGTACCGCTCCTCGTGCTTGATCATCTAATAACACCTTGAGAACCAAGATGCACAAATCTTCTTCAAAGAAGTAGAAGCTTTAAACCTTCTAGAGCAAATATTCGGCCCAATGTCTCAATGATAGCTTTAGAGAACAACGAATCTCTCTTAGGATTTTGTATAAAAATAACTGCAGTCCTTAGATCGACAGATTGAATAGTAAAGGGAGTTGTGAGTATATCTTGTAATCGTTTAATCGTACTTGATCTCTGATCGTGGTTTTTCTCCCTATTTTGGATTTCCATGTAAAATATTATATGTACCTTTTTGTGGTGTGTGATTAGTAGACTAGTTCACTTTTATTTGGTTTATTACTTCAACTGTGAACTGGTGATTGAACTAGTAGCCATTTTAGGAACTTCCAGATTTAAAAATGACACTTAGCAATTAAGAAGAGCGAATTCTTTACATGTTTGATGGAGTGTGTGTGAGTTCGTATACCCATGTAGAAAGCTAAAAAACAAGAACAATAATAGTAATAATAAAGAGGGAACGTTTATCTGATGTCGACTTCAGATTGAGTCCGGATCCTCTGAGGATTTCCCCCACGATGATCGTGAGTGGACCAATCAAGACCTGCCACATCACCGCGGGCAACCTACCATGCACGCGGGCAGCTTGGCATACATCCGGGTAGGGCTACCCACGATGACGTGGCGGACCATGATTTGTCCACTCACGGTCACCATGGGGGAAATCCTTAGATGATCCAGATTCCTTTAGACTGGATATCTCAACAGATTTATTAAGCAATATTTTATGACTTGGTCGAGTGCAAGCAACTAGTTAGGTCGAGTTGGACTTGGCCAAGTTCTATTTTCTTCTTCTTCCACCTCTTCCATCTCTCTCTCTCTCTCTCTGCATTCAAATCTCTGTCATTATCAAACTTCAAGCAAAAATCTTCACTACCTCTCATTCCTTCAAATTAGTTTTTGGATGTTTTATCACACCCATCAAAATTCTAAACCCCAATTTTATTTCTCTAGCCATCTCTTTCATTCCTTCCAATCCCTTTCTTCTACTTCATGAGTTGCCCTAGTTCCACCTTTGCCCCAGTACTAATATTCATTTCTCCTTCTATCCCTTCAATCTCCTCTCATTCTCCACCTCTCCTCAACCCCCTTTTACACCACAAAACAAAAGGACTCAAATTCAAGTTGGCCAAGTCTACTAAGACGACTCAACTCGAACCGACCCCTACTTAGTTGGGACCAACTCTATTTTTCAACATTTAAACAGTTATTAGGTGGGGATCTTCCCTACGAATGTGTTCACATCCAAACCATCCCCAAAGGTGGAACTGTTTAGTAGATTTCTCTTTCGCTTCTTAACAGCTTAAGCTTTTGAGATATATTGACTAGTTAGATTATAACATGGTATCAAAACCGCTCAACTCCAAATCCCATTCCACTGTTTGGTTTGGAGGAATTTTATTTGCCCCATTTTGATGTATTCTCTTTGCCTCATTATTTTGTTATAATCCACCGCATAGGTTGGTGATGCAGGGTTAAATGGCTTCTTATGAGATCCTATAATTACATCTAGTGAAGATAATTGTAATCACGTTTTCTATAGAGGAAGATTTGAACTTTGGTCCGATGGTTGTTCCCTTCATTTTCATTTTGAAAGATTTTTCACATAAAAATCATGTGTGTTTTTTTGTTCGCTTCTCTTTATTACTTGTGGGGGTTATTGTTGTGCTACACTTTATTCCCCATTGATTTTTTGCACATGGAAGGGAAAATGTACAGTGCTTTCCTAACAAGATCCTAATACAATCTGCCATGGGGCCCTGCGTTTAGAATCGTTTGGACCTGTCGTGTGTAGTTAACACGTTAGCTAGATTGGTCATATCCATGAGCATCCATGCCAAGTTCCACCTAACACAACCGATGATTCCACTTGTCACCGTCCAAAATCTCCTTTGAAGGGTGGGCCACTGGACACACCATTCGTTTGATTGTGATTCCTCCGAATCCAAGAAAGCAGAAAGAGAAAGGGAAAGGGAAAGGTCGGTCAGTGAGGAAAGGAAAGGAATAACATCAATTTGCAGCTGTGGCAGTACCTGCTATCGTACAGATGAAATGTACATATGCGTGCATGCAGATTACAGTGGGATAACTTTGGTGGACCCCACGAGCCACTAGCATCGACCTGTGATCTGTTCTCATCTGTGATGCCACGATCCGACGTCGTTTTATGCTCGCATTCGTCTCTATCTGTCAAAAATCCAAAACCAGAAAAAGTTGACATTCCTTATTCCACTTGTGTATTTCGTCCCTCTTTTATCTTTTCTTCCTGTGCGAGAGCCATGCATGTCAGGGCTCTAGTTATTTTGCATACGGTATAATACAATGAGATACATTTGTGTGTGTAATTCAATAATATATGGTTAAGATGGGAAAAAGAATTCAAGAACAAGATTATAATGAGATAAGATTGGAAAACAAACATTAGCAGATATTTATAGATACATTTTGACTTATCAGGGAAAAAAATATAAATCCCGCCCGACTCCGGTATGAAAGGATTGACAAAAAAATAATGGAAATTGAGCTCATTTTACACTCTTACTTATGGAAAAGTGGCTGCAACAAACATGAGAAATTTCCTCATATACGAGTTGCCAGTTTTTATGTGGAAATCGTGCCCTTAGTTTTTTAATACAAAATTGTCTCGATGGTAGGGACATTTAGTTCATGTAGAGAGCAAATATGCTCAACCGATTGGAAGACAATCCTTCGTGCCCAAACAGACCGTCATATGAGAGGTAATTGTGCGTATTCTCATTTTTTTATGGAAAAGAAGGAACCCATGTGATCAATCCAACCCGCCCTCACACTCATGTATGATGGGACGTTGAGGCCTCATTTTCTCATAGCCATTGGTGATAGTAAGAAATATCAAAAAATATGTTTGGACAAACTTTCTTGGACAGAATCTTGGACAAACCATTGGACAAACCATGGTTTGTCCAAGATTCTGTCCAAGAAAGTTTGTCCATGTGGCACTGTTCAAGAAATATTTTGGTAAAGCGGGAATAGTATATATATAGAATTGTCAGGCCAAGCTCGCGCCTAAAGTAAATGCGAACGACAGAGATTAGATTGTTGCTCCTAATCATACTTTTGTCGGCCTTGTGGCTAAGATTATTGCTCCTAATTTTCAATGGCTGTATAGTACATAGATAAAAGTATATACCCATGCATGCACGTATAAACAATCGGACTGTATGTCCATGCATGGTTGCAAAGGTCACTCATCCAATCATACGAAAATCTGACCCATTTTCTCTCCAAAGGTTGCATTGAAGTGGCCCAATGTACCTTGGTACAGCCACCACTACCATCTTACAAGTTTCAAGTTCTAGGTTCATATTCTACTTTTTTAGTGGACCACACAATCATACCCTAACTAATACGCATATTTTCAGTTTTGTCTTTGTCAAAAGAAAAGGAAAGAAGAAAAGCAAGAGAAAGCATAGAGTGAAAGCCCTTAAAGCGTACTAATTAATAAGCTTCCTCTGAGTAGTCCTGTCTGGTGCTGTACCTTCAGGAGAATTTATACTCATATCATATCCTCAGACCTCAGTGCAGTATATATATGGTTGTATCAACCTAAGATACAGATCCACCATACACCTGGAATATATCCACATCAAAAGATTTTGTGGGCTTCCTGCTAGATGATTTAAGGGCTTGAAAATCACAATGATTGAAAGAACCAAATGGAGAGTGATTTAGAATTTTCAACAGGAATGAAATCTAGGGAGCAGAAGTACATGTCTATTCCTTTTTTCCAAGTAATTTTCTGAGATAGAAATATCCTTGTATAGTATTTGTCTTTCATCTATAGATTATGAAAATGCTATCTACCAAGAGTATGTTACATGTAGTTATGTTAGCATTTATAAAGAAAATATCTTCTAGCGGAAAATGACAATTTTGAGTTGCCGCAGGGAATCATGAAATAGCACTATCATAGGCTTATTCATATAGTCACCTTATCTACAGGTGTTATTCTGTCAGCCAATGGTTTTGGGACCCTTTTGAATGTATACGGATAAAAATGTGTTGGTCTTTCGATATCATTAGCTCGTGTTAAGCTTAGGGTCAAAATTGAAGATATATTAAAATTTGAGAGTAATTAATGAAAAATAGATTTAAAATAATATAGTATAAAGAATAGATTAAAGGAATTATATTGTGATGGATTATAAAATCCACTAAAAATAAATATTTTTACTTTTTAAAAGAAAATCCATAGAAACAAAAAGAAAAACCATATGCTAGTGGATTTGGAAAAAAAAAATCCTAACAAATTGATAATAGTAAGATCTTGCTCTCCTAAGGAAAAATATGTATAAAGAAACCCCAATGAAATCCACGAAATGTGATCATAATCTCTTTGAAAAACAAAATCCACAAAACTCAAAGGAATAAAAATACCCAATATAATGGATAATAATGAGATTTTCGTGTTTTAGAAAATAAAAATATAACCTAACAAAGGCCACAAATATTATTTGAGATCTTACATACAAACGTGTTGGTCAAGTGACCTGAATTAAATCTCTATGTGTGGGCCACCCTTTAACCATTTAAACTATGTGTGTGCTGATTTCAGTCCATATTCATTGGATTGAAATTTACCATAAGATTGTGAAAAATCTATCAAACTAATGATAAAATAGTTATTTTTAATAAATTATAATTTAAAATACAACATGGCCCACTTTATGGGGATCCACAACTTACATTTGATGTGCCGTTGGTTTAGACAATCATGATTTGAAATCTTTATTTAAATGTCTAATATTTCTAATAATGAAGGAAAATCTTGGGAATCAAACAAACAAGAGATGACAATTTGAATGTTTGGTTTGAACGTACATAAGGTAATCCGCTATTCCGAGAAGGATACCTTGATGCAATTAGAAATTCAATTATTAAAATTGAAAAAACACAATTTTGAGAAGAAGAAAAATAAATAAGATTGAGAGTGAGAATAATTATAACAGTAAAATAGAAAGATTTTAGGGCATATTGATTGAGAGACTTTAGCAGTTAGAGGATATGGATGGAGAGATTTTTGGAGAAAAAATTGTGGCTGTAATGACATGGCACCTTCAAGCAATATATGTTTTTTGTGAATATTTCTTTGAAAAGAAAACTCGTGTGCTGCTAAAGTGGCACTCTCTAGAGCCTTCCTCCATATTTCTTTAATATATATAATGGTAGACACTAAAATAATCATCATAAACCATCAAAAGGACCAAAATTTGTTATCATGTGTGATGCTGCCAAGTTAAACTGAAGATTAATCTATGAATACAACTTTAAATAAGAAAATATACCATTGTGATTGTCTAGGAAATATCTTTCCAACAGTATCATATCAAATCCATTCACAATCTTTTATCTTTTACGCTCTTGTGGGCCCTTAAATTTTTTATTCACCTGTTAAATCCCAAAACGTTTAATTTCAGGTCTTAAACATTCATACATTTGAGGATTTTACATATGTAATCCAAATTGTTCAACATTTATCCAAGTGAAAATAGTTCTTCCAAATGGATGAAGTGTTTTGTTTCACATGTGTATATTTATATTTGCAAATTCTATATATGTAAATCTTATTTTATATTCCGTGTTTTATAAGACAAACATCCTCTTACAATGTATTGAAGTTATTCACATATTCAAGGAATTAAGAAAATAGGCATCCCAATAAAAACTTAAATAAAGTGTAAGGAAAGATAGATGTACGGTGTCTTTTTTTTTTCTTTTTTTTTTTTTTTTGTGGTAAGTTAGACTACTGATCAAGAGTAGTACTTTGAATTGAAGACCCATCCCTGAGCATGTATGTGCTACTAAGGTGACAACACCACTCAACTATGACTCCATGATGGTGTTGGCAGATCGATTGTGCAATTGCTAGCTACAAATAAACTTGAGTAAATATGTAAAACTATTGAAGTTGACTCCAAATAAATGGGATGAAGTTTCAAGTATGAACTTTTTTCCTTTAAAAAAGAACTTTTACGGAACCTACCTGAGATAAATCAAAATTCTTATGCCTACCACTCTTTGTATTGGCACTAACTCCAATTTGACGTGGAAATATATTTAACATGGATGGATTATATTTTAGAAAGGCAAAAAAAAAAAAAAAAGTATCATCAAGGATAATATTGAAACAAAATATATCACATCTCCCTTGTAATTGGCATGCATCCCCGTGAGCCTTCTATATTCCTACCCTTCTCTCTTCTAATCATCATAACCACCCCCTTCTCTCTCTCTCTCTCTCTCTCTCTCTCTCGTATTCTATGTGCTTTTATGAGTTTGAGTCAAGATTGCCTCGTGCCTGAGTTGAGTTGATGATTAGTTTAGTTTTCTATGCACCTGTAAATCTGTCTCCTCTACAACTTTCCGTCACCGCACATGTTGAAATACAAAGAGGATAAAGAAGAAAAAACACATGCATGGCATCCAATAGATTTTCTGTGGGTCACATCCCATTCCACTACCTACTGTAGGAATCAAGCAAATGGTACCGACCAAAATCAACAAAATAAACAAATAATATAAGATCGAAGGCCATTTCGTATTTCCTGCACGTTATGCAAATTATATTCACTCTTTTCCAGCCTTAGATTCCCATTTCAAGAGATGACAAGGGGTTCCAAAATATCTGAATGCCCTCTCTATATTTTCTCAAACAGAAAAATCACAATCCACAGGTCCCACATGCATGTATAAATGGCCCTTTGAGGGCCTCAACTTCATCAACAAACTGATCTAGCTTTCTTGTGTTCAAAGTTTCAGGTAAGCCATCCCTTCACAAGTTCACATTTCCATCCAAATTCTCAAATTGTTTTCTTCCAACTCTCAGTTTAATCGCGTCAAAACGCATTTCATTGGACACCCAAGTTGGGTAATTTCTTCAATAGTACTTGTGAGTTTGGATTGCAATTGAGTTCTAATTTCTACTTCTCCATAATCTTTTTAAAGGCCTGTTTTTATAGGCATTTCTACTCTTTGGCTGTTTTGTGTTGTTAAGCAGAATTCTATTGGATTGTTTTTCTTAACCTTATTTCTTGTGAATTGTTTTGAAGAAGAGAGCGAGGAGCTTCCTTGACCATTAGAATGGACCAGATACAGAGGTTGGTAGGGCAGAATGGCCTCGTGATCTTTAGCAAGAGCTCATGTTGCATGTGCCATGCTATAAAGACCTTTTTCAATGATCTCGGGGCCAACGCGGTGGTTAAAGAACTTGACAGTGGCTCAGTTGAGAGGGAGATAGAGAGGGCACTGATGAGGCAATTGGGTTGTAATCCACCTGTACCTGTGGTGTTCGTAGGTGGTAAGCTGGTGGGAACTACCAATGATGTAAATCGACTTCATATTGAAGGTAAACTGATTCCAATGCTAATAAGAGCTAGAGTTATATGGTTGTGCAATCCAAATCAAAGCCAAGGTCTGCTCTGATGCCATGTTCAAGGATAAATAAAGTTTTCGTATAATAGTGTTGTTACCTTCTTCCTATGCTGAAGATGAGAGGGATAAGAAAGATATTACCTGCTTCCTATGTTGGAGTCTTGGAGATAAGAAGGATATAAGAAAGATGAAGAGCTAGCAAAGGAGTAGTTTTTTTTGTTTTACTTGTACTTTTTTTTTGGTAAATGGTTTTACTTGTAGTTGGATTTTGCATATGGTACTGTATCTTATCTCTAAACTAGGGCATGATAATAAAAGAAGATATTTACTAGTGTTGTATTCAAATGTGTCTAGATTTTCAAATAATACGAATGGAGGCAACAAGAACATGGATAAAATGTCAAGAAATTCAATTGCACTGTAATGTTACAGGGTGTCCAAGTAGTGTTTCGCGGATCAGATGGTCAGAACCTTTGGTTGAAATCATCAGGTCATGGATTTAAGACATGGCACCTTAAAGTTTGACTTTTCTACCTACTAGAATGGATGCTAGCTCCAAAAAATTAAGCAAACTAAGCAAATAAATCTACTAATCATACACCACAAGAAAGCAGACACAATTTTTTTTATGTGGATACCTTTAACAGGGAGAAAAACCACGATGTAAAATATCAATCATTATTGAACGGTTACAAAATCTACTCACAGCTCCCTTTCCTAGTCGGTATGTCTATTTAAAGATTATAGTTGTTCTTGCACAACTCCTCGCTACCATGACTACTTACCGCGCACCGCTTACCATGCATAATTCTCCAACAACACCTTGAGAACCAAGATGCTCAGATCTTTTACAAGAATGTAAAAGCAACAAATCTTTTAGAACAGTTCTTCAGAAATAACCCCTAGGTAGTTTTCATTATCAATTAGTAAGGGGATTAACTAGGTATTTTTCATTATTAGTTAAGAATCTAAGCCCTAGAACTATTGCTATACCTTTGCATCTCTTCTTACAGGTTCCTTTGCTGAAAGTGATGACCGATTTATTAAAGTTTATCATCTGCCCCGACATATCACAATATTCTTCCAACACATGCTTAATTTCTCAAGCCTTTAACAATGTAGCCCTTGAAAAGATAAAGCTATTATTGACAAAGAATAAGTGTGATGTATTAGGGGCTCTCCTAGCAATTTTAATACCTTAGATGTACCCCTCATTTCATGCTCTCACAACCATCCTTCGATAAGAGTAGCCTGTAAATGGGACGGGCCGGGTCTGGGCTTAGGTTGTTCAATCCCGTCCCGAAAATAGGACGGGCCTGCCAAGTGTTGTCCAATCCCGGCCCTAAATTGAACGGGCCTACATTAAATCTTGTCCCATACGGGCCCGGGCTGGGACAGGGCCGGGCCTGGGCTTAGCCCGATCCTAGACAGAAGCAAAACATTTTCTAATTATTCCTGCTGTTACCAGACACCCGGTGTGAATCGGACTTTAAACCCTCCTCATTTTTTTCGGGCTTGGAACCGGCAATACAATGCAACAAGCAACATGGCGGAGTTAAAAAATTTTTTTTTTTTTTTGGCCGGTGACCGTAGAAATCAGAAAATCAATAGAAATGAATGAGTATCATATAGGCTATATGGGTCAAGAAATGAATGAGTATCATATATCAATAGAAATGAATGAGTATCCCATAGGCTATATGGGTCAAGAAATAAATGAGTATCATATATGAGTCAAGTAAAAGTAATGTAGGATCTGTTAAAAACTTCTTTTTTTTTTTGGACGGTGAAAGTAGAAAATCAAAAAATTAATAAAATGAATGAGAATGAGTATCCTATTTTCCTATATGGGTCAAGTAATTTAAAAAAGAAATGAAAAGAAATGTATTGTCCAAACCTAGCCCACTGAACTCAAATTTTTTTTTAAAGCCCTTTATTTTAGGGCTTGGGACAGGCCGGGCCTGAACGGGCTGGACATCCTCTGCCCAGTCCCAGTCCCATTTTGGCCGGGCTTTAAAATGTATTGTCCAAACCCAGCCCACTGTGCTCAAATTTCTTTTAAAAGCCCAGTATTTTAGGGCTTGGGCCGGGCCGGGTCAGGCCGGGCTTTTTACCCATTCACTCCGTCCCATTGACAGACCTAGATAAGACCTCAATACTTAGAATTAAAAGATAAAGAGATAGATGATTCTCTTGTTTAAACCCCCTTGAAAGAATAAATTGTTGCCAAAGGGTGATCCATTCAAAAGAATGAAGTAAGAAATTGATCCCATTCATCCTCTAATAATTTGAATAAATTCAGTTTGGAAGCCAAAAGCTTCTAAGGTCTCATGAATAAAATCCCACTCCATCCGGTCGTGGGCTTTGGACATGTCAAGTTTCAGGTCCATTAGTTTTTTCTTATTCTTTCATTTAAAGGAGTGAAGAATCTCATGTGCGATAATGTAGATATCCGCAATGTGTCTTCCTTCGATGAAAGCACTCTAATAAGGACCTATGATTTTGATGATGCTTGTTCCTCTTATCTTATTAATCTTCCTCCTATTATGGCCACTGCTTCATCTAACCTAAATTTACCAATAAATTTTGAAGAATTCATTACAAGCAAACAAAACAGGCATTGTAGTGTATTGGTTGGCTGATCGACTGATTAACCTATATGTTCCTGAGGACTCCTAAAGTTGGTCATGGCCAGTCTTCTAATGCAAACAAACAACAAATTCCAACACTTCACCGATCAAACAAATAAACAAACAATCTAACACTTCATAATAATTTTGACTTTCTGATATTTTATTCAAGATATTTTGTAGTTCATATAATATTCCATGAACTGATTGACAGTCGGATACATATCAGTTTCAAGAGGTGTTGATAGTTGATACACCAACTGAAACCATTATTTTGGACTATCAAAAAGAAAACGAGAAATGACACTTATCTATAATGTAGGTTATCCAAAATCATTTTCCCTCATTTATTCGTAGAGTCATTTGCACTAGCTTGTTAGGAAAACTAACAGCTTAAATGAGCCATGTTTATGCATAAACCAAGTTACTCATACTCCATTAACAAGATAAAACTGAAAACATATGAGACCTCACTTCGTTGGATGTTTCGTTTTTCTCTCAACTGTGTAGGGATCGATCCCTAATATCTCTTTATTTGAGCAAGCTTGATCTTTTCCCATGTGAGTGGGAGTTATTTGTTTTTATAATAAATAAATAAAACTTGCCCAAAGAAGCCAAAGATTCCAAGACTGGATTACAATTTTGTTTCTACAGTGGGCTGATCAGATCAATTGTCTTGATTAGCAATCACCAGCCTTCCACGTGCGGACATAAAAACATTAAGAAAATTCCACTCTCCCTTCAATGCAGGAGTAGGACCCTGTAATCTGTATTATCTTAATAAGTGGTGAGAAATTAGCAGGGGTTTGGATTAATCAATCTTTTGTATTGGATTTCACCCTAATCTTATGTAGTTAACGGTTTTTGAGGAGGATATACCAACAGAATCCCCAGCTTTCTTTATGTTTTCTTGTGACTAATTTAATGGCTGATATACCAAAATAACCACTCTCTTGCAAACATTTTACACCATCCACCCCTCTCCACTGCAATGCAACTCTCCAATCTCCCATTGGATTTTACAAAAAAAAATCTCCCATTGGAATAGGAGGTGGCAATGGGAAGGTAGGGTAGGGTTGGGTTGGGTTGGGTTGGGTTGGGTATGAGCAGTGGCAAACCATGCTTTTCGTTTGAGGGGTACGGACCATAATAGGTAATTTGGTTTTGGGGACAAATCAAGTATTTAAAGTGGATTTTGAGAGTGGACCTACGATTTTTATTGGATGTTTGAAAGTACGTAGTTCATCGCACCCACACACCTATACTTCAGGGACTGCCCCTGGGTATGAGTTGGGTTAATTTTGGCTAACATATTCCCAACCCGTTTATTAATTAGGTTAAAAGTGTTAACCAAACCGAGTCATGAAGATTAAAGGGTCGACCCCAACCCTAAAAATACAATAGCATGTGAGGCTAGAATTCAACTGGTGGGTCGAAGTTCAATAAGTCAGATATGGATCAGATTAGGATTAATTGGTAGGTTACATAGCTAAGTAGGGAAGGCAATGGGTCAGGTTGATCACTTTGGGTAACTTGTATTATTGGGTTGGGCTGGGATTGGGTTGGTAGTTTGTACTCAAACGCAAATCGGCCTATTCATTAATTGAATTAAAATTAAAAATCTTCAGCTGAATCCAACCCGAAGAAATTAAAAAGGTCAACACAAACCATGAATTACTGGGTTGAGAGGGTAGGCTAGGTCGAAAATTGCCACCACTAAATTTAAGGCACAATGGGCCCTCTCCAAATAGAATAGAAGATCCTAATGCTTTCATTTGTGGGCCATAATAAGATGTGTGGTGAAGAATTTGATAAAAGTTCAGTTTAAGGGATGGCATTAATTTTTAACTACGTTGATTTTGATTAAAATATTGATTTCTATTTTTCCCAAGTACTGCTTGTTTGGCAACTCTACCCTTAGAGTCAAGTAAGATAAAGCTCCAATTTGTATAAGAAAAATCCAACAAAAACACTTTTATTCAAATTTCCCACCAAATTTTTCTAAAAAAAGTTCAAAAAGTAACCTCATTTATCCACTAAAAGACAAAAAACTCCACTTTTCAATAAGAAAAAAAGTCAAAGAGATTTCATCACAAATAACTAAAAATAAAATATCATCATAACCTACTTATATTTTATTATTTCCTTAAAATAACATTTACTTCACTCAACTCCACTAGTAAAGCCCCCAAACAGACTTGTAATGGATCTTCCCTCTTCTGTGTACAAATTGGACCCAACTCACAAAGGTTTGGGTATGGATCCAATGGCAATTTCAGGGCCCAAACTCAATTCCATATCTGAGCTTGCCTACTTACAGGTTGTGGGAGGCCCACTCCACCTGATAAAGTCTCGAGCTCCAAATTAAAAGGCCCAAGTCTGATAATAATCGAACTTTGGGTCAGAGCCTGATTTAAAAAGAATCTTGGGCTCTAGATCCTGTTCGGCCCACTGAACAATTCCAATCTGATCACATCAGATTTGAGCTCAACCCAGCATCCCAATTCCCATGGGTCCCTTGGCAGCCCTACTTTCAAAATCTTTATACAGATTGGACTGATTAGAGTCCCAAAAGTATCAAGTCTGGTCTCACCCTTCCAAGGAGCCAATACTAGATGGACCCAACTACAAAAAGTACATAACAACTATGCATCAATGTGATCTTTCAACCAATTAATGAAACCAATCAGTACCTGAAAAACACACAACCGAATTGGATTTGGGTCTGGACCCTAGAAGCAATCCCAACTTGGATCTGGACTCAATTATATAACTGGGTCTAGCTGGCAGACTTGCCCATTTACAATCCTTCACTTTTAAAAGCCCTTTTAACCACAAGAGACTACTAAAATATTTCAAATGCATGGTTCATCTAAGCACATATTTATTTTGACTAAAGTGTCATTTTTTATTTTTTTTCAAATTTTGATATGTCTGCTAAAGAAATGGAGACTATCTTTATTTTATAATTACCTATCATTGTCTTTTGTAGATTTCAGTTTGCAGTAAACTACAAAATTCATGCACAAAACCAATGTTCTGTTTACACTTTACAGATAAAAAAAAGGGAAATTGGTGTTGAGACTCTTTGGGAATTTCACTAGTCATTTCCAAATTTGTACAGGCAAGATGGGTACAAGTAGTGTGGCATTTTTGCAAATCTTAGAACATTGGAGATCCTTAGTGTCATATTAGTACAAACACATTGGTTAACTCATTGCTGACTTTTTTACTTTACTACAAGGAGTAGAAAAGTGTAGAAGTTTGAAAGAGCACCCCAAACTTTAGCTCCTTTTTAGAGATCTTGTGCATGAGAAAAGTAATAATAAGCCATTTAATTGGTTAGTGATGAGTGGTAATTGAATGAAGCTAATGGTGCTAAAATGACCCATGGACGATCCAATGGGCTCTACATCAACTCCCAAAAGTCGTTTGGTACAAACGAAATTAGAATTTTAATTGTTGCTGCATCTTAATAAATTGTGATGCTACGTATCATGAATCCACAAGCGAGGTAGATTTTATATGATTTCATTCGCTATCTTTTATCTTATCTTGGCAGATATTGTAATCTTATAAGTACTTTGTAATCTTATAAGTACTGATTGTTCACATAATTTACAAGTGATCCATTGAAATAAGAGAGAGTTTTCTTTTTGCTTCAAGCACATTGGTAAAAACTTATTTACTTAGCGTGCGAGATTTATGGTTCTTGTGATAAATTGGTTAGAAGTCCATGTGTTAAGTTTGATTGTCTAACTATTCCTATCAAAACCTCAATGTGTTGTTAATAAATGTAATATAAAAATACTTTTCAGTACTCTCTATCGGATGGAGCCCACTCCTCGACATCATGTTCTAGTAGCAATGAGGAATTCTTAGATCCGCTGATTTCACAAAAAACTGGTTACTAGTCACAAATGCGACTTAAAACTTATACAAATTTGTGAAATATATATATATATATATATATTTGTATATGTCCTACAGGTACACTCACAAATTTATATATTTTTATATATCATCAATTCAACGGTGTATAAAGGTTTTATGGGTGATAAATTAAAGCTAGTTCTTTGACTTGATTGGATCGAGCCGATCACACACTATATATGCTGCGGTCATTTAGATTAGCACCATAGTGTAATCTCACAAAATCATTTATCATAATGCACACATTAGTGTTAAAATTCATATTAAATTGGAAAAAAAAAATATCCAAAGATCAATGTCTTGGAATCTCTCAATTAGAATATTTTTGTCCTAAAAGTACACTCATATTTTTTGAGATTTAAGTTTATTGGATCACAGTTAGGACGCATGGAAATGCTGATTGGGACCATGTGTCCAGAGGGACCCACCAATGACCCCACTAGAAAATAATATCTAACCATCAAAGATCCTAGTAAGATCCATAGGCCATCATTTGACCATACGTGAACGGAGGAGTAATGGAGATGGATCAAAAAGAAAATGATAGGTATATATTAAGATAACAAAGGGTGGCTAAATTAGCTCTGCACGTCCTTCCGATGCCAAAGGGAATGATCTCTACCCATGCCACTCTTTCCACTTGCATGTGTTCACCATCCTAATTTGGGGGCTTCTTCTTAACACTTGTGTGGGCTCTATTTCAATTAGTAAAGGGTATAAATATAGTAAAATCTTTATTTAGATGGTATGGGGATCAAAAGGCACTTTTACTCATAAAAGATTTGTTGTACCACCCTTTATTGCAATTTTTGTGGTAAAAAAAAAGAAGCATGTGGAGTAAAAGATAAATGGTGTCACATTTATAGGTTACTTCTCCCCTCTAAATTTTTTTTTTTAATCAAAACATAGTAAAGTAAAAATTAACTGATTCACATGGCTCATGTTAGAAAAAAAAAAAGAAGGAATGCATTTGGAAGATTAAAAGATATATGATTTCACATTATAGGTTTACTTCTCCCTCCATTTTCTCTCATCCAAACATGGTGAAGTAAAACATATCATATTTCACCTCACATGTCCCACTTTTATTTTACCTTTTATTTTACTTCCTTGTGATAAAGTAAACAAGCAGAAATTCTTGCAGACGCCCTGGATTGGAAACACTACTGGAGATGTATACGTACTCCCACTGTCTACCGGAAACATTCCCTTTATTTTATTGCATCTTTTTTCCTTTTACCCCAACCTTACTACTGCTGCTCGCTCTCTCTCTCTCTCTCTCTCTTGCTTTCATGTTTTTTTCTCTCCCCTTTGATCTGATTCTTCTGAAACGGTTAAATTTCCTATCTTTCTCGATCATCAATCCTTAAAGTTCAAACAGTTTCAGTCCGATCGACCCAAAAAAAAGGAGACTGTAAAGGGTTCGAAATTCGAATTCTGATGAGATGGGTCTGAAAGGAAAGATGGGGAGTGGTTGGTAAAGATCGCATCTTTCCTTTCATTTCTTCCTCTGTTTCGTTTTGGGGTTTCTGGGGCTTGTTCGATTTGAGATGGGCAGCTGTCTTCCATGCTTTGGATCGTCGAATACGGACAAGGAAGAGAGAAATGGTGTGAAAGGAGGAGAAACTGGGAGTAAGAATGAGTTTGGAAATGGAAAGGAGGGTTCTTCTGTGAGCAGATTCTCCTCAGGTACTGTCTTTTTTTTTTTTTTTTTTTCTTTTCTGCAAGTTGGGGTTTTTGCTTTGGATTCTTTCATGAAATTTTAGTATTTTTTTAAAAGTAATCTTCTCTCAAATGGGTGTTTTTGTTCCTTTGTTCCTTTTGTTGTGTGTAGTTTTAGAATTCTTGATCTTATACTTGTAGTACATTTTTAAAAATGTGATTTTGGGTTTGGGTTTTTATATGTTTAGATATAGTTTCTGAGTAGATAAAGAGATGGGTTTTGTTTAGGCAACTTTTGGGTGCTTGACAAATTTTGTTTTTGGGTTAGATTAGATATTGTCTGCCAATGTGTTTGTTTGATACGGAAATGGTTTTTTTTTTCTGAGACAGCTTTTGGGTGTCTGACGAATTTGTTTTTGGGTCAGATTAGATATTGTATGCTTTGTGTTTGAGCTGGATAAAGAGGAAGAAGAAGAAAAGCATCCATGTGTATCATTGCATTCTTACTATCTTATACTGTAGGTGCTTTTTTTCATCTAGTAGGGGTGAATACCACTCTTCTGCTAGAGTTTTGGATTGCATCCAATTGCATTTTTACTTTAATTTCATAGTTTATGTTTTATGTCATGTTTTGTGATCCGTGCTAGGTGCTTGTTTCTTGAACTTCTTTTCTCTTTGGTGTTGTTAATAACGTGTGCATTATTTTTGGCCATGGTTGGAGAACGAACTTGTAAGAAGATACAAATTGGTGGATTGTGCTAGAAGCTAGTTTGGCGTGTCAGTTTTGCTGTAATTGCCATTTGGAAGAAGGCGATATCTAATGTAGAGTTTATACAGTTAGATTTAGGGAGAGTCGGTAGCATGGATCTGATCTCCATTTTTTTTAGGGTACATGACGATGATCAAATAAACAAGTTGGTATATGTTGAAATTTGCATCCAATATATGTGGCTGTTTAGTGTCTTGAAGATTTCTCTAACAGACATTAAAAGTTTAAGCACAAAAGAAAGATTCAAGAGTGACATGTTTGAGGATGGTTCTATGCAGGGAGGATATACAGGCGTATACATGGCTAGCTTTTTTTTTTTTTTCTGATAACAGTAAAATTTTATTGCTCCCAAAAAATGAAAACAAAAAAGGACAAATACAAAAGCTAAAACAATATACATGGTTAGCTTCTCCTTTCTACTAAATTGATTTATTGTTTTATTGTCTTTTCCTTTAATTGTTACTGATTTGTTTGATGTTGTAGATAAATCAAAGTCAAGGAGCGGTTCCGATTCTAAGAAGGAAAAGAAGGAAATTTCAATTTCCAAAGATGGGTCTACTGCACACATTGCTGCGCAGACTTTTACATTTCGAGAGCTTGCCGCAGCAACTAAGAATTTTAGGCAAGAGTCCCTTTTGGGCGAGGGAGGATTTGGACGAGTTTATAAGGGTCGATTGGAGAGTACTGGAAAGGTTAGTGAAGATAGGATTATAGGTTTTATGTACCTAATTTAATGTGCATTTTTGTTTAATTGAGAAGTCAATGGTGATCTTGGACATGCTAATTGGGTTCAATCATCACGCATACTCTTCTATACAAGGTGCAGGTCTTTATTTACAAGGTGATAAATTATACTATTTACTAGTCCATTCAAGTTGCAAAAATAACGTATTAATTGATATGTGCTTTTGCACTGAAACACAATACTTTTATGGTATCGGTTTTGGGTTTTATCTTGTACTGTTTTAATGACAGGAAATAGTTATCTTGGCAGGTGGTTGCTGTGAAACAGCTCGATAGGAATGGTCTTCAAGGAAATAGAGAATTTTTGGTGGAGGTGCTCATGCTTAGCCTTTTGCACCATCCTAACCTTGTCAATTTGATTGGTTATTGTGCTGATGGGGACCAGCGCCTCCTTGTTTATGAGTTCATGCCATTGGGATCTTTGGAGGATCATTTGCATGGTTAGAATGCATTTTCGTTGTTGCAATAATTAATCTTTTTCTTTAATGTACTTATCTGTTGGTCAAATCTTTTCTTATGTAGTTAAAGGTTACCATCAATTAGGTTAAATAGCTATTATACTGCACCACTTTTAAGATGATATCTATTTGAATTTTTGGTGCTCTCTAGCATCCTTTTGCCCCAAAGCCTGCCTCATGGACACTTTGGTTGCACCACTTTAGTTGCACCAACCTTTCTCCTCAAATTTTCTCATCTAACTGCATCACGCGTAATGTTTATGTATGCTTTTGGGACAGACAATATGCTTTCCTGTGCTAGGCAAGCATTAATATATGTACATAAATTGATGCAAGCATGTATTACCATTTACCACTGTTATATTTATGACTTCATAACAAGGACCATTTAGGGATGAGGTTTAACTACAATATGAAAACAAATGGAGATATGTTTTGGCATGGCCCAATCATCCTGAATGTTGATTAGGAGTTGGAAAAAACTAGGGTGCATTATGGAAAAATGATGGATATGACCGAGGATGGTCCATCAGATGACTGGGAAAGTCAATCCTTTAAGCGCAACATAAGCATGGATTGTTATTTATCAACATTGGAAAGGATATTTGGAACAAAGTTGCTAGAACATATCCTGCAGAGAAGATTCTATGAGAATCTATCATTTGCAATTGGGAAATAGCTACCATCGTACAGCGAGGAGATTTATTGGTTGAAGAATGTTCTAGAATTTTTGATGCTGTGATGTGGTCGTGCTGTCGCCGGCACCCAAAAATAATAAAACCTTTACTCTTAAAAATATATGTAGTAGCGCGAGTAAGGATCGTTCCCACAGAGAGTGTTTAGCCAAATTTTATGCTATGTGATCAAAGATGGGGGTTTTAATTATAATGAAAGTAAAAATAAATAAAAGCAAATAAAGAGCAATAAAATAATGAATTCAATCAAATAGACAGGCATTGGCCAAAGTTAACATCCACCATCGGAAATTCATAACTGATCATTGATGCAAAAATAAATCAATTAACACTTTGAATATTCATCGTTGGAATTAAATTCCTAACTCCTTAATTAGTTAATTAGAAAACACGCGCCCCAATTAACCCTAATTACTAAACAATCTAAAACAAGCGCTATAGATTTAATTTAGTAACAGCATGAAAAATAAGAGAAATCGATGAATCTAAACAACACAAGCACACGCGGTTGCATTTAATTTAGCCAAGTGTTCTTCCTAATATCTAACAATTACTGATGCAGTAAATTATTAAATATCAGTTGCTTCGCAAATTAGAGGGATCAAACAATTACGGATTTGATTTCTAATTTAGCATTAAATTGCAACGAATAATAAACTAGTAGGCCTCCTAGCAATTAAACGAGACAATCATGAAAATAAGAATAGAAGAACAACCCATACTCAAAGAATAAATTGAACAATAAAAATTAAATTAGATCTCACAGTTTATTGATTCCGAGGCTTCCGTCTCCTTCAACCAATTAAAGAAAATTAGCCACGCAGGGCCATGCTAACTTGCAAAATAAAATAAAATGGAAAAAGAGAGAGAAAGAAGAGAGAGAAGAGAGAGAACGTGTGATGGAGAGGGGTTGAGAGGGTATGTTTATGTTGCATATGGGATAGCTTATTTATAGAGTGGAGATGTAGAGTTGGAATAGGACATGATTGGATGGGAGAGTTTTAATGGGAAAGGGTGAGATGGAAAGAAAAGAGTGGTGGAATGAGAAATTGATATGGATTGAAATTGGAAAGACTAAATCAAAGAAGGATAAGGACGTGAGTGGAAAGACTAAAGAGGGAAAGAGGCATGATGGGATTGTGAGAGAATGAGAAACGTGTATGGGGAAGGTGTGTATATGGGGTATGAATGGAATTTTGGGTTTGGAATTAAAGTTATTGAAAATTCTTTATTTTGCCTGTATCTTTCCATCCTGGCTTCGATTGGACTCAGTTCAAGAATTAAAGTTGCACCATTTTTCGTTCTGCACAATATGAGCCCAATATTGGATATGTTTCGACGAACTCCGGATTTCTTCAAATTTACCATAATGCCCTTCTGCTTGATTTCTTCTAAACAAGACCCGGTTCCGAATCAGTTCCGTCCATTCTGTATCAAATATAATCATCTTCTTTTGACATCCCACAGTATCTTGAATCATCTCAATTGGAACTTGGATGAGAGAGTTATGCCCAGCTTGCGAAGTGATGCGAAAATTGTCTAAAATCGCCCAATTAGCTTCGTTTAGCAATCAATGCCTCCATTTGCATCCTAAATCAAAATATAAGAATAATGAGTACATTTAGGCATCAAATAAGTATAAAAGACTAAACATTAAGAGAGAAAAATATGACATTTTACATTCTCATCAATGGAAGAACTAGACTATTATCATCCAAGTGCTTCTGCAGTTGCAGAAATCAGGAACCAAACTGGACAAAGGAGTTTGTTATAAAAAAATAAAATAAAAGAACATATGAAGGTGTTGCTGGGTTTTGCTCGAATGACCAGTCTCTATCCATCTTGCCACTGGAGATTGGGCAGATTTGTTTCCAGATGTTTGTCAGGTAACTATTCCTAAGGTGGCTTCAGATCGTTGTCTGATTTTGATAGACTCCACTAGTGAAAAATGAGGCTCCTCTCTGTCCAGGTTTGTGATTATGTGGTTGGAGGAGAAGCAGTTTGCAGATCTTATCCATTCCTCGTGGAAAGAAATTAGGGTTGAGAGATGGATGGGGTCCAGACTATCAATGAAATTGAAGATCCTTAAACAGATAATCAAGAAATGGATACGCAGAATTATTGGCGAAGTGCAGCTCATGAAAGCAGGGTTAATGGAGGAAATTCTGATTTTGGATGGCAAAGCAGAAGTTGGGCAGTTGCTGGATTCTGATCGGTCATGCAGGCAGGATTTGGGAGTGATTCCAGCAGAAAATTAAAGAGGACATTTAAATGGAGGCAGAGTTCGCTAGCTGGCTACAGGAGGCGACAAGAACATGACGTTTTTTCACCTTTTATTCATGGTAAACAGATTTTGGATGGGTTCTTACTGCTGATGAGTGTCTTCACTCGAGGCATAAAGAGGGGGGACTGGGCTTGATTTGCTAGTTGGACTTAGAGAAAGCTTATGCCAGGGTTGACTGGGGTTTCTTGCAATATATGATGAGGTGGATGGGCTCATGCCAAGGGGACCCCCTTCCCCTTTACCTGTTTGTCATTGTGGGATAGGCACTTAGACCGCATGCTCATGGCAGGTGGGACAACCTACATGATCACAAGTTTCAAGCCTTCTAGAAATGGTCCCTTGGTTAGCCATCTCCAATTTGCTGATGACATATTAATTTTATACATGGTGGAAATGGAGAAAGTTCAGAAACATCAAAGCTATTTTATTTAGTTTTGATGTGGTGTTAGTTCTAAAGGTGAATTTTTTATTTATTTACATATTGGGGTTAGAGCTGAAGATTGTTGTTGCAATTTTAGCATATTTTATGGGTTGTATGGTGATCTCTCTTCCTGCCACATATTTGGGGCTTTATCTTTGTGCAGGCAGGCCTCTAAATCCTTGTGGAACCCAGTGATTGAGAGGGTAGGAAGGAAGTTGGCCTCTTGGAAAGCTAACTACTCATGCTTTGGAGGAAGGATTACTCTGATCAAATCTACTTTTTCCTAAATTGCCCATTTACTTCATGTCAGTCTTCAAGCGTCCCATGGTAGTGGTCAAGCACATTGAGAAGCTCCCGATATACTTTTCGTGGGAAGTCAAATCTGAGGATAAGAAATTCCATTTACTGGGTTGGTCTTTAGTGTGTTAATCTAAAATGGGGGGAGTCATGGGTTTTAGATCCTTGTGGTTAATGAATTAAGCACTGTTGGGGAAATGGCTTTGGAGAATTGGTGATGGTTCTCAATAGAAAGAAGTTATAGCAACTAAATGTGGGATGAGGAGAAATGGTTGGGAGCCTCCAACTCCTGTTGCTCGCTATTCATCCATCTTGAAAGGTTACATGTTGGTTAGATATTTGTTTTTGGGCAATATCAAACATAGGGTGGGTTCAGAAGACCCTATTCTGTTCTAGTTAGAAATCTGGATTAGCGATAGTCCTTGGCAGTTCTTCCCTGAGCTATTTAGATGTGCTTCTGTTCATTTTGCTTTTGTGAATAGCTACAAGTCTAAAGTTAATGGCAATGTGGTTTGGGGTTCTATTTTTAGAAGGAATTTAAGCTATGCAAAAATCTGTCAATTCCAGGACTTGCTTGCAATGTTGAATGGCTACTGCATTCCGGCTTTGTGAGAAGACAAGAGGGTTTGGACTTTGGATGGCCTCTACTGATCGGGCCTTCTAAGATGCGTCCTTTTACATGGCGATTGCTGAAGGTGTGTCTTATTACTCTCCTGTAGCTCACCTTTCAGCTTTCTAGGCTCCACCTAGAGTGGTGGCTTTTGGCTGACTGGCTTCCCTTGGAAAAATCTTGACTATGGATAATCTTAGGTGTCTCAAGAAGATCCTGGGCAATGGTTATCTCATGTGTTTAGTGAATGTGGATTCAATGGATCACCTGATGCTTAGATGCTAGATAGCCCAGTTTCTTTGGAACTCTGTGCTAAGTTGGTTCAATTGTAATTGGGTTCTCCCTTATGATTTATATCACTTGCTTGAGACTTTGAGTATGCTTGCAGTTTCTTCGGGCGGCAAAGTTATGTGGTGGCTGTCCATTTTGGCCATCTTATGGATCTTGTGGAAAGAGAGGAATAGGTGTTGCTTCGAAGTCAGTCCTTCACTGCCAATGTCCTTTGGGATCAATTGCAGTTTTATGTTGCGTCCTGGGCCTCAATTGTACTCCTCTTTCAAGATTTTTCCATCAAGACCATCTCCAAATGATGTCATGAGTTAGCTTTAGCGTCATTTCCTAGATGGTTTCCTCCCCCTTCGAGTCTTTTTAAACTTAACTTTGATGGGAGTGCAATTCACAACCCAGGTCGTGCGGGCATCAAAGGAGTTTAGAGATAGTTGGGAGTGGCTTTGGTATTGTTTCTAGTCCAACTGGGGTTTCCTAAGTTAATCAGGCAATACTGGAAGCTTTGTGTGTGGCGTGAAGCTCGCCGTCTCTATCTCACAACCATCCAGGACGAGGGAGATTCTCCATGTTATTATGCCTTGGTGATTGGCGGATGCGGTAGAGGACGCGATCGATCTAGGGCTTGCCTTGAAAAGAAGTGCCAACTGCTTAGCTAAAGAAGAAATATCTAGGCTAAAGCCTTTTGATAGATTAGCCTGGAAGCTAGCCTTCTCCCTTGTAGTCCTTAAGCTTTTAAGGGTTCCTTTGCTGTTGGGGCTGGCTTTGCTTTGCCCCTCTTTTAGTACCTTTCTCTTGTACTGCTTAGCTTCCTATTAATTATATTCAGTTAGCTTTCACACACTCTTTAAAAAAAAGAGCCAAAGCTATATAGGGGGCTTAGTATTGTACCAACTATCGTGGGATTAAACTTATGAGTTATACTATGAATTTATGGGAGAGGGTAATACAGAATACTAAGATATAAACCAAACTAAACCAAACCATACCAAGCCTTTTCCCACTAGGTGGGGTCGGCTATATGGATTTGACGACGCCAATCAAATCTGTTTAGGGCCATGTCCTCCGTTAGATCCATGTAGGCAATGTCATGTTTAATAGTTTCTTTCCAACTTCTGGGTCTCCCTCTCCCTCTCCTACTCCTGGCAAGAATACCAAGATATATGATAATCAATTTGGTTTTATGCCAGGGAAGTCAACTATGGAAGTTATCTTTTCACTTAGACAATTGATGGAAAAATATTGAGCGAAAAGGAAAAATATGCAAATGACCTTCATCGATTTAGAAAAAGCCTACAACAGGGGTACATAGAGATTTAATTTGGTGGGTTTTAAATAAATGGAAGGTTCCAAGAGGTTATATATTGAAATAAATAAAGACATGTATGAAGGAACGATAACGAGTGTGAGAACTACATGGGGAGTGTGGAGAGACAGGTTAGTTCTCTTTTACCATAGGTTTACATCAGTTTTCAACACTAAGCCCTTATCTCTTTACAGTGATTATGGATGCATTAACTACTCATATTCAAGAGGATATACCTTGGTGAATGTTATTTGCAGATGATATAGTGTTGGTAGATGAGTCAAGAGACTGTGTGAAGGCAAAACTCGAGAGATGGCAGGAGGCTTTGGAATCCAAATGCTTTAAAATAAGTCATATAAATACAAAATTGTTATTTCAGTGGGCATATAGAACGAGTTGAAACTACTGAAGCACATGAGATAGCACAACAAAGAGATTCTTTCCGTCACCTTGGCTCGATAATTAGTAAGGATGGGGAGATTGATGAAGATGTTGAACATAGGATAAAAGCGGGATAATTGAAGTAGAGATTTGCTTCTTGAGTCCTTTGTTACTGACGAATGCCAACAAGATTAAAGGGAAAATTTTACAATACATGATTAGACTAGCTAGGAGTTATGCAGCAGAATCTTGGCCAATTATGAAACAACATATGCATTAAATGGATGTAGTAAATATGAGAATGTCAAGGTGGGTATGTGCTAAAACTAGGAAGGATAAAATTAGAAATGAGTATTTTCAAGAGCATTATGGGAGCATCAATATGGGATAAAATAAGAGAAGCTCATTTGAGATGGTTTGGGCATATTTAGAGATGGGTTGGGCATTTCTAACCCAGTCCGGCAACGGTGCCAGTAAGGAAAAGTTTGGCTGCTATGTTGGTTAATGGCCCACCAAGGGGATGGGGTAGGCCGAATAGGATGTGGATAGAGGTAGTAAAAATAAATCTGAAGAAGTGCAACTTATTTGAGGATTTGGCTTAGGATAGATCAGAATGGAGAAACAAAATTCATATAGCCGACCCTAACATAGTTGGGAGTTGGGACAAGGCTTTGATGATGATGATGATGGATGCTAGTTTTGTGTGTGTGTGCTAGTTTTGTTTTTGTGGGTGGGTGGGTGTGTGTGTGTGTGTGTGTGTTGGGGGGGGGATTCCTTGACTCCTTTGAAGCAATTTATAGTTAGATCTGCCATAGTTGGTTGAAATTTGGGTGAAGCAATTTATAGTTAGATCTGCTATAGTTGGTTGAAATTTGGGTTCTCTTCCAGAGCAGTTGACTCTAGTTGTTAGCTTAGACCAAATCAAGGAGACATGAGGACTAGGCAATGTCATTATCAGACAACCTATCCATGCTTGAAAAGAGAAAACTTACTCAATGTTGGAAAGAAGAAATACCAAGAGAGTTGTATTGGGATTTGACCCATGTTTACAACCAAAGTAGAGAATATAAAGACTCACGCTACAAGAGTGAAATAGGTCTTACTGCATAGTCTGCCTTTAGTGCTCTTCATCACATCATGAGATTGGTTTATCCAAGATCTTAGCTAATAATTGGCTGCTCAAAGCTTTCTTAAGCTACAACTCCACAATGGAGCAACTAGGTACTTGTACATTCATTTCCACATATCGTTTTCATTTATCGTAGAGTCATGTGCATTTTAGACCACATGACCAATAAGGACAGTTTTTTTTTTCCTTAAATGACGATGATCTATTGCAATGCTCAAAGAACTGTACGATATATACTGGCTCAAAAAACCCCACAACAAAGGGGAAGGGCAAAACAAACCAAAAGAGAAATAAAAGGGGTACCCCAAAAAGGTGAGCACAATCCCACACCAAATCCGGGAACACCCTCAAAGGAGCTAACAAGCAAGCACTACATAGAAACAATCAATGCAATTTTAAGAACTCCCTGTTTGGCAAGTTTATCCGCTTCCTGGTTAGTCGATCTTTTAATGTGGTGAAAAGATACATTTAACTCTTGTGAGAGATGGACCACCTCTTTAATGATATCTGCAAGGTTCCAAGGAGGATTAGAAGATTGCCTTGCCCATTGAATTACACAATACGAGTCTCCTTCAATGAGTAGCCGTTGAGGACTAAGTTTTGAAGCTTCAGCTTTCTCCTCAAATCTTTGGTATTGTCAAACTTGGTGATGAATCCTTGTCCAGGGCTTCTCGAATGGGAACTGATAATGGTATGTTTAGTTGGGTTTCTTAAAATCCAAAAGTCCTTTCTCAAAAGTATCATTTCTCAAAAGTAGTTTTCTAAAGCCACTTATTCAAAGCAACTTCTTCAGTAGAAATGGGAGGTTGGTTAGTGCAAGTTTTGTGCTTGCTTTCTAACCGCAAAAGCACCCGAGGTTGTTTAGTTAACACATAAAATTATAAAGACATTTAATATATGATTAAAAATAATATATCAAAATCTCGGTAAAAAAAATATATTAAAATTTTATAATAAAAGATAATTACAAATAGTAGGTAAATAAATGGCCCCATAGGATGCCAATTTTATGTGGGCCTAACCAAAACAAGTCGGGAATTTGCCATAAATAATTTCTATATTTGCATATGATAATACAAATTTTACGAAAGAAAGAAGAAAAAAATGGGTCCAGATTTCATATATGAAGATTATGCATAATTTCTTAATAAAAGGTTATAATAGACAAACATAGATTTATTATTATTATTATTCTTTCTTTGAATGATAACATATATTAATCAAAAGCTTAATAGTACAAAAGGTATAATGAAAGCGGGGGAAAGATATATATTTTTTGTATTCAACTGTGTTAAGAATAGTGTATCAGCACTTTATTGGCATGACCAAAAAATAAAAATATGATTATCGGTTTATAATGAAATCAATAAAAAAACTGTCAGTTTGCCCAGTAATCAATTCAAAGGCATTTTAAACCCCACCAAGCAAACCCATAGCCATGACATGTTAACTTAATAGACAATTTATCTCCACTTTGTATGTCAACAAGTACGTGCGAACTGTATGTATAGACTAGCTCTATGGTGCCTGCTTGGGCCTGCTTTTTGATCAGTACAGCTCCTTTCACACTCTTATCAACCCATGATCTGCCACCATGCCTAGTTTTATGCCACCATGCCATTTAACTTTTAAATCAAGGGTTAGGATAATCTGATGGGGGTGATTCTTTTCTCCTAACCATTGTGTATAAAAAGATCTTTCCATCTATCCTTTTCCTACCCTGATTGATAGGAATGCATCCAAGCAGCGCCCACAAGCTGGACCACATAGGCATAGTATGTAGGTGCAAGAAGAGGGAGAGAAGGAAGAGGAAAAAAAGAAAAATAAAAATATATGCCCGATTATCAATGGTTGCTTCCTGCTAATTGCAAAAACAAAAACAAAACACAAAAAAAAAAAAAAAGTGCTTTTCCAAGGGTTGGGTGTGATTTGCTTTCCCCTAAAACTCCATTATTTCTTTTTTACTTGAAGTTCTTTTAAAAGTTCATTAACCAAACAAACTTTTAGGGGATTTTAGGCTTTCCAAAAGCCAAAAGAATGTAAAGCGATTAAAAGCTTTCTTAAGTGTTTTTTGGGTTTTGGCTTTTGAAAAGCCCTTAAAAGCTCGCTTGGTTATTAAATTTTCAAAAGGGCTTTTAAAAAGTAAAAGTCTGTATTAGGTTTCCTGGAAAGCAAACTCTACGAATTTCTCTTTAAAAAGGCACCATTTTACTTTTGTGGGAAGCGATTGGAAGTATAGCTGGAAGCATAGGTCCTTTTCTCCCCTATTTTTAATCTTTTTGTGGGGCCTCCTTATAAAATCCAAATCGCTCGAGATCAAGATGGGGTCGGGGTAATATTTCATTCTAATGTAAGTTAATCCAATCATTAGAGTTATCAATTTTTTTAATGTATTAAAATACAAAAATCAAAGGGAGTGGTTTTACATGTGATAAATCTAATGGTGAGCCAAACTTTGATTGAAGTGAAATTTTCTTAAAGAGCCTAAGTTTTAAATTTCGAGTGATTTGGTTTTTGTAAGATTTATATGCCGGAACATGGAGAACCAAATGATGTGTGTTCTAACTCACATCTCAATTTTCTATAAGATAATAATAGCGGCGATGCCACTTAACATGTGCCTTGTGACACATATAGGATTTATGTGAGGCCATTTCATGCCTATAAATAAGGGTTATTTTGCAATGATTTTTATTAAAAAAAATTAATATATTACTGAGCTTTAACATGCTAACAGCTACTTTTTTTTTCATATCATGACCAAACAACCTTGAGTGCTTTTGTTGTTAAAAAGCAAATACAATTTGCACTAACCAAACGACATTTTCTTCTAAAAAGAAAAGCAGTTGATGAGAAGCTACTTTTAGAAGAACACTTTTGACTTGCCCAACCAATTACTAAATACACCAAAACTCTCAGTTTTTTTTTTTTTAAATCTTTACTTAATTCATGTTTCTTCTATCAATGTAGTTTGTTATTTGTTGGAATTATCGCAAAATCATTGGTTGCTGACTTTCCTTTTCTTGATCAGTAACATGACTCCTCATGGTTGAGACAATGAGCACCTCTTCTTGTTCTTTTATGTGCTCTTGTCGACTTTAACTTTCATTCCTACTTGTGTTTTTTCCCAAGATTTGATAACATGTTGGATGATTGATGGAGGTTATGAAGAAACCATGTTATATCTATGTGATTTGAGAAGCACCTCAACCACTTCTTTCTTATAGCCATAATGGTCAATCATACCTTTCTTATTCTCGATTAGGTCATATGTCATTGAAGTCTCTTAAGCTATAAATATTTTCCAATATTTTTTGTCTTTCACAGGGTCCAAGTTATGTCGTGAAGCTTGTAAGTTTTAAAGAAACATTACAAAATTTTGTTTTATCCTAGTATGAATAGAAAATCTTGACCATTTTTTTGGTTTTGATTCTAATGTTTAGGACCCAGCTCTAATTGTTCTTATTGGAGTCAAGTGTAGCAAGGTTCGAGCCCTAATCACAACATGGAGGAATTAACCAATTGTGTCTTCAAAAAGATGAGATACAAAACAAATTTCCCCTTTGTCTACACGCACATGCAAAACGAAATAAGAGAGAGAAATTTGCTATTTCTCATTATGATGTTTAGGGCCCTGCTCTCGATCTTTTATTACTTGACATGCCAATGGAGTTGCAAAGTGGAAGCATCATCATATGTAATCATTAGATTCATATTAAGTGGAGAAAAGGTCCATTTCATGAGACTTTGCAACAAGACAATGCTCTTGTACTTTGATTGTTATTAAGCGTTTTTTCTTATTTACTTAATTTTTAATCAATAAAATCTGTTTCTGGTAAGGAGAGAAAAAAAAAAAAAAATGGAATGATGGTTTCTCATTTTTTGGGATGAAGATGTTCTCATTACTACCTATTGTTGTAAGCTTAATATATGTTGTTACATTGTTCTCTATCAGCTTAAGCTTTTAAGGTAAGTGGTTGTCAACGCCTATATGATCAATGATATGCTGAAACCTTGGAAAAAAAAAATTTGTTGTTCCATCAAAAAAGCTCTTTGGACATTGGTTTATGACTATATAACAAACAACATAACTTTTTTTTTTTATAACAACAAACATCATAACTAATGGGTAATAAGAAGGCGCAAGGGTGGCAAAGGGGTCAGGTTGATTAAGGGCATCAACAGGTTGAAGCCCAACCCATTTTAAAAATGGTTCAGACAACCCTTACTTGCACCCTGTACAGGTCAATCCAACCTGGCCCGCATCGCCTGAAGAATAAGAAGGATTTTCTTCTATCACACAGAGACAACTAGACTCTAGAGTCTGAACTACCTTCCTTGCAGCCATTCTTTGATCATCACACGAAGGGATAACTAGACTCTAAACTACCTCACTTACAGCCTTAATATAGCATATCTGATGAAGGATTGTTGAGAAATCCATGGATACAAGAAAATGGTCGACAAGAATGCTTGGGTACAACTGAAGAAAGGAGCATGGTCACGTCCATCTTCATTTTCCTTTATTCTAATATGGTGGCACTGCCTTACATCTGGTGGGCCATTGCCCTCATCTTTCATCTTTATTTTTGGTGGCTGTGGGTGCATCGCCATCGAGGGCGTATAGGTCCTTCACCCTTCATCTATCAATGGGACATGGATGCATCCTTTATCCACATCTCCACCTGCCTTTTTGTTCTTCCTCTTCATTTACCTTTCTCACTGAGAACGAAAAAAATGAGTACGGTGCAAGACGGAAACTGAAAGGTCTCTCTCTCTCATGCACTTGCGTGTGTCTTGCATGCGGGTAGTTACCCATTTGGCAAAAGTAAGGATCAAAATAGTGGTTGCGGCGGGCGTAGTGGCGGTGGCCAAAATGCTATGTAGTGGGTGATAAGTAGCGGTGTAGCGGTGTGAAATTTTTTAGTAGTAATTTTTTTATTTTTATTTTTTTGAATTTTGTGTAACAGCCAATCTTGTCCTTTTCTTTTTTAGCTATTTGAAACCATTTGAGGGTGGAGACAACTTTAGGAAAGGCTCTTGAGGAGAAGAAATAGGAAAAGTAATGTTTCAAATTAAAACCAATTAGAGACAACTTTAGGAAAGGCTATTGAGGAGAAGAAATAGGAAAAATAATATTTAAAATTAAAACCAATTGGCTCTATTAGGCTTTAGACCGTAGTGCCGCTATTTTCAAAATAGCGTAGCGGCCGCTAGAACCATGGGGAAAAGCAACATTCATTCATCACAACAGACTGCTGTTTTGTTTAACGCCCAGGCCTTCTGTCTGACTGAGAAGAAGATTGAAAACTTCTTATGAGGGTAAGGTAAAGGATCGGTTCATATGGATTATGTTGACCAACCCTAATTTGACCTGATTTACTGCAGGTCTCACCCATATAGAATACAGGTTGGGGGTCAAATGCGTGTTAGTTATGGACCGAGTTAGTAGGTTGGATTAGAGTTTGCCACCCTGAGGCACAAGGTTGTGAATTCATTAGGAGTACTGGTCACTGGAAGGACAATCTCTCTCTCTTTTTTTTATCTAAATTTTTTGATAGGTGACATGACTCATACCCACTACCTAAACATTGCAATTGTAAGAAGCTTCCACTGTGATGTGGGCTGGAAAGACAATGTTAGCGTTGCGGGTGAATTTTGAAAGAAAAATGCTGCAACTTCACCAGAATTCAAGAGATTGAGCACTAGTATGCCACAAAAGTGCCGATTGCAACCATAACAGGCATTAGCAATATGGTATTAACTATTAAAGTTTTTGTATCCAACCTACCAAAAGGCGGATTTATTGGGAAGCAAGGGAAAACTCTTTGTTTGCTCCTGTTTTGTAGTTTTTGTGTTGGAGCATATGGTATAATGCTAATGCTCTTATGCCTGTTCACCTCTCTTTGATCATTTCATATACTTTGTATTAAGTTTGTCATCATCTTTGTTATCATTCTAATTTTACTGTTACTTACAAAAAATAATACACAATTTTGGCATTCTATGAAAAGCAGAGTCAGCGGTGATATTTTTGTTTGTTTGGAATATGGATGCACAATGGGTTGGGGGTTGGGGGGGCGGGGATTGTGGAGGTGGGGGTGGATTTGGTTTTTGTCTATGCCTAAATCCATCCTACCTATTTGTCTTCAATCGATGTATTAATCCTTAAGCTTTTTTCTAGCATAGGTGGTGTAGGCATTGACTCTCCTATAGTTGCAGGTTTTTATTTATCCTACCCTGTGGAAATAATTTTTTTTCATATTTCAAACTAAAAACCACAAACAAACCCAATCCGACACGGCCTTGCCCACCAGGAAGGTTTGGCTAATCACAAACCAAAAACCCATCACCATGCGGGTTAAGTGGGGGTGGAACATGTGTCTGTAGGGTTCGGGTTTAGGCTGACCTGTACCAAACCTGAGTCATTGCCATCCCAAGTTTGGGAGAAAGAAATCACAGGGTTGTCAGGAACAGAGAACAATCAGTTAATGAAGGTTCAATAACTTGTGTAAGATTGGAAAGGAATGAGTTCAGTAATTTTGAGATTTAACATTGTGGGCAATTAGGTAGTTTGTGTGACAATGAGAAAGTCAAAAGAAAGAAAGTTGAAAGGTGAGTATAAAAACTTACACATAGGTACCAATAGATTGAGGGAGGGAGGGAGAGATAAAATGTATTTTTTCTGCTAGTGAATCTCTCTTATTCAGTAAAAAGCCTAGAACCTTAGAGGTTACTAATTGGTGAAATACCAGGGATTCTGATACTTATTTTTTCGTTTTAATCATATTCAAGTAAGAATATTTTATAAAGATGCATAGAATTATAACAACTAATCTTGTTGGATGGACCAATGGTATCAGCGGTCTGTTAAATGATGACAATGGAGTTGATATAACTTCTTGTTCGGGTCTTCGAGGATTGAAGCGATTGTTTTAGGGATTCTAATTTTTGAGGATTCTTTTAATTCAATATCTTGAGCGAAGAATTGAGGAAGGGATCCTTGAAGATTTTCTTTCTTCTGGAAGAAATTAAGAAATTATGTGCGAAAATGGTCTAGTTCTAACATATAAATATGGGTGAAAATGGCATTATTTGTTAGCATTTATATATATATATATACATATATGAAATTTCTTATAATTAATATGGTCAACATTCAAACTACACAACCCCCCCCCACAACCAACCATCTCCCGAAAAAAAAAAAACAAAAGAAAAAAAAAAAAGAGGCATTGCTGATTTTTAGCAAAGAGGTTGAAGTTAGGGAAGACATTTCTGTTGGGGAATCACTACTTTTTTTGCTAAAATGGGAATAGGTTCTTTTCTTAGTCTGGTTTTTCTATTTCTGCTTTGAAGAAAAAGTTGAGAGTTTTCTCCCTGTTTTCCATCTTAGTTCAGTATCACCTGCCAAATCATTATTAGCAGCAATTAATGACAGTCATTTTGAGTGTAGAAATTGAGAAAAGGAAAAAACTACTCAATGTGATATACATGGTGATTAATTTGTTAAAAGAAAAGGAAATACAAAAGAAGAGAAGCCAGTAGAAGAGTGCTATGCTGAGAAAAGATAGTATATATAGAAAGATATAAATGTATATTTTGAATCATAGCATGTATTAATCAAAAACATTACAGTAGGCGGCAGATCAGACCCCATATCATAAGACCTAGCTGTATAAAATCTCTTTCAACTTCATGCTTAACTAATGAGTCAGCAGACTCATTGGCTTCCCTCATAGTATGATGAAACCGAATGTCCAAGGTTAAGCATATATCATATATCTTGTCAGTAACAAATTACAGCTTCGATGGACTCAACGCTTATTTGGCGAGTGGCGACCCAACTGATTGCATTGGAAGAATCATTTTCTCTAATGAGACAAGCCAAATACAAAATTTTGAAGATCTTTGCAGCTTCTCTTAGGGGTCGTTTGGCTTTTACCCAGGTGATGGGAAAGTGGGTTTTACATATTTCATTTGTGAATGTCACTTAATGCAAATGTTACACATTCAAAACACATTATGATGCTTGTTTAAATCACCAAATTTTTTTTTTTATAACGTTGTTTAAATCACCATTTTGACATGTGGAAATGAGTATATCCAATGGTTTTAGATGTATTTGGATCTTTTGGACTTTTCACAAATTTCTCGAAATCCATGAAGAATTAAGATATGAAACTAAACATCTTGATTTACCATTAATACAAGAATATTGAATGGTTTGTATCGTGAATTGTAGGCCCACAGAAGTGCAAAAAACTAGATTTATAGGTTGGGACTTTTTAACAAATTATTGAAAACCTATGAAGACTTAAGATGATCGGCTTCAAGATTATGGGCTTTATTAGTCCAACAAGCAAATTGAATGGGTTGGATTGCAAATATGGGGCGCACAAGAATGGGAAAAAATAGAGGTGGTCGATGGGGCAATCACCATGTAAGAGACTATACTGGCGCCTTTTTGGAGGTGTGAAAGTGTTTCAGACAGATTCAGGTGTGATGATTTTGGTGTGTAAATGGATCTTATTTACTCCATTTTCACACTTCATTTAAGCACCGCATGTGTAAATGAGCGTAGACAAACGTGATGATGCGTAGACATTACACATGGGAATCATTTACATATGTAAGTGACTGCAAACAAATGACCCTTTATGGCTAAAGTCTCAGCTTCTTTATAATCCTTTTTGGATGACCTAAAATGAGCAGAGTATCTTTTTTTTAAAGCTCGACTTACCCAAGTGACTCCGAAGGGTTTCAATTTGAGTAACTTGTTGAGTTTTCTATGTTATTGCTATATTTGTGATATAGTGTCTTTCAAGTTGAAATGTTGAATTGGCTTGGCCTAGTCAGGGCAAGTTGTATATTGTGTTTGAACATTGCAGGACAAGTAACCATTGATCTGCCAAAATATTTATACTGATTAAAATTTGGTAGGTCCAAACACATTCTTAACTGACCATCTTGTGTTCTCTATCTGGTTTCACTTGCTGCTGATGAATATTGTAATTACACAAGGACTAGGATTGCAATAAGGTTATTTGTGGCAAAAAATGTGTTTGCTTGAGCATCTTCTGAAGATGCAAATCTGTAAATGTTATTAAACAGTAGAATGGCTGCCTTTGGATGGCTAATGAATGTACATGGAGCCTCATTTTTATATTATTTTCTTTATCATCATCATCATCAAAGCCTTGTCCCAACTATGTTGGGGTTGGTTATAGTGTTTTTTATGTGAGATTATAATTAAAAGGTCAGTAAAGTGCTACTTTTGCAAATCAACTAGATTACTTATATAACTTTTCTTGCTAGATCTTCCACCTGACAAGGAGCCACTTGACTGGAACACGAGGATGAAGATTGCAGCTGGCGCAGCTAAAGGCTTGGAATACTTGCATGATAAAGCAAATCCACCTGTTATTTATAGGGACTTCAAGTCATCCAATATTCTACTTGGGGAAGGGTATCATCCAAAGCTGTCAGATTTTGGGCTTGCAAAGCTTGGTCCTGTTGGGGACAAGACTCACGTTTCCACTAGGGTGATGGGAACATATGGCTATTGTGCTCCTGAATATGCTATGACCGGACAGCTTACATTAAAATCCGATGTTTATAGTTTTGGTGTGGTCTTTCTGGAGCTGATCACAGGACGCAAGGCAATTGACAATACCCGAGCTGCTGGAGAGCATAATCTGGTTGCATGGGTAATTGTTTATTGGCCCCTGTTTCATATGCACTGATTTAATGTGGATGAAGCTTCTTTAACATTTTACTTCTCTTGACTCTGAAGTAGAGAAGATACTGTATTTGGATTTTGAAAAAAGATGAAAGCTCTGTGATTTACTTAAAATGAAAAAAATAATAATAATAAATAGAAACTGGTGGTTTGTTAATCCTATAAGCTGCTTCATATGTGGCTGCATGTGGGGAAGTGGTGCATATGTAATGTAATACATCCATGGAAGATCCACCATATTGATTTATCTGATCAAAAATTATGCAGGGCCACTCATTCTGAGGCCTGGGCAATTAATGTATGTTAAATGTGTAGTGGTTGAGCTGTGGAGTGTTGGTTGTTCTTTTCCAATCTTCATATGCTTCACACACGATTTTCCTACATGCTGATTTCACCGCCAGGGCACATGCATAAGGAATCTTCCCAATGGATGATTGATTCTGACTGTCAATATGCTTGACTGAGGCTGAAGAAATCAATTTGAGCCTGATCTTGCTCAAAATCCAGGCCTCAAACCAACACGGACCTTCTTCACTTACAGTTGCCACACTGTTAAGATTTCTTCGCATAGATGGCTTAATTTATACAAGCACTCACCTGGCCTTCTTGACAATTGATCATTGTTCATTTTGAGTCTACCAGAGCTGTAATCTAAGAGTTTCAATATCTTGTACTTTGTAAATTAGAAATAAACATATGAAGGATGTGGTAATTTGTTCCCACCTTGAAATTTGTTAACTCTTTCTTTAGATTTGGGCCATCTTATATTTCCATCTAATCTTGTATTTTGTAAAATTAGAAACAAACATATGAAGGACGTGGTTATTTGTTCCCACCTTGAAATTTGTTAACTCTCTCTTTGGATTTGGGCCATGTATTTCCCTCTAATTGTGGAGAAGTTATTGGTATAGTCATTATTTTTACCTCATAAAATTTGTAGCTCCATTCCTTTAAAAGCTTAAATCATTTATTGAAATTGTCAAAAGCAGTCATAATTGCTCTAGCCAAATTATTTTTGTAGGGTTAGGCTAACAAGTTTTAGCTGTGTCCTGAAAACTGTATATTTTGGATGTGCCATATGATTTTCTTTGGAGAAAACTGACCATTATCCATGGAGATATATTTTGGAGACCTTTTGGTAATCATAGCCTGTCATCTTGGAGCTGCATGCATATCAGATGGCCATCCCCTAGTGTGTCCCTTGCTGTATCATCTTAGCTATATACCACTTTTTTTTGGTAAAAAGCTATGTACCACTTGTGGCTTGCATTGTAGCCAATTGTTGATGAGAGAGATCAGATAGGTGGGATCATTTGAACTGTGGGGTCCGTGGTGCAACCTGTGAACAGGTTGGGTCTACAAAATATTTTCCATGGTGCATCATGGCTATGCCCTAGTTAGATCTAACTTATATTTCCCATTCATCTATCTTCAAATAAAGATTATTTTCTGCAAAATCAGCTATGACATACTTCTCTCTGTATCTACACCAAGAAAGACTGAAAGTTTTGTTTCTTTCTTTTTCTTCTTCTTTTTTCGGATCTGGTGTTGCAGGCACGCCCACTGTTCAAGGATCGTCGTAAGTTCCACAGGATGGCCGACCCATTGTTGCAAGGCCGATATCCAACACGTGGCCTGTACCAAGCTCTTGCTGTTGCTGCAATGTGCTTGCAGGAGCAAGCTGCAACTAGACCTCTTATAGGGGATGTTGTGACTGCCCTAACATATTTAGCTTCACAAACTTATGATCCAAATGCAGCTGCTGCTCAAAACAACAAAGTTGGCCCGTCTACCCCAAGACACAAGGATGAACGCAAGAGCCTTGGTTTTGTGCCCAACACCCAAGATGGGTATGATGGGCGACATGGTGCCCAATCCCCTCATCAGAATTCTCCCGATTTCAGACAAAGGGACCTTGTCCGTGGTGTCAGCTTTGGTGCAGAGGCCGGAAGAGGTGAGTCAGGCAGTGGTTCTGGAAGGAAGTGGGGCTTGGATGAGTTGGAGAGATCGGATTCCCACTTGGACAGCCCCATTCACGTCGGGAAAACAAGGGAAGGTCCCAAGAATGTCAACCGAGATTTTGGCAGGGAGCGCGCAGTGGCAGAGGCTAGAGTATGGGGGGAGAATTGGAGAGAGAAAAAGAGGACAAACACATATGGTGGTAATGATGGTATGAATGAGTAACTGAGAGGTAATAATTCTTGCACATGCTTAGATCCAAGTTCAACATGCTTTGATTTGTATCTGCATTTAGGGGGAGATCATTTTATGCTTCGAAGACGTCTTCAAAGAAAAGAAGAAAAAGAAATGAATCCTTCATCCATCTTGGTCTCACTATTTACAGCAAAGAATAAAGTTATTTGCTATTCAGCTGGTTATAAATCATTCCTTTAGTCCGAATCTCCTGGTATATATATCGTGCTTGCAACCTGATACTCAGCTCAAATACCAAATGCGATCTTCTATCTCTTCATTTCTGTCATTGGGTGGGAAGGCAAGACGGTCATTTGAAATCGCAGGAGTAAGAAGACTTGCAGAATTGTAATTTCTGGACGAATTTGGCTGTAGCCCAACTGGGACTTGTTGGGTGTGCAAGTTGTTGATTGTATGTTAAGGCTTTGTGAAGCCAAAAATTAGAATGGAGTCTGGAAGAGGATGTCTTGATTTTCACCCATGAGTTCTATATGTAGATTTGATCTAAATCTATCATTGTTTTCATTTTTATCTCATATGATTGTCTCATGTACTCACTTCATGATGATGAGGTATGGCTACACTTTTCTATAAAAGCACTTGTGGGTATTATGTAAGTGATCCATTTTTATCAGTCGCCTAATTAAAATCTTGAAATACTATGTGAGGCCTTAGCAGTGTAGGTAAAAAAAGAGTATGAACTTAATGTGGATCTGTAACATTATGATTCTTTTGATTTTTGTTGATTTGTATGTATTCAATTTATATGTTTGTATAATTGAAAGAGCCTGTTTCACCACCCTACTATCATCACCAAAGCATTGCAGTAAACTTTGTAAAATTTGCATTTTCACACACCCTTACTTCTGATGCTACATTTTTTTATGGATCTTTTATTTTTCAAGTGATTCCATTTTTTGTTTCAGTTAAAACAAGAGCAATACTGTTTTTCTTTTGAGTGAATGTGTATATAGAGGTGAAAAATGGCCTTTTAAGTATGCAGCTTACTTTATTTAATTAAAGAAAAAGGTGAGTAGTAATTTACTTCACAGAGACAAACCTTTGTGCACTAGGATATGGAGGATTTACCCTCTCTAAGGTGGGTCTGAAAGAAACGAGCTATATTAGTTGCTTCATTGGAGCTTCAGATGGCCGGCTGCTCAAGCACGACAGGTTTATATCTAAACCAACCATTTCATGCACATGTGACCCACCTGATGAATGAATGCCCATATTTATGGCCTCTTGGGAAGAGAAGCCCCCACAAGTGGGAAAGGGAGCCGGCAAAGTGGGAAGAGATGCCTACACAAGTGGGAAGAGTGGCATACCCAGGGTTTGATCCTTAGCTAGTCAGGCGACAAACAAACGGGGTTGACATTTGACAAGGAAGCAATCCCTAGTTGTCAATTATTTGACATACTTAAGCTTAGCAAGGAAGGAGATAATCACGACCCCGATTTCCCTTCTAGCTGCCCTCCTTGTAAGAATAAGGAGGAAACTATGGAGCACATCATGTTTTAATTTGAATTCGCTCAAGTTGTTTGGATTGGATCAGGCTTTGGTGCCATGGTTAACAAGTTACCTCATAATAGTATAGATGAATGGTGGAAATGGTGGTCCAAGGATAGGTCTTTAAGACAACGGTTGCTCACCGATCTAGAATTTCATGCTCTTTCCCTAGCCATATGGTTGGCTGTATGGAGGGTGAGAAAAGAATCTATATTCATAGCTAGAGCTCCAAATCTAGTGTGGGCTATATCTCTTGCTAATAGTATGATCATTCAGCCCAAAATGGATAGTCACCCATCTATGGATAAATATCCATCTCTGTATCACATTCGTACTCATCTTTCTCAATATGGGAAATGGGATTTTGAGAAAGCAACTATTTTGTTTAGTGACGCTGCTTATTACCCCTCTTCTGGTTGGTCAGCATTTGGTTTTGCAATTATTTCATAATGGTTCTCTTATTGCTGCAGGTGCGGCCAAAGGACCAAGAACCTTCTCCGCTAAAGAGGTCGAAATGAGGTCATCTCTTTTCGCACTAAAGGCGGTAAGAGAATGCTGGCTTTCGAGAATTATCTGGTGCATTGATGGTTTGGAAGTTGTGAAAGCTTTTAGTGGAGTTTTTTTTTATATTGGAGAATCCAGACAGTCATCAAAGAAATATAGACTTGTAGTTTTTTTTTTTTTTTTTTAAAAAGTCTTTAAGGCATTTTACATTCTTAAGATACTTAATGTGGTGGCCCACAATCTTGCCAAATGGGGTCAAGCAGGTCTCAACTTTCTGTCGGCTAGGGACCCCTATCCATTGGGTTAATTTCTGTGGGCGGTTTTTGGGATGGTGGGGCTAGTGTTTTCTACCTTCTATCCGTTTGATTAATAGATCTTCTCTTACCCAAAAAAAAAGCTTAACAAACTTCCTAATATCCTTACACCAATACAAACAAAGAGGCTATGGTTTGGAGTCTGGAAGAAGATGATTCCAATTAATTTCTGTCATGTTGTTATATATTTCAATCACCATAATACCCTATACAATTAATTTTTACCACACCTCTCTCTTAACTCATCAAAACCGTTTTCCAGTTTCCCCACTCCTCTCATGTTTATCTTAATATAAGAAATAACCCATAGTGGAGGCCAAAGAAATTAAGTCCGTTCTAATCAAAAAATAAAACCTTATTATACACTTCGATTTTACTTCAATAGGGCTGTAAAATGAGAAATAATCCCCTTACTCTTTTTTTTTTTTTTTTTTTTAACCCAGCCAAGGGGACCCGAAAGAGAGCCCTCACACACATATAAAACAACCCTCACAAGTGGGAATAAGTGGCGTACGTTGGGTTCGAACCTAGGCATCTAGGTGAGATCTGCCGCCACTTACCAGTGACGTAAGTGGGCCATTCTCACCCCTTCTTCTTAAAGTTTAGAGGTAACCCCTTTCTTGAAGGTTATAATCCCTATAAGTACCTGAACCAACAGTATAAGTGAAAATTGATTCTGATGATGCCAAAAATAGGTTTCGGGCACCACCGGTCAAGTTTAAAGTAATTAATGTGAAAAATAGAGAGAGAAAATGAGAGAGAGAGAAGGGGTTTATAGTGGTTCGGTCAGTGTGACCTACGTCCACTTTAAAATAGTGATTTTACTTCTCAAACGTGTAGTGATTACAGATAGAAAGATGGTGGTAAAGATAGATTGGAATAGCTCGCTTGCCCCTCAGTGTGGAGGGGCTCTGTGTTTTATAGTCGTCCCCTAACAGATGGGGACGACTCTTCAGCAGCGGACGCTTCCTTTAGGCGGAGTCTCCGAACCGCCCTCAACAGACGAGGCAGGTAGGATCTCTTCCGCAAGACTTGGTAAAAGCAGGTTAAAGGTAACGACGCTCTGACTTTGTACTTCGTGGATCTGGATCCGGATCCGACTCATGAGGAGTGGATCTGGACCTGGGCTCAACACAGACTCGGGTCACTCAGACCTGACCCGACATGTCGAACTGAATCTCTTGGACCTGACGGTTTGGGCCTGACCCGTCATTGTGGATTGAGCCATTTGGGCCTGACCCGTCATTTGCCCCTCAATGTCCTGCATTCAAAAAAGCTTTGAAAGGGGGACATTTCTAATAGTCAAGTTCCTTCTCTCTTCCAATTTTTTTTTTCTTTTTTTTTTTTTTTTTTTTTTATCCGGAAGAGTCCTCCTAACTTTGGACACTCTCAGATTCCGGGTTGCTTTTTTTTTATCCGGAAGAGTCCTCCTAACTTTGGACACTCTCAGATTCCGGGTTGCAGCAGGTGATAGATTTCAAAGTGGACCGCAGGAGGCGGCAGAGGCGGCGGGCGCCCTGGCGCTGGCGCCCTGGGCAGTGGGCGCCCATGGGCATGGGCGCCCATGGGCTTGGGCGCCCTGGGCAGTGGGCGCCCATGCCTTGGGCGCCCTGACATGGGCGCCCTGGGCAGTGGGCGCAGGTAGTGGAGGCTAGCATTGGGCGCCCTGGCATGGCGCCCTGGGCAATGGGCGCGGGTAGTGGAGGCCAGCATTGGGCGCCCTGGGCAATGGGCGCCCAGCTAGGGGAGCAGAGGAGCGGGCGCCCTGGCATGGCGCCCTGGGCAATGGGCGCGGGTAGTGGAGGCCAGCATTGGGCGCCCTGGGCAATGGGCGCCCAGCTAGGGGAGCAGAGGAGCGGGCGCCCTGGCATGGGCGCCCCTGGTTTGGGCGTGGGCGCCCCTGGCTTGGGTGTGGGCGCGAGAAGCAGTAGTGACAACAAGGGCGTGGAGAGGCAAACAGTGGCTGAACTGGGCGTGGAGAGGCAGCAGTGGCTGAACTGAGCAAGGGCGCCCAGCTAAGCGAGGCATCAAGGGCGCCCAGCTAAGCGAGGCATCAGGGTCGCTCAGCTCGGCGAGGCAGCAGGGACGCCCAGTTAGGCAAGGCAACAGCAGCAGCACCCTGGGCGACCTGGAAGTGACCTGGGCGAGCTGCTTGGCGAGCTTGCGAGCTTTGGGCGCCATGGAGGAGGTTGGCCTTGGCGTGCAGGCATCAAGAGGCCCCACTTTGGGCGAGATAGGGGGTGTGGTTGCCCTGTGGATGCTGGGTTGACTCATTTGAGCGGCCAGACAACTAATTTAATGTAGTCCCTCGTGTTGCAGATGACCTGAGTTTCAAGCTGAAGATAGGCTGCCTGTTTGAGAACAGTGCAGAGGTAGGCCAAGCTTTTTTGGCGACCCGCGAGAGAGCCGCTAAGCTGGAGATAGGCTGCCTGTTTGAGAACAATGCAGAGGTAGGCCACGCTTTTTGGCGACCCGCGAGAGAGCCGCTAAGCTGGAGATAGGCTGCCTGTTTGAGAACAGTGCAGAGGTAGGCCAAGCTTTTTTACGACTCGCGAGAGAGCCGCTAAGCTGGAGATGGGCTGCCTGTTTGAGAACAGTGCAGAGGTCAAGCTTTTCAGCAACTCGCGAGAGAGCCGCTAAGCTGGAGGTAGATTACATGTTTAAAAACAGTGCAGAGAGGCAGGTTTAGCTTTTGAAAGAGAAAAACCCAATGTATACTCTTTTGTCTTGATGTTTTTCAATTAATACAAGAGGGGTGAGTCATCCTTTCCAAATCTTTATCCGAGAAGGATATTATTTCGTTAGCTTCATGCGTGGGCGCCTTAGACGGGTGTGCTTCATCAGGGTGTCTTGTCTTTCTGGCATGAGCCTTCAGGGCGGAGAGTGACTATGCTAGTCCTCCTGAGATAGTTCGGATTTCCCCAATGACCTGTGGGTCCTCGATATTTCGAGGTGGTGGCGGTGGTGGAGTTTACCCTCTTCCAGCAAACATATTGGCGCAGGTAACCATGCTGAATGAGATCTTCAATCTGCTTCTTGAGTTCAAAGCAGTCGTCAGTGTCATGACCATGGTCGCGATGAAAGCGACAATATTTAGTCAGGTTCCTGCGATTTGGAGGGGACTTCATCTTCCCAGGCCATTTTATGGCGGGGTCATCTTGTATTTTGAAACAAGATGTGCCCAACAGTGGTGTTGAGAGGAGTGAATACTTGTCTGTCTCTGTGCGGAGCAGGACCGAGTCGGTCTCTAACAGGTACCCTCTCTGTCCTGCCTCGCTTGTCGCTAGTGTCCTCTTTTTCATCTCTGTCTGGCTCCTCCTTTCTCTTGTCCCCTGTTCTGGAGGACTCTCCCCGCCTGGCTCTGGTTATGTCTTCAGCGTTCATATACTTCTGAGCCTTTGCTAGTAGCTCTGGCATGTTCTTCGGCGGACGCTTCATCACCGAGAAGAGGAAGCTCGATGAGCGAAGGCCTCCTAGAAAGGCTGTCATTGACACCTTGTCGTCAGGCTCTTCAACCTGAAGTACCTCCTCGTTAAAACGAGTGAGGTAGCTCCTAAGACTCTCATTTTTGTCCTGCTTTATGCTGAGCAGGTGTGTGGCAGGCTTCTGGTGGCGGCGCCCTCCGATGAAGTGCGAGACGAATGACTTGCTCAACTCTCCAAAGGTGGCGATGGAGGCTGGGGCGAGGTTGGCAAACCACTGTCGAGCGGAGCCCTTCAATGTGGTTGGGAACGCCCTGCACATTATCTCGTCAGGGATATTATGCAGCTGCATTTTGCTTTTGTACGTCTCTAAGTGGTCCAACGGATCCTTCCTTCCATCGAAGGTCTCTACGGATGGCATCTTGAATTTTTGAGGGAGTGGGTAGTTCACCACGTCAGGCTTGAACGGTGTATCCGTTCGCCCGACTAGATAATCTACCGTCTCTGGTGCCCGAGCTCTTATGGCATTGAAGACATCGCCCAGTTGATTCTGCATTTCTTTGATTTTTTCTTCCCAGTGATTGGGGGCTTCTCTGGACCGATCGTAGAAGTGACTCCCCACTTCTATACTTTGATTTTCATCTTCCTCCTCTTGGAAATGAGGTTCCTCCCCATTAGAAACAGAGGGAGGAGGTGGAAGACCGCCATGATTCGCTCCACCTGGAGGTGGGGGTCCTCCAACATGAGCTCCACCTTGGGGTAAGAGGACTCCGTGATGGGCGCGACCTGAGGATCGACCAACAGCACTCGAGAGGGGGGTTAGGAGGCACTCCCTGGGCGCCAGTGCCTGGTGGATGGGCGCCTAGGTCCTGGGCGCCATGGTGATGGGCGCCCAGACCTTGGGCGCCCAGGCCTTGGACACCATGGGCGCCCAGGCCTTGGGTGCCATGGAGATGGGCGCCCAGGCCCTGGGCGCCATGCGGATGGTCGCCCGGGCGAAGCGCTCCCCTGCGAGGAGCTCCTTGGCGAGGCCCTCCTTGTGTTGCTCCTCCCACTTGCACTCCTCCTTGGCCTGCAAGCATGAGTTGCAGGATCTGCTGGTTTTGGGCTACCAGCTGCTGCATTGTGGCCAACATCTGTTGGGGAGTGGGATCTGGAGCGGCGGCAACGGGGGGAGGATTATTTGGTGGAGGATTGTCCTCTCCCTTTCGCCTGGAATTATTTTCTTGTCGCCTCGTCGATCTGGTGGTGGTCACCATGATTTTGAAAATGAAATGGTATGAAGTGAGAGTTTTGACTGTTCCCACAGACGGCGCCAAACTGATGATGCCAAAAATAGGTTTCGGGCACCACCGGTCAAGTTTAAAGTAATTAATGTGAAAAATAGAGAGAGAAAATGAGAGAGAGAGAAGGGGTTTATAGTGGTTCGGTCAGTGTGACCTACGTCCACTTTAAAATAGTGATTTTACTTCTCAAACGTGTAGTGATTACAGATAGAAAGATGGTGGTAAAGATAGATTGGAATAGCTCGCTTGCCCCTCAGTGTGGAGGGGCTCTGTGTTTTATAGTCGTCCCCTAACAGATGGGGACGACTCTTCAGCAGCGGACGCTTCCTTTAGGCGGAGTCTCCGAACCGCCCTCAACAGACGAGGCAGGTAGGATCTCTTCCGCAAGACTTGGTAAAAGCAGGTTAAAGGTAACGACGCTCTGACTTTGTACTTCGTGGATCTGGATCCGGACCCGACTCATGAGGAGTGGATCTGGACCTGGGCTCAACACAGACTCGGGTCACTCAGACCTGACCCGACATGTCGAACTGAATCTCTTGGACCTGACGGTTTGGGCCTGACCCGTCATTGTGGATTGAGCCATTTGGGCCTGACCCGTCAGATTCAAATGCCCGTAACATATATATGAGACAATGGAGTTTTTTAAAGGTAACTTTTCCAATAAAATCTAACCACATAAACCAAAGTAAGAATCAGGAACTCTGAACAGCATATGTAAAAAAAAAAAAAGGCTCAAATGAGAGATGAGGACTTGGAACAGAAAATCATAAAAAGTCAGCCTTTAGACCCACACACATACAAAATTAAAAAAGGGTTGGTAAGAAAGCGGAAACTTTTGTGCGATATTGTATAAAATAAAAAGAAACAGAAAAATCACGTAAATTTGGGTAGTTTTGACATTTTCCCTAATATGGACAAGGTCTAAAAAAAAATAAAAAATTATAGTAGTGGGGAAGGGAGAGGAGAAATCCATCTTTAGAGGTACACTACCAGTTAAAAACCTCTCTAATCTTTAGGCCCCACCTTCGATTGGCCACTGCCCAAAGACTTACCTTCGTCTTATGTTTTTCAAATTCCATCTTTCACAACAGCAATGTCTCATTGTTGCGCCCATTTCTCATTCAGTGGGCAAAATTTGAACAAATTGAGACAATCCCACCAAGTGGATGGTTCAAATCACCAGACTAATCCAGAATTTTCCCATTTAATGAATAAATTAGCAATCGACACGCAGGGAAGTTGTGCATTAGTATTGTTTGTTTATAAACTCGAATCCAAGGTTATTATTGATCAACGAGGAAGGAGTGGATGAATGACTAGTATATTCATAGAAGGAGAGTGAGATTTAGATGGCCATGCAGTAGTCAGCTTACTTGTCTGTTTCAAAGAACGTGTGTAGTAATCATCTTCACAAACACAAACCTTATAGGTAATGGAATAACTATACCCATCTCAGGTGGGTCTAAAATAATAGTCAAGCACATTAATAGTTACAGTGGAGCTTCAGATAAAGTGCACATGCACATTGGATGTGGACCTTAAGAATTATCCAAACCATCCATTTACTTCATCCATGTGTGGCCCACCTGATGAACGTGCAGCCTTCACCGTTGGTTGGATTCCTTCTGCAGCACAATGGGAAATTTCTATCCACACCCACTAGGGCTTTGCAAACCTCCTTTACCAAACCAAAGAGGCTAAGGTTTGGGTTTGAACTGAGATGATTCAAACTCATTAATTTCTCTAGTATTTCCATGAAAGGAACAGATCCATTCCTACCCATTAACTGACATGAGACATGAGACATGTAACGCACACCTAGGAGTGCTAGGGCTAAATTAATATTTAAAAATAGGAAAATTGATCCTTTGTGGGTAAATAAGCGTAGGGCCTACCAGATTGCATATAGATTGCTCACGGGGCCCACTTAGATTTAAGTTTACAAAAGGCCGATGGGCAGATTGAAAGGTCTCCTCATGGACAAGGGGGATCCAAATAATCAGCCTCAGGCCACTAGATTATCACAGCCCTTTGATCTACAGCCTTTAAGTTTGATGACATCTTAACCGCATATTTTCTTGAGATGTATTGAATCCAACGGCGAGTGAAGGTTCAAAGAGTGAAAAATTGGATTTGATGCCTAGTTTTGGAATGCAAAGACTATCAAAGAGGCTGTACTGAAACTCTAGGCCACCATTTGTGGCCATGTCACATAGCACATCTAATCTAGACCATCTGTCTTCGGGGCCCATATTCAATTGTCCACTGCCCAGAGGCCTGCTTGGTCTTGCATATTCAATTTACATCTTTCGTTGCCCATGTTTGCACTATGGATCCTTTCGCTGGACATGTCAATCATTGTATATTTCTTTTTATTCAATGCAACAGATCCTTTTCCACCCATGGCAACATACATACATATATATAAATATATATATATATATATATATATGAGAAATATTTAAGTGCATCTATCCCTCACCATAGGGTGAGGAATGTTTCCATAAATGGACATTTTCAAGTACAAAAAGGGGATTCCAAGTACATAGGGTGAAGTACAAAAGGGGGATTCATGTGAAAAAAAGAGAAAGTGCCCTCACCCTATGGTGAGGGATGGATACACATGAATGTCCATCATATATATATATATATATATATGATAATCTAGACAATTGAATTGTGGGCCTCCTACTGCCGAAAGACTTTCATTCTTACTTTGTCATTTTACACCTTGTTCTGAGGGTCTCTCTACTTGGGGATAGTTTCCCTATAGCTAGGAATAGCTGTGGGGGTGAAACATGCCCTGTGACAACGGTTGCTCACCGATCTAGAATTTCATGCTCTTTCCCTAGCCATATGGTGGGCTGTATGGAGGGTGAGAAAAGAATCTATATTCATAGCTAGAGCTCCAAATCTAGTGTGGGCTATATCTCTTGCTAATAGTATGATTATTCAGCCCAAAATGGATAGTCACCCATCTATGGATAAATATCCATCTCTGTATCACGTTCGTACTCATCTTTCTCAATATGGGAAATGGGATTTTGAGAAAGCAACTATTTTGTTTAGTGACGCTGCTTATTACCCCTCTTCTGGTTGGTCAGCATTTGGTTTTGCAATTATTTCATAATGGTTCTCTTATTGCTGCAAGTGCCGCCAAAGGACCAAGAACCTTCTCCGCTAAAGAGGTCGAAACGAGGTCATCTCTTTTCACACTAAAGGTGGTAAGAGGATGCTGGCTTTCGAGAATTATTTTGTGCATTGATGGTTTGGAAGTTGTGAAAGCTTTTAGAGGAGTTTTTTTTTTTTTTTTTTATTGGAGGATCCAGACAGTCATCAGAGAAATATAGACTTGTAGGTTTTTTTTTTTTTTTTTTTTTTTTTAAGTCTTTAAGGCATTTTACATTCTTAAGATACTTAATGTGGTGGCCCACAATCTTGCCAAATGGGGTCAAGCAGGTCTCAACTTTCTGTCGGCTAGGGACCCCTATCAATTGGGTTAATTTCTGTGGGCGGTTTTTGAGATGGTGGGGCTAGTGTTTTCTACCTTCTATCCGTTTGATTAATAGATCTTCTCTTACCAAAAAAAAAAAAGCTTAACAAACTTCCTAATATCCTTACACCAATACAAACAAAGAGGCTATGGTTTGGAGTCTGGAAGAAGATGATTCCAATTAATTTCTGTCATGTTGTTATATATTTCAATCACCATAAGACCCTATACAATTAATTTTTACAAAACCTCTCTCTTAACTCATCAAAACCGTTTTCCCAGTTTCCCCACCCCTCTCATGTTTATCTTAATATAAGAAATAACCCATAGTGGAGGCCAAAGAAATTAAGTCCGTTCTAATAAAAAAAATAAAACCTTATTATACACTTCGATTTTACTTCAATAGGGCTGTAAAATGAGAAATAATCCCCTTATTCATTTTTTTTTTAACCCAGCCAAGGGGACCCAAAAGAGAGCCCCCACACACATGTAAAACAACCCACACAAGTGGGAATAAGTGGCGTACGTTGGGTTCGAAAACCTGGACAGCTAGGTGAGATTTGCTGCCACTTACCAGTGACGTAAGTGGCCGTTCTCACCCCTTCTTCTTAAAGTTTAGAAGTAACCCCTTTCTTGAAGGTTATAATCCCTATAAGTACCTGAACCAACAGTATAAGTGAAAATTGATTCAAATGCCCGTAATATATATGAGGCAATGGAGTTTTTTAATGGTAACTTTTCCAATAAAATCTAACCACATAAACCAAAGTAAGAATCAGGAACTCTGAAAAAGCACATGTGAAAAAAAAAAAAAAAAAAAGAAAAAGGGCTCGAATGAGAGATGAGGACTTGGATCAGAAAATCATAAAAAGTCAGCCTTTAGACCCACACACATACAAAATTAAAAAAGGGTTGGTAAGAAAGCGAAACTTTTGTGCGATATTGTTTAAAATAAAGAGAAACAGCCAAATCACATAAATTTGGGTAGTTTTGTCATTTTCCCTAACAGGGACAAGGTCTTAAAAAAAAAAAATTAGAGTAGTTGGAAAGGGAGAGGAGAAATCCATCTTTAGAGGTATGCTACCAGTTAAAAACCCCTCTAATCTTTAGGCCCCACCTTCGATTGGCCACTGCCCAAAGACTTACCTTCGTCTTATGTTTTTCAAATTCCATCCTTCACAACAGCAATGTCTCATTGTTGCACCCATTTCTCATTTAGTGTTCAAAATTTGAACAAATTAAGACAACCCCACCAAGTGGACGGTTCAAATCACCAGACTAATCCAGAATTTTCCCACATAATGAATAAATTAGCAATCGACACGCCAGGAAGTTGTGCATTAGTATTGTTTGTTTATGAACTTGAATCCAAGGTTATTATTAATCAACGAGGAAGGAGTGGATGAATGACTAGTATATTCATAGAAGGAGAGTGAGATTTAGATGGCCATGCAGTAATCAGCTTACTTGTATGTTTCTAAGAAAGTATTCAGTAATCATCTTCACAAACACAAACCTTATAGGTAATGGAATAACTATACCCATCTCAAGTGGGTCTAAAATAATAGTCAAGCACGTTACTAGTTACAGTGGAGCTTCAGATAAAGTGCACATGCAAATTGGATGTGGACCTTAAGGATTATCCAAACCATCCATTTACTTCATCCATGCGTGGCCCACCTGATGAACGTGCAGCCTTCACTGTTGGTTGGATTCCTTCTGCAGCACAATGTTAGATTTCTATCCACACCCATTAGGGCTTTGCAAACCTCCTTTACCAAACCAAAGAGGCAAAGGTTTGGGATTGAGCTGAGATGATTCAAACTCATTTCTCTAGTATTTCCATGAAAGGAACAGATCCATTCCTACCCATTAACTGACATGAGACATGAGTCATATAACACACATCTAGGAGTGCTAGGGCTAAATTAATATTTAAAAATAGGAAAATTGATCCTTTGTGGGTAAATAAGCGTGGGGGCTAGCAAATTGCATATAGCTTGCTCACGGGGTCCATTTAGATTTAAGCTTACAAAAGGCCAATGGGCAGATTGATAGGTCTCCTCATGGACAAGAGGGATCCAAATAATCAGCCTCGGGCCACTAGATTATCACAGCCCTTTATTCAACAGCCTTTAAGTTTGATGACATCTTAACCGCATATTTTCTTGAGATGTATTGAATCCAACGGCGAGTGAAAGTTCAATGAGTGTAAAATTGGGTTTGATGCTTAGTTTTGAAATACAAAGACTATCAAAGAGGCTGCACCAAAACGCTGGGCCACCATTTGTGGCCATGTCACATAGCACATCTAATCTAGACCATCTGTCTTCGGGCCTCATATTCAATTGTCCACTGCCCATAGGCCTGCTTGGTCTTGCATATTCAATTTACATCATTCATTGCCGATGTTTGCACCATGGATCCCTTGGTTGGACATGTCAAATCGTTGTATATTTCTTTTTATACATTGCAACAGATCCATTTCCACCCATGGCATATAATTTTTATGCAACCATCCCATTTACAACAGGGCACATAACATACATATATTAATTATATTATATATATATATATATATATGATAACCTAGACAATTGAATTGTGGGCCTCCTACTGCCGGAAGACTTTCCTTCTTACATTGTCATTTTACACCTTGTTCTGAGGGTCTCTCTACTTGGGGATAGTTTCTCTTTAGCTAGGATTGGCTGTGGGGCAAAATATGCCCAGTGATAGGTTCCAGAAAGATAATTTTCTTCTGAAATATTTAGTTCATGTCAACTAAAAGATGTCTAAATGCTTTAGAGTTTAGACCTTATGTCTGTTTGAAAAGATTTGGTACTTAGAAAATCCGCATTATTTACGAGCCCGAGATGAGTAATCATTATTTTAATTCAGTTAGCCATTGCATACTGATTAACAATTATTCATGAAGCTAACTAAAAAGTCAAATCACAAACATATATGTAAGTCTTTATTACAATTATGTTGCTACTCTTGAAAAGCCCTCTTGTCTAAATAACACTCATTACACACTTTTAAACCCTTAACTACTTTTCTGAACTAATAACCAGAAAGTGGTTTTGATTTCCTTCATGTCTGAGACTCTGGATAATAAATGCATTCCATGCACTCATTGAATAAGTTCTCATTGTTCTCGTTAACCCAGTCATCGTGATTCTCCCAATTGTAATGAATCCCTCCAAATGTTTGTGGTGCTGTTGGTGTTAGTGCTGTGGTGCCCATCATTGCACATGATTGATCAAACAATTGATCCGACCACATATGACTGGGCCCCACAGCAGTCTCAGAAGGACATTCTGCCATGGCCTGGTTGTCCGGCATCGACGCCCAGATATAATCCATACCAACGCAATGCATATCATCTATAACTAAATTGCTGATTCTATTATCAATCCCTTGTAATGCTGGTGATGCTGTTGGCCTTGATGTTAAACCATCACCTTCTCCTCCTCCTTCTTCTTCTTCTTGGTGGAAGTCCTCTCAGGAGATCTATTGCTCTGCTTAATCTTACAGAGGACCCATCCTTCTGGCTGCAAATGACATCATAAAATTTGTAAGACCCATTTTCATACTCTCATACTCTACAAAGCAGAAAATAAGTTTTATTTAATTTGTGGCCTGATACTAGGGAGAGGATTAATCCAAGGAAAAATACAAAGGGTTGGGCCTATGCCCTTAACAGAGGAGTAAAAGGCATATCCTTTTTTTGCAGAAGAGTTGGATTGGGCCCATCAAGGCCCAATGATTTTTTAAGTTAAATTGAGGAAGGTGATTAGGAGTGTTATCTAAACCAGACATATTCGAAAGAAACATACTCACATTTCTGATGGTTTTCAATGATCCATCAAGTGTATATTCATCCATGAGTAGATTTCTCTCTCTTCCAGATTTTTTCGCCAGCAGTACCAGAGAACTCATAGTGCCAATGTGAATTCCGCTTGCATCTTTGATCTCCTTCTTGTTACCATTGACTTTCCAAGACCCATTTTTGGTCTGTCGATATGTCTTTGTCCCATTTTGGTTCTTCTTGATCTTTACAAACATGTACAGCTCTCTATCACCGATATCATCAGCTTCTGATTGTTCATTCATAAAGATGTATATATCAAAAGTATGTTAGAAGAGAATACTCAACATATATAGCCATAAGTTTTTTATTTTTTATTTTTTTTGGTAAGAGGTAGTCATAAGGTATTGTTAATCTACAAATTGAGAAATGAGAGATCTCACAGTAAAAAAAAAGGGTTTTTTTTTTAATAAGGTAAGACTATCCGTTGGTATGAATTTCAAATCATGACCTATTTCAACTAGGACTGTCAAAGGGCTGGGTAGGGCTAAGGTAGGCATGGCCACTTGGGGTTGTCTTTATCCTCTCTCTATTAATATATGTAGGGCCGAGCATGGGCAGGTCCGAGCATTCAGAGAGCCAACACGATATAAGCCCTTATCCTACCCTCGTAACAATCCCCATTTACATGCATGAGCAAGCACACGAACGAGCAATATATTGTGTAACTAAATAAATTACAGCAAGAGGGCATATGCAGTTGATGCACCTTTTTCTTTCTAATTTAGAAATGTTAAAACAAAAGGATATCCAAACTGGCAAATGTCAATCATGAAATATAGATTCATTTTAGAAGTACAAGAGCTAACAAATTTCATAAAAATACATTACTTCTTGACCTAAAAAATAATAAAAATTACAAGGTTCTAAAAATGAAGCCCAAAAATACCTCAAAGGGGGCATTTTTTTGTGTATTTAAATATATAAATGTAAATACTATATAAAATAAAAGAAACCTCAATGGCCTGACCGGACTAGGCCGGTATTATCCAAGCTCATCCCTTAAATATGAGGGCTTACAAAAATTTGTCCAAGACCGTCCCTCTAGCTTTTTCTTAAAAACAAAAGCCCTCAATTAAACGGCTTCTCGAGAGCGGGGCTCCATTTGTTTGAGACCCAGATTGACGGGCCTAATTTTAGGCCAAATCCCTTGAGGTGAATGGTTCAGATAACAAATTAAATTTAGCATTTGACGCACCTGGAAGTTGAGCATCATCACCATAGACTTCTCCCTCAATTATAGCATCCGATGGCAGTCGTTTTCCCAAGACCTTCATTAGAAGGTAACCATTGATCAATTCAAAATCTTTCGGCATGAACCGGAAGCCTAGTGGTGGAAGATAGGGTGACATTTGTAATGTATGTCTGTAAGCTTCAATCCAAGATTTACTAATCAATTGAGTGAGAAGTGGTTGTACAACTGACTCGTATAGGCACATTTATAGAGGAGATGGCCTTGCAGTAATCTGCTTGCTAGCTCAGAGAAAGGGTCAGCAATTTTCTTCACAAACACAAACCTCATTGGGCAATGCAAGATCAATACCCAACTCAGAAGGGTTGGAAACAATAGTCATGCACATTAGTAGTTTTCACTGGAGTTTCAGGTGAGTTGTACGCACATGCACATTGGATGTGGACCATAAGGATGATCCAAACCATCCATTTATTTCATCCATGTGTGACTAGCCACCTAATGAATCTACAGGCTCCACTCTTTGTTGAATAAATTCCATCAGCAGCACAAAGCCATTGTGCCATGGGAAATTTCTTTCCGCCACCCATTATATTTGGGTTTGCAAACCTGCTTAAGATCAAAAACCAAACCAGATATAACGCTTTGGTGTTTGTGGGGTATGGTTCCGACTCATTTCGATGAGTGGAAATATCCAAATTCACCTATGGCACATAACTTTTGTGCGACTCACCCATTTACAGACATTTCTCTGAAGGCCTCTCTATGCCTTGTGAAATTGGGTTAGCAATCCAAATAGGGTCGAGCCACATCTACATCTAGGTTAGCAATTCATCGATCCATCTTCCAAGAGGACGGCTAAATCTCTAATTCATATCAACTAAAAATTTCATAGAGATGGGGCCCATTGTCTACTGATCCGGACCATTTATTTAGCACTTCCATCATGGATGTAGATGAAATCAAAGGAAGTCATCTGACCATCAATACAAACATGAGTTTCAAAACTCAGCTATAAAGAGAGAATTGTTATTTTTATTGTCGAAAGGTATGTTTTAGGCCGGGTAGGGCCAGTTTGAGATACATCCAGGCTTGATTCGGCTTTAGAAACACAGCTCCATATCCTAGTCATGCCCAACAGGTATAGTAACTAGTAAGTGCTTGGCCTGAGCCCAGCCCACCTCAAACATGTTAGGCTGCAACTTGCCCATTTAGTCAATTAAGTGGGGTGGTATGGCTAATTGGCAATCATTACTTGGTTGGGCTTCAGGCTTTCTTCCTCTTGTCAGGCCTTTTCTTTTTCTGTTTCCCAAAAACAAGCCTGAGTGCTAAAACCCAAAGCCCAAACCCAGCAAAAGAGGTGGGGCCAGGAGCACCCCTGAATAAATCATGGGGACAATCCAGTTTCTTAACCTTAACCAATATGGCATCTCTTGTGTAGAAAGAAGTGTCCCTTGCCATCAAGATCAAGCTGAGCAGGAATAGATGTCTTTATTTGCATGTTTCGCTTCCGAACTTAATCATTGCTAAATCTTTCTTTGCATTATTTACAAGCCCGATATGACTAATCATTGTGTTTCATCCAATTATACATTGAATGCTGTTGAAGTCAATGTATTATTTAATACAGTATTTGACTATTTTGTGGCAGTGAATATTACAAGTAGTACAGCAGTTATTTTCTTTCTCAAGAAGTTTATCACGAACATACACTTAAATCCCTGTTTCGAAGATGATGGCATATTTTATAAAACCTTTCTCCTCTATCTGTCTCTGGTGTGGTTTTTTTTTTTTTTTTCTTTTAACGAAGTTGAGGAGGTTGAGACTTCAATCCTTTAGTAAGGGAAGTAGACATTGAGCGAGGTAGAACAGCCCTCCGGTGACGAAGGTGATTGCCCAAGTTTGAACCATGGATAGCTAGCTAAGAACTGATGCCTTTTAGCATTGGGTAAGAGGCTATTCTTAAAATCTTTTTTGTCTTGATTACACTCGGTACAAAATTAGGCTATTCTTAAAATGCTTTTTTTCTTGATTACACTCCGTACAAAATTTTAAACCTATAAGTACTTTGCTAAATTCATAACTCGATAGCTAAAATATCTCATGAAACTCGATAGAGATTTTGATGGCCTTCATGTGGAAACTCTAAATTAAGATTGGAAAGCTCTGCAAGTTGACTCTTAATTCTCTCGAATCGCTCGTTTTAACAAATCGCTAAGTCAAATATAGGAGAGACTCTACCGAATCACTTCATTTTAGTAGGTTGTTTGCATCTAATCTATTTAATAGGTATGCCATATTTAAAATAATTAATATTTATTTTTAAGTAAGTACGCAAATGGTTTGGTGAAATGAAATTCTGAACCTATAGTTGATCTTTTATATTTCATATTTGGACTAACAAATTTTGTATTCCTACATTTATAGGAGAGTGAGATTTACATGGCCCTGTAATGAGAAAGCATATAAAGAGAAAGCATGCAGTAATTATCCTTCTTCACAAACCCAAACCTTTGAACACTAGGTGATAGAAGATCTAATCCTATCTCATGTGGGCTTGAAACTTGAAACAAATTAATGGCCAAGCAGAACCTACTTGGGCTCTGGAAACTTCCTTCCTGAGATCCAGTACCGAACCAAAGAGGTTATAAGGGTTTGGGAGGGAAATGATTACTGCTCATTTCTACATTGTTTCCCTGAAGAGAACAGATCCATTGTTGACACCCATGGCAAACAATTTTTTGTGTGACCCATCCATCCAAGGTCATGACACATAGCAAAGTCGTTTGATGATCTAGACCATATGATCTGTGGACCCCACCTATTAGCCACTGCCCAAAGATCTCCATCCATCTTCTATTGACCATTTACAACTTTCAGTGCCGTTTTTTGAGCCATGAACGGTGCAGATTTTATTTATTATTCGAATGTGTGTGGGGCTCAGAGATGATCTATCCGTACACTTGCACTGTCATTTCTACGAAGGCCTCCCTCTTGCTTCTGGGGATAAGGTTAGCAAATCCAAATGAGGTTGAGCCACATTAAGAATAGCAATTCACATATTATAATATATTAAAGCTAAAGTTAACAGTGGACTCAACCTTTTTTAGGTAGGCTGGGCTCGCGCCAAGCACTTATGGCCTAAGTCGGGCTACAGTAGGCTTTTAAGTACTAAAGTCTTGGCATAATTTGGACTCTCCATTTATGATAGATTTTTTTTCTTCCTATCATGTATAGTATTGTTTTACTTGATATTATTTTAAGAATGATAAATTCAACACATTTTTAAATCTATTTTCTATCTACAAAATAATAGAAATTGTATATTGTGAATGTTGTATATGGCGATAGCATCTTCCTTATCCGGGACTATAATTAAGCCTATATAATTTCTTAATTTTAGAAATATTGTTGTATTTTAGATCTTGGATAGTCTTCACATATAAATCAAATCATTATTTTATTTTATTGTAAAAAGACAAAATATTTCTTTTATATAAATTCTATTGACCATGCTAGCCACAAGCATATTTTGCTAGTTATTCATGATGCATACTCAAAAGTCAAATATCAAATCTCAAAACAGATTCATAAATCCTTGTTGCAATTATGTTGGTACACTTGCACAAACTTCTTCTCTAAATCACACTCAGTATACATTTTAAAACCCTTAACTTTTCTGATCTAACAACCAAATAGAGATTTTGATTGCCTTTGTAAGGTCCCCGACCTTAATAAGGTGTTTAATTTTCTAATATTGGCGACTAGCCTAATTAATTGTGATTTTAGCTAATTAGGCAGGTTTAGGGGCTAAGCGAGTTTCTTTTATCATTAAAAAGTGATTTGCGGAGTTTTGTTTGGTTTCGAGTGCGATTAGTCTTAATAGGGGATTAGGTTGTGATTAATAGGAAAATTTGGTATTTTTCCAAAGAGTTCCGTTTTCACCGAATTTAGGTCCGTTAGAAAGATCTCGTCGCGCTCGTCATTTTTCGTTCTTGACTCGTCATGATTCGACGCCCCGAAGTCCCTCAAATAACTAGATATTTCTTAATTCACTCGAAGAGGGCATTTGAGTCATTTCCCCTCCATCCCTTAGTTTAAAACTCATTCAAGCAACTATCATTCGTTTCTTCCTCCCTCTCACTCAACAACAGCTGGAGCTTCTTCTTCTCTTCCTCCTCTTTACTTCTTCTTCTTGCATGTGCTACCTAAATGAGGAATTTCAAGCAAACAACTACACCATTGTCTTCCTCTACACCTTGATCCAAAATTTGGTAAGTTTTCCCAACTTCTTCTCCTCTAATTTCCTTCCTTGCTGCTGTAACCATGTTGCATGTTGATGGACTCTTCTTCTTCTTCTTTCTTGGTGATCTTTGAGTGTAGGAGAGAGACCTTGGAGTGTGGTTTGGCGTGTGTGTGTGTGGAAAGCTTCCTTCCTCCTTAATCTTCTCAAATTTCCTTATCTTTCACTCTCTTTGGTGAACGCAAGTAGATCAGTTATATGTGTTGTTCAAGCATGTGTTTACTTTCGTTCTTGATGATGTAATTGTCTAGAAAATCTTAAATTCCAAGCTTGTTTATGTTTATGTTGGATTTCACATATTAATTAGATAATTTGGTTGATGGACTTGAAATGGGTTGGTTGGAAAATGAATGGATTGTGGTTTCTAGGAGAGCATGGTGGCTTAGTTTTGTGCAAGTTACAACCTTTGAAAATGCTTGAAATTGGTGGGAAATGGTTTGGAAGGATTGAAATCAGAAATCCAGCAAAACAGAGGAATCCTGGGAGGTTCCTGCCTTCGGGCGTTCGAACGCTGGGGTTGTGGAGTCTGGATGCCAGAATGCAGAAACGCAGGGCGCCCATATTACTTTCGGCCGTCCGGACGTCGAGAACCTGCAGGGGGAATTAAACTGGCCATCTTTTGGAGGCCATAACTTTTGACCCGTTCATCGAAATTTAGAGTTCTACATATCATCAGAAAGCCCTCGAGACGTAGAATTCAATGGTATACTAATCTTAATCATCAGAGATTGGGATAGAAAGTGGGTATTGGATCAATGAACTAAGCCCTTATCTCTTTTGGAGGGATTGTAAACCTAGTTTTGACCCTAGGTTGGAACCTATTGACCCTACCCTTGCATGACCAATTGGGGAAATAAAAACAAAGCATGTTTAGCTTGGTGTGCTTCGTCGTTGTCTGGGATTTTTCATATATTGACGTAACTTGGCCGAATGCGTGTGGAATCGAGTTAATTGGGGCCTAACAACTTCGTACACCATGGGCCCGCCAAATTAGGACACCATTGACTCATTATCCATACATACTCCGTTGAGGATATGTTCGGTACATGGAGGACAACTCTTGACGTAGGATTGACTTGTTCTTCACTCTTAACTCGCGAATCTTGTAACCGTAACTTGTCGTATCTTTTACGCTCTATCTTTATACTTGTATAACATATAACTTAACTTGTAGAATTAAGATTTGACCGAACTTAGAGTGTATTCCAAGGTACCTTGTCTTGTATTGATGAATACGTGGGGATAAACTTGAAAGAGGACTACTCATGAAATTTGGAACTTGACTTGTATCTTGGCTTGACTTGGAGTGGCCCTCAACTTGTTATTTTGTACTCGGGAACCTATCCACGTGTATTTGTCTTGGAACTTGTGTCGAATGCAATCCATCATCATCATCTTGCATTCATAACCAGCTGCAGACTGAGGATTATAAAGTGGGCCGGATACCGGACACTAGGGTGGACAGTCGGCTTTGAACGACGTCCATGGCGCGAATAACTGGGAGTTAGCTAGGACCGTGCTGCTATTCCTAGGGTGGGGAGCTAGGATCCGTCTAGAGCCGGACTTTGGGTATTCGTAGTCGGCTGGGACGTCACTTATACCCCTGTGAGATAGATAGGATATCGACGGAGTCTTCTCCGGCTTGACATTGCATTTCATGGATGATTATTCTTGTTTACCTTGTTAGGATTTATCTTGTTACTTGATTCTTGCATTACTCATGCTTTATCCCTAACTTGTACCTTGCTATCTTATAATCATGTACTTATCCTTATTCTCTTTTGAAACATGTTATGAATAATGTATATTGCTTATCTTCTTGCCAATATGTTGTTGATCCTTTATTCCATGGTGTGCAGAGGACACCTACTATTACACCGACCCAGATGCAGAGGCAATCCCAGAGGATCCTCAACCGGGAGAGGAGGACGAGGTACGAGAGTAGGGTGCCGATGACGTAGCTTAGCGTTATCACTCCCAACACTAGTGTGCGTTACATAGGGTTATCTTTTGTCGTGTCACCTCCTTTCAGCTTTTGGGTTTAGATCTTGTGGACTTGTCTATTCTAGTACTGTATTTCTTTTGTACACCTTGGTTTTTGGGACGGTCCTGATGTTTATAAACTTTATATGTTTATCTTTTGAAACTTGAACATATATATATATATAATGAAATGAAATTCATACTTGTTTTGATATTCTTACAGATTTAATGTTGTGTTTACCAGACAAATCCCGTTGATTAATTTGTTAATGAGGCTTAACTACACAATCCTCGCAGCGGACTTTAATCCTTGGGCATTAAGCGAAAAAAAATTAATTAGCCCTAAATTTCACACCTCGAATATGGTTTAATCACTAATCGAGTTTGGGGCGATGACAGTCTTCATGTCTGAGACTTCGGATATATGGTATTAGTCCTTGTAAAAGTAATTATCGACAAAGTTCTCATTGATCATGTTAATGTAAGCCCAGTCGTCTTGTTTCTCCATATTGTAATCAATCCCTACTAATTAATGCCTATGGTTCTGTTGGTATTACCGTTGGAGAGCTAAACATTGTCAATGATTGATCCAGACAGCGATAACAAGGTTCCCCAGCAGTCTCAACAGGGCATTGTTTTCTTTTGTTGGCATAGATCAACTTCCATACATCGTCGATATTGACGCGTTTTGTATCATCTATAAGTGAAACGCTGCTTATATCATCAATATCTATTGATGCTGGTAATGTCCCCTCAGTAATTTCAACAGGACACTGTTGCATATGGTTGTCCTCTATCTGCTTGCAGTTATCATCCAAATCAATGCTTGTTAGATCATCGCCTTCTTCTTCTTCTTCTTCAGAGTTGGACATCTCAGTAAATCTATTGCTCTGCTTAATCCTATAGAGGACCCATTCTTCTGACTGCACATGAGATCATCATATAGTTGTAAGAACCATTTTCATAAAAATCGAACTCATTAGCACTGCAGAATATCAGTTTATATTATTGAGCCTGATCCTAGGGAGAGGCTCGGTCCATGGAGAAACAAAAGGCCTAACCCTTGAACAGATTCAAAGGTAAAACTTTTTCTCGAAGGAATTGGGCCCAGCAAGGCCAATCTTTTGCTAATAGTATGATTATCCAGCCCAAAATGGATAATCACTCATCTATGGAGATATATTCATCTCTGTATCATGTTCTAGCTCATCTTTCTCAATATGGGAAATGGCATTTTGAGATTGCAACTATATTGTTGCGTGATGCAGCTTCCGACCCCTCTTTTGGTCAATCAGCATTTGGTTTTGCAATTATTTCATAATGGTTCTCTTACTGCTGCTGGTGCCACCAAAGGACCAAGAACCGTCTCCACTAAAGAGGTCGAAACGAAGTCGTCTCTTTTCGCACTAAAGGCGGTAAGAGGATGGGGGCTTTCGAGAATTATTTTGTACATGGTTGCTTTTGGAAGTTGTCAAAGCTCTTTGAGGAGTTTTTTTATTGGAAGATCCAGAGGGTTATCAGAGAAATATAGACTTGCAGTTGCTTTTTTTTTTTTTTTTTAGTCTTTAAAAGCATTATACATTCTTAAGAAACTTAATGTGGTGGCCCACAATCTTGCCTAATGGAGTCAAGCTAACTCATCAAAGCCGTTTTCCCAGTTTCCCCACTCCTCTCATGTTTATCTTAATAAGAAATTAAGTATGTTCAATTCAAAAAATAAACATTATTATATCCTTCGATTTCACTTCAGTAGGGCTATATAATGAGAAATAATCCCCTTCTTCTTCATATATATATATATATATATATATTTTGGTAACACAGCCAAGGGGACCTAAGAGAGAGCCCGCACACACATGTAAAACAACCCACACAAGTGGGAATAAGTGGCGTACGTTGGGTTTGAATCTGGGCAACTAGGTGAGATCTGCTGCCACTTACCAGTGAGGTAAGTGGCCGTTCTCACCCCTTCTTCTTCTTAAAGTTTAGAAGTAACCGCTTTCTTGAAGGTTATAATCCCTACAAGTACCTGAACCAACAGTATAAATGAAAATTGATTCACATGCCCGTCATATATATGAGACAATGGAATTTTTTAATGGTGACTTTTCCAATAAAATCCAACCACATAAACCCTAAAGTAAGAATCAGGAACTCTGAAATAGCATATGTGAAAAAAAAAAAAAAAAAAAAAAAAGGCTCAGAATGAGAGATAAGGACCTAGAACAGAAAATCATAAAAAGTCAGTCTTTAAACAAAAAAAAAAAAAAAAAAAAAGGGTTCAGAATGAGAGATAAGGACTTAAAACAGAAAATCATAAAAAGTCAGTCTTTAGAAACCCCCCCCCCCCCCCCCCTGGGGGAAAAAAAAAAAGGTTGGTAAGAAAGCGGAACTTTTGTGCGAAATTGTATAAAATAAAAAGTAATTGCAAAATCACCGAAATTTGGGTATTTTTGTCATCTCCCCTAACACAAGGTCTAAAAAAAAAAAAAATTAGAGTAGTTGGGAAGGGAGAGGAGAAATCCATCTTTAGAGGTACGCTACCTGTTAAAAACCCCTCTAATCTTTAGGCCCCACCTTCGATTGGCCACTGCCCAAAGACTCACCTTCGTCTTATGTTTTTCAAATTCCATCTTTCACGACAGCAATGTCTCATTGTTGCACCCATTTCTCATTCAGTGTGCAAAATTTGAACAAATTTAAACAATATATCCCACCAAGTGGACGGTTCAAATCACCAGACTAATCCAGAATTTTCCCATTTAATGAATAAATTAGCAATCGTCACACAGGGAAGTTGTGCATTAGTATTGTTTGTTTATGAACTAGAATCCAAGGTTATTTATTAATCAACGAGGAAGGAGTGGATGAATGACAAGTATATTCATAGAAGGAGAGTGAGATTTAGATGGCCATGCAGTAATCAGCTTACTTGTATGTTTCTAAGAAAGCATTCAGTAATCATCTTCACAAACACAAACCTTATAGGTAAAGGAATAACTATACCCATCTCAGGTGGGTCTCAAATAATAGTCAAGCACATTGCTATTACAGTGGAGCTTCAGATAAAGTGCACATGCACATTGGATGTGGACCTGAAGGATTATCCAAACCATCCATTTACTTCATCCATGCGTGGCCCACCTGATGAACGTGCAGCCTTCACTGTTGGTTGGATTCCTTCTGCAGCACAATGATAGATTTCTATCCACACCCATTACGGCTCTGCAAACCTCCTTTACCAAACCAAAGAGGCAAAGGTTTGGGTTTGAACTGAGATGATTCAAACTCATTTCTCTAGTATTTCCATGAAAGGAACAGATCCATTCCTAGTTCCTACACATTAACTGACATGAGACATGAGTCATATAACACACATCTAGGAGTGCTAGGGCTAAATTAATATTTAAAAATAGGAAAATTGATCCTTTGTGGGTAAATTAGCGTGGGGGCTACCAAATTGCATATAGCTTGCTCACGAGGCCCACTTAAATTTACGTTTACAAAAGGTCGATGGGCAGATTGAAAGGTCTCGTCATGGACAAGAGGGATCCAAATAATCAGCCTCGGACGACTAGATTATCACAGCCCTTTATTCAACAGCCTTTAAGTTTGATGACATCTTAACCGCATATTTTCTTGAGATGTATTGAATCTAACGGCGAGTGAAGGTTCAATGAGTGTAAAATAGGATTTGATGCCTAATTTTGGAATGCAAAGAGGCGGCACTGATACTCTAGGCCACCATCTTATGGCCATGTCACATAGCACATCTAATCTAGACCATCTGTCTAGCACATCTAATCTAGACCATCTGTCTTCGGGCCCCATATTCAATTGTCTACTGCCCAGAGGCCTGCTTGGTCTTGCATATTCAATTTACATCTTTCATTGCCCATGTTTGCACCATGGATCCTTTGGCTGGACATGTCAAATCGTTGTATATTTCTTTTTATACAATGCAACAGATCTATTTTCGTTCTTTAAAGGAAGATTCTCCTTTATACTTGAAACTTTTTAAATTGGGGAGTGTCTCTCACCCTAAGGTGTGGGAATCCCTCACTTGAATATCCCTATATATATATATATATATATATATATATGATAATATAGACAATTGAACTCTGGGCCTCCCACTACCGAAAGACTTTCCTTCTTACATTGTCATTTTACACCTTGTTCTGAGGGTCTCTCTACTTGGGGATAGTTTCCCTTTAGCTAAGATTAGCTGTGGGGTGAAACATGCCCTGTGATAGGTTCCAGAAAGATAAATTTCTTTTGAAATATTTAGTTCATGTCAACTAAAAGATGTCTAAATGCTTTAGAGTTTAGACCTTCTGTCTGTTTTTAAAGAGATTTGGTACTTAGAAAATCCGCATTATTTACAAGCCCAAGATGACTAATCATTGTTTTCATTCAGTTAGCCATTGCATACTGATTAACAATTATTCATGAAGCAAACTCAAAAGTCAAATCACAAACATATATGTAAGTCTTTATTACAATTATGTCGCTACTCTTGCAAAGCCCTCTTGTCTAAATAACACTCATTACACACTTTTTAAACCCTTAACTACTTTTCTGAACTAATAACCAGAAAGTGGTTTTGATTTCCTTCATGTCTGAGACTCTGGATAATATATGCAGTCCATGCACTCATTGAATAAGTTCTCATTGTTCTTGTTGGCCCAGTCATCGTGATTCTCCCAAATATAATCAATCCCTCCAAATGTTTGTGGTGCTGTTGGTGTTAGTGTTGGGGTGCCCATCATTGCCCCGGCCGTGATTGATCAAACGATTGATCCGGCCACATATGAATGGGACCTCAGCAGGCTCAAAAGGACATTGAGCGGTGGCCGGGTTGTCCTCTGTTGACGCCAATAAATCATCCATATCAAAGCATTCCATATCATCTCTAACTAAACTGTTGCTTATGTTATCAGTCCCTTGTAATGCTGGTGGTCCTGTTGATGTATTAATCCTTCAGCTTTTGTGCATTGAACTTTTCTAGCATCGGTGTAGGCATTGACTCTGCTATAGTTGCAGGTTTTCATTTATCCTACCCTGTGGAAATAATTTTTTTTTTTTTTCATATTTCAAACTAAAAACCACAAACAAACCCGATCCGACACGGCCTTGCCCACCAGGAAGGTTTGGCTAATCACAAACCAAAAACCCATCACCACACGGGTTAAGTGGGGGTAGAACATGTGTCAGTAGGGTTTGGGTTTAGGCTGACCTGTGCCAAACCTGAGATGTATTTAAATCTTTTGGACTTTTCACAAATTTCTTGAAATCCATGAAGAATTAAGAAATGAAACTAAACATCCTGATTTACCATTAATACAAGAATATTGAATGGTTTGTATCATGAATTGTAGGCCCACAGAAGTGCAAAAAAACTAGATTTATAGGTTGGGACTTTTTAACAAATTATTGAAAACCTATGAAGATTTAAGATGATCGGCTTAAGGTTATGGGGCTTATTAGTCCAATAAGCAAATTGAATGGGTTGGATTGCAAATATGGGGCGCACAAGAATGGAAAAAAATAAAGGTCGTCGATGGGGCAATCACCATGTAAGAGACCTTTTTAGGAGGTGTGAAAGTGTTTCAGACAGATTCAGGTGTAAGGATTTTGGTGTGTAAATGAATCTTATTTACTCCATTTTCACACCTCATTTAAGCACCGCATGTGTAAATGAGCGTAGACAAACGTGATGATGCATAGACATTACATATGGGAATTATTTACATATGTAAATGACTGCCAACAAATGACCCTTTATGGCTAAAGTCTCAGCTTCTTTATAATCCTTTTCGTATGACCTAAAATGAGCAGGGTATCTTATTTTTAAAGCTCGACTTACCCAAGTGACTCGGAAGGGTTTCGATTTGAGTAACTTGTTGAGTTTTCTATGTTATTGCTATATTTGTGAAAGTGTCTTTCAAGTTGAAATGTTGAATTGGCTTGGCCTAGTCAGGGCAAGTTGTATATTGTGTTTGAACATTGCAGGACAAGTAACCATTGATCTGCCAATATTTATACTTATTAAAATTTGGTAGGTCCAAACACATTCTTAACTGATCATCTTGTGTTCTCTCTCTGGTTTCACTTGCTGTTGATGAATATTGTAATTACACAAGGACTAAGATTGCAATAAGGTTATTTGTGGCAAACAGTGTACGCTTGAGCATCTTCTGAAGATGCAAATCTGTAAATGTTATTAAACAGTAGAATGGCTGCCTTTGGATGGCTAATAAGTGTACATGGAGCCTCATTTTTATATTATTTTTCTTTATCATCATCATAGAAGCCTTGTCCCAACTATGTTGGGATTGGTTACCGTGAGATCATAATTAAAAGGCTCAGTAAAGTGCTACTTTTGCAAATCCACTAGATTACTTATCTAACTTTTCTTGCTAGATTTTCCACCTGACAAGGAGCCACTTGACTGGAACACGAGGATGAAGATTGCAGCTGGCGCAGCTAAGGCTTGGAATACTTGCATGATAAAGCAAATCCACCCGTTATTTATAGGGACTTCAAATCATCCAATATTCTACTTGGGAAAGGGTATCATCCAAAGCTGTCAGATTTTGGGCTCGCAAAGCTTGGTCCTGTTGGGGACAAGAATCATGTTTCCACTAGGGTGATGGGAACATATGGCTATTGTGCTCCTGAATATGCTATGACCGGACAGCTTACATTAAAATCCGATGTTTATCCATGGTACCGGAAGGCTTATCTATGGAAGTTTCAGTTTCTCTTCAATGAAATCCGGATTTTATCCACTGCCATTAATGTTAGCTTTCAGCATAAGAGCAGGTCATCAAACATGACGGCGGACGCTTTAGCCAAGCAAGGTGTTGAGAAAGTTTCTCCTTGGGAGGGTTTTATTATGTAGTTGTGGTGTGAGAGGATACATTACTCTTGTACTTCTGTGTTTCTTTCTCCTTTTCTTTTTTTCTTGTACTCTTTATTTGTATTATTTTCTCTTTTAATATAAGTTATTGTTACCGATAAAAAAAAAAAAAATCCAATGTTTATAGTTTTGGTGTGGTCTTTCTGGAGCTGATCACAGGACGCAAGGCAATTGACAATACCCGAGCTGCTGGAGAGCATAATCTGGTTGCATGGGTAATTGTTTATTGGCCCCTGTTTCATATGCACTGATTTAATGTGGATGAAGCGTCTTTAACATTTTACTTCTCTTGACTCTGAAGTAGAGAAGATACTGTATTTGGATTTTGAAAAAAGATGAAAGCTCTGTGATTTACTTAAAATGAAAAAAAAATAAAAATAAAAAATAAATAGAAACTGGTGGTTTGTTAATGAAAAAGTCTACTTGTCCCGAACATTGGGACCGATCCATGGACCGGTCCCAATGTTTGGGAATGATAATGGTCCCAAACATTGGGACCGGTCCATGGATCGGTCCCAATGTTCGGGACAAGTAGCAGGTCTCTTTGTTAATCCTATATGCTGCTTCATATGTGGCTGCATGTGGGGAAGTGGTGCATATGTAATGTAATATATACGTCCATGGAAGATCCACCATATTGATTTATCTGATCGAAAATTATGCAGGGCCACTCATTCTGAGGCCTGGGCAATTAATGTATGTTAAATGTGTAGTGGTTGAGCTGTGGAGTGTTGGTTGTTCTTTTCCAATCTTCATATGCTTCACACACGATTTTCCCACATGCTGATTTCACCGCCAGGGCACATGCATAAGGAATCTTCCCAATGCATGATTGATTCTGACTGTCAATATGCTTGACTGAGGCTGAAGAAATCAATTTGAGCCTGATCTTGCTCAAAATCCAGGCCTCAAACCAACACGGACCTTCTTCACTTACAGTTGCCACACAGTTAAGATTTCTCCTCATAGATGGCTTAATTTATACAAGCACTCACCTGGACTTCTTGACAATTGATCATTGTTCATTTTGAGTCTGCCAAAGCTGTAATCTAAGAGTTTCAATATCTTGTACTTTGTAAATTAGAAATAAACATATGAAGGATGTGATAATTTGATTTTACCTTAAAATTTGTTAACTCTTTCTTTAGATTTGGGCCATCTTATATTTCCATCTAATCTTGTATTTTGTAAAATTAGAAACAAACATATGAAGGACATGGTTATTTGTTCCCACCTTGAAATTTGTTTACTCTCTCTTTGGATTTGGGCCATATATTTCCATCTAATTGTGGAGAAGTTATTGGAATAGTCATTGTTTTTACCTCATAAAATTTGTAGCTCCATTCCTTAAGAAGCTTAATCATTATTGAAATTGACAAAAGCAGTCATAACTGCTCTGACCAAATTATCTTTGTAGGGTGAGGCTAACAAGTTTTAGCTGTGTCCTGGAAACTGTATAATGGAGAAAACTGACCATTATCCGTGGAGATATATTTTGGAGACCTTTTGGTAATCATTGCCTGTCATCTTGGAGCTGCATGCATATCAGAGGCCATCCCCTAGTGTGTCCCTTGCTGTATCATCTCAGCTATGTACGACTTTTTTTTTTTTTTTTTTTGGGTAAGAAGCTATGTACCACTTGTGGCTTGCATTGTAGCCAATTGGTGATGAGAGAGATCAGATAGCTGGGATCATTTGAACTGTGGGGAATTTTCAGTTATCCTCCATCCGTGGTGCAACCTGTGAACAGGTTGGGTCTTCAAAATATTTTCCATGGTGCATCATTGTTACACCGGATCCGAACAAATCGTCATTAAGGCTAATTAATTGAGATTAATGTTAATTAAGCATGAATAATTGAGTTAATCAAAGTTACTGACCAAAGAGGGACAAATTAGTCTCAAATGATGCATTCAGCATAATGGAATGGATTTGAATGAAATTGAATTGGTTAAAATGAGTTTAGATTCAAACAAGGTAGGCTAAGGACTTTTCCGTGAATAGGATTTTCACATATTTCGTCGAATACGAAAATTCTTGATACCAGCGTGTGTATCTCAAATAGTACGTTAACTTTCATAATAAACGCGATTCCATTTGACCTCAAATGGACCAAGTGAAGCTTCAATTGACTCAAAATGTAAATAGATTTATTAAGAGGGGGTTCTTGCATAAGTGGTCCTTATATTAGAATGAAATAAATCATTCTTCATTCCACCCAAACCCTAAGCATCCTCTCCATCTTTCTCTCTTCTTCTTCCATTTTCTTCATTGATAGTGAGGTTAGGAGAGATTCAAGGGACTTTTGAGGAGTTTATCTTCATCTTCATCTTCATCTTCTTCCCCGAGCCATTCCTCTATTTTTGAAGTGAAGAGCTTGAGAAAGATCTCAAAAACCCTTTCCTTCGAGCTACAAGTTAGTACTTGGAACTTTTAATGAATTTCCAAGTTACAATGAGTGATTAGGCATGGTTTCTAGCATAGATAACTTATGGGTTGTGTTTTTTGTTGTTTTTATGGAGTAGGGTTTAAAAAGGAGACATTTGTGTTAAATCAAGTTAAGGCAAAGAGGGCTTTTTGTCAAATAGCTTCAAGAGAGGCAAGTATAAACATTACTTGTGATTAGTGTTAATCATTGTAGGAACTCATGGAGTTTTCATGCTTTTTGTGCATTTTCCATTGAGTTTTGGGATTCATTATGGATTTAATGATATAGTTAATGAATGATTAAGAGTATTGATTTGTGAATGGATGGTGTATGAGGAGGGAACAGGAGGTTCCAATGTTTATTAAAGGTTATGGAAATGGAATGGAGAAATGAGAATAGAAGAAGGAAGAAAGATCAGAAATTTCGGACAGAAATTCTGATGGTTCGCTCGAGCGAACAGTATGTTCGCTCGAGCGAGCAACGTTCTGTTTGGACTGAAATTCTGAAGGTTCGTTCGAGCGAACAGTAATTCTCTCGAGCGACGATCATTCAGTTTGTGTCCGCTCGAGTGAACAACTCTCTGTTTGGTCCGCTCGAGCGAACAATAATTTGCTCGAGCGAACCTGATACTGGCCCAACAATAACAGTTGGTGAAAATTTGGGCTAATCAAATGGATTTTGGGTTTTGGATTTTTATATGAATTTGGAGTACCACTTGTTAGTATAAGTGCTCCTTAATTGGTATTGAGATTAAGTATCCATGGGTGATAATTACGGGGACTATAATAATGTACATATTAAATATATAAATGTGATGTCCATCGAGAATAACACGTGCATTTGGAAATCAATGGTTACACCCAAATGGTTGTTTAGAATTGAGATAAGATTGAGTAGAAGCATATGTGGTTAATAATTCTCTCATTTTGTCATTGTGTTCCAATCTAATGAGATTGGTATTGTTGTATCATCTTCCTTTGTTATGAAAGGAATTATTGAATTGAATTGAATCCATAAAAGGATTGTTTACTATTGACCCTTGAGTCTGGCACTACCTAGTAATTGTATTAGAACTCTAAATGAGTTCAATGAATTAATAAATGAAATAAATGACTAATCTTGCTGTAGCAGATGGATTTTGGGGAGTTCCGAAGCTCCGTGATAATACTAATTGTCCCTGGCCCGGACACTAGTAAGTCCCACCAATTCCGATCGTATCTTTGGGTATTGATTGATGCCTTCCATTGAAAGATGAATCCTCCCTTTGAGGGGAGATTGTAAATATAAAAATGAATCATTCCTTTGAGGGAAGATGGTAAGTGAAATGAAATACAATGAGTAAATATAAAAATGAATCCTTCCTTTGAGAGAAGATGGTAAGTGAAATGAAATACAATGAAATGAATGCTATGGTAGTAGCCATCTTGTATATGTTTGTTAATTGACTTTATGTCTACCTATTGCTAGTGTAGAAACTGTCTAGACTTTTCTAGAATTGAAATTTGTTATTAAACAAATTGAATGAACTCAATATGAATGTGTTAACATGCTATTACGAAAATTGTTTATACATTGTTGAACTGTTGTGTTCATTAGTTATTGATGGCATTACATGCCCAATTGCTCATACCGGTCCAGCATCGCCCCCGGCGGCAACGGAGGAGACCGCTCCGGTTCCTCCAGGAAGATTGATTGAATGGAATAGACGGGATGCCATCTGAAATGGGTATCAGAGTGCGAAATGGAATTGGAACATTTTGAGAAATGTTTTTGAGGAACTATTTGTAGATTTATTTTGAAATGTAATTAATTGTCATCTGCATAGTATTTTTGGATATGAAGTGTTTGACGAACAAATGTTTGGATTGATACATGTATAAGGACTTTATTTTGTATACATGTAAATCGTAAATTGATATTGTCAAATATAAATTTTTCGCAAAAGTTGTATATTTGACAGGTATATATATATATATTGAGAATATTATCCCTTGTGAATTCTGTTTTAACTTCGGTTAATTCCGAGTTTACGGGAGTAAGTATGAGCTTACGGCTCGGGGTTACCGGATTTCAGGCCCGAGTCGTGACAATCATGGCTATGCCCTAGTTAGATCTAACTTATATTTCCCATTCATCTATCTTCAAATAAAGATTATTTTCTGCAAAATCACCTATGACATGCTTCTCTCTGTATCTACACCAAGAAAGACTGAAAGTTTTGTTTCTTTCTTCTTCTTCTTTTTCGGATCTGGTGTTGCAGGCACGCCTCTGTTCAAGGATCGTCATAAGTTCCACAGGATGGCCGATCCATTGTTGCAAGGCCGATATCCAACACGTGGCATGTACCAAGCTCTTGTTGCTGCAATGTGCTTGCAGAAGCAAGCTGCAACTAGACCTCTTATAGGGGATGTTGTGACTGCCCAAATATATTTAGCTTCACAAACTTATGATCCAAATGCAGCTGCTGCTCAAAACAACAACGTTGGCCCGTCTACCCCAAGACACAAGGATGAACGCAAGAGCCTTGGTTTTGTGCCCAACACCCAAGATGGGCATGATGGGCGACATGGTGCCCAATCCCCTCATCAGAATTCTCCCGATTTCAGACAAAGGGACCTTGTCCGTGGTGTCAACTTTGGTGCAGAGGCCGGAAGAGGTGAGTCAGGCAGTGGATCTGGAAGGAAGTGGGACTTGGATGAGTTGGAGAGATCAGATTCCCACTTGGACAACCCCATTCATGTCGGGAAAAAAAGGGAAGGTCCCAAGAATGTCAACCGAGATGTTGGCAGGGAGCGCGCAGTGGCAGAGGCTAGAGTATGGGGGGAGAATTGGAGAGAGAAAAAGAGGACAAACACATATAGTGGTAATGATGGTATGAATGAGTAACTGAGAGGTAATAATTATTGCACATGCTTAGATCCAAGTTCAACATGCTTTGATTTGTATCTGTATTTAGGGGGAGATCATTTTATGCTTCGAAGACGTCTTCAAAGAAAAGAAGAAAAAGAAATGAATCCTTCATCCATCTTGGTCTCGCTATTTACACCAAAGAATAAAGTTATTTGCTATTCAGCCGGTTAAATCATTCCTTTAGTCCGAATCTCCTGGTATATATATCGTGCTTGCAACCTGATACTCAGTTCAAATACCAAATGCGATCTTCTATCTCTTCATTTCTATCATTGGGTGGGAAGGCAAGACGGTCATTTGAAATTTCAGGAGTAAGAAGACTTGCAGAATTGTAATTTCTGGATGAATTTGGCTGTAGCCCAACTGGGACTTGTTGGGTGTGCAAGCTGTTGATTGTATGTGTCACGACCCGGGCCCAAGATCCGGTAACCCTGAGCCGTGATCATCATACTTATTCCCGTAAACCCCGAATTAACCGAAGTTAAAATGAGATCCACAAGGAATATCATTCTCAAAGTACCTATCAAATACAAGACTTTTGTGGAAACAATTATATTTGACAATATCAACTTGCGATTTACATGTATACAAAATACAGGCCTTATACATGTATCATTCCCAACATACATTTGTCCAACACTGCGTTTTCAAAACATTATGCAGATGACAATTAATTACATTCCAAAATGTTAATTACATTTCCAAAATGAATTTATAAACAGTCCTCAAAACATTTCTCAAAACGTTTATCAAGGGTTCCAATCGCACTTCGCACTCGGACACCAATTCAGATGGTATCCCGTCGGTTCCACTCAATCAATCCTCCTGGAGGAACCGGAACGGTCTCCTCTGCTGGCGCCGAGGGCGCTGCTGCACCGGCAGGGGCAATTAAGCCTGTAATGCCATCAATAACACTAATGAACACGACAGTTCAACAATGTATAAACAATTCTTGCAATAGTATATTAACACATTCATATTGCATTAATAACAGTTTCAATGCTAGAGAAATCTAGACAATTCTACAATAACAATAAGAGACAATGACAGTCAATATACACGTACAGAATGACAACTACCATAGCATTCATTGCATTACATTTCATTTCATTACCATCTTCCCTCAAAGGAAGGATTCATTTTCATTTACCATCTCCCCTCAAAGGGAAGATTCATCCTCCAATGGAAGGCATCAATCAATATCCAAAGATACGATCGGAATTTGGTGGGACTCACTAGTGTCCGTGCCAGGGACAACTAGCATCACCATGGAGCTCCAGAACACCCCAATATCCATCTGCTGCAGCAAGATTAGTCATTCATTATTCATTGAACTCATTTAGAGTTCTAATACAATCGCTAGGTAGTGCCAGACTCACGGTCAATATCATTCAGTAAGAAATCCTTTTATGGATCCAATTCAACTCAATGATCCTTTCATGACAAAAGAAAGGAATGACAATAATATCAATCTCATTAGATTGAATCACAATGACACAATGAGAGTATTATTAACCACGTATGGTTTTACTCAATCCTATTTCAATCCTATTGCAATCCTAATCAACCATTCGGGTGTAACCGTTGGTTTCCAAATGCACGTGTTATTCTTGATGGACATCACATTTATACATTTAATGTGTGCATTTCTAGTCCCCGTAATTATCACCCATGGAGTTTAGCAATTATCGATTTATATAGTTCATTTAAGGAACCCTTTTTAAACCACTATTAATTCTCGATAATTTAATTAACCCAGGATTAGTCTTAAAACTAATCGGGAACACATTTATACTCATTAGAAATACTCCAATTTCTCATAAAAATCCTAAACCCAAAATCCACTGCCACAATCGGTCGGACCGTTAGGTCCGATCGATTGGCCCAAATTTTCACTAACTATCATCGTTGGGCCAGTAACAGGTTCGCTCGAGCGGATTACTGTTCGCTAGAGCGGACTCAGACAGAACGTTGTTCGTTAGAGCGGACCAACACAGAACTATGTTCGCTTAAGCGCACTTAATGTTCGCTCGAGCGAACCCTTCAGAATTTCACCCGAAATTCTGCTACTCTCTCTCTTCTATTACTTTCTTCCTCCATTAATTTCCATAACCTACATAGAGACTTGGAACCTCCTGATCCCCCTTCATACATCATCCATTAACATTCATTCACATAACACTTTTAATCACCCCTTAATCACTTCATTAAGCATTCATAATGAATCCAAAAATCAATGAAAAATGCATATAACCCATGGAAAATCTATGAACAATTATAATGGCTAACACTAATTACAAGCAAGGTTTACACTTGCCTCTTTGGAAGCTATTTGCCAAGAACCCTCTTTTACTTAGCTTGGCTTGGACACAAGTAATCCCTTTTCAAACCCTATTCCACAAAAACACCCAAATGAACTCCCATGAGTCATTTGTGCTAAAAATCACTACAAGGCAATCAATAGAACTTGAAAATCACAAGGGAGATCCATTACTTACTTGTAGCTCAAAGGGAAAGGGTTCTTGAGGTTTCTCTCAAGCTCCACTCTTCAACAATGGAGGAATAGCTTGGGGAAGATGATGAGGATGAAGCCCCTCATTTCAAAGATCACTCAAATCACTCCTAATCTCACTAACAATGAAGAGGAATGGAAGAGAAAGAAGGAAATGGAGAGCCTAGGGTTTTGTTGCTTGGAATGAAATGAGAAATGAACCCATTGCATCCATTTGATTCTAATATAAGATGTTTTACATCAAAAACCCCTCTCATTTCATCTATTTACACTTTGAGTCAAATGATGCCTCACTTGGTTCATTTGAGGTCAAATAGAATCGTGTTTATTATGAAAGTTAACGTACTCTTCGAGACACACACGTTGGTATCAAGAATTTTCGTATTTGACGAAATACGTAAAAATCCGTATTTACAAAAAAGCCCTCACTCTACCTCAATTGAGTCTAAACTCATTTTAATCAATCCAATTTCATTTCATTATGCTTAATGCATCATTTGAGACCGACTTGTCTCTCTTTGGTCATTAACCTTGATTAATCAGATTATTCATGCTTAATTAGCATTAATTTCAATTAATTAGCCTTAATCATTATCAGTTCGGGTTGGGGTGTAACAGTATGTTAAGGCTTTGTGAAGCCAAAAATTGGAATGGAGTCTGGAAGAGGATGTCTTGATTTTCACCCATGAGTTCTATATGTAGATTTGATCTAAATCTATCATTGTTTTCATTTTTATCTCATGTTATTGTCTCATGTACTCACTTCATGATTATGAGGTATGGCTACACTTTTCTATAAAAGCACTTGTTAGTATGATGTAAGTGATCCATTTTTATCAGTCGCCTAATTAAAATCTTGAAATACTATGTGAGGCCTTAGCATTGTAGGTGAAAAAAGAGTATGAACTTAATGTGGGATCTATAACAATATGATTCTATGATTTTGTTGATTTGTATGTATTCAATTTATATGTTTGTATAATTGAAAGAGCCTGTTTCACTACCCTACTATCATCACCAAAGCATTGCAGTTAAACTTTGTAAAATTTGCATTTTCACACACCCTTACTTCTTTGGTGCTACATTTTTTTATGGATCTTCTATTTTTCAAGTGACTCCATTTTGTGTTTCAGTTAAAACAAGAACACCACTGTTTTTCTTTGAGTGAATGCATATAGAGGTGAAAATGGCCTTTTAAGTATGCAGCTTACTTTATTTAATTAAAGAAAAAGCTGAGTAGTAATTTACTTCACAGAGACAAACCTTCGTGCACTAGGATATGGAGGATTTACTCTCTCTAAGGTGGGTCTGAAAGAAACGAGCTATATTAGTTGCTTCATTGGAGCTTCAGATGGCTGGCTGCTCAAGCACGACAGGTTTATATCTAAACCAACCATTTCATGCACATGCGACCCACCTGATGAATGAATGCCCATATTTATGGCCTCTTGGGAAGAGAAGCCCCCACAAGTGGGAAAGGGAGCCGGTAAAGTGGGAAGACATGCCCACACAAGTGGGAAGAGTGGCATACCCAGGGTTTGATCCTTAGCTAGTCAGGTGACAAACAAACGGGGTTGACATTTGACAAGGAAGCAATCCCTAGTTGTCAATTATTTGACATACTTAAGCTTAGCAAGGAAGGAGACAATCACGACCCGATTTCCCTTCTAGCTGCCCTCCTTGTAAGAATAAAGAGGAAACTATGGAGCACATCATGTTTTAGTGTGAATTCGCTCAAGTTGTTTGGATTGGATCATGGTTTGGTGCCTTGGTTAACAAGTTTCCTCATAATAGTATAGATGAATGGTGGAAATGGTGGTCCAAGGATAGGTCCTTAAGACAACGTTCACTCACCAATCTAGAATCTCATGCTCTTTCCCTGGCCATATGGTGGGCTGTATGGAGGGTGAAAAAAGAATCTATATTCAAAGCTAGAGCCCCAAATCTAGTGTGGGCTATATCTCTTGCTAATGGTATGATTATTCAGCCCAAAATGGATAGTCACCCATCTATGGATAAACATCCATCTCTGTATTATGTTCTTACTCATCTTTCTGAATATGGGAAATGGGATTTTGAGAAAGCAACTATTTTGTTTTGCGACACGACTTATTACCCCTCTTCTGGTCAGTCAGCATTTGGTTTTACAATTATTTCATAATGGTTCTCTTATTGCTGCAAGTGCCGCCAAAGGACCAAGAACCTTCTCCGCTAAAGAGGTCAAAATGAGGTCATCTCTTTTTGCACTAAAGGCGATAAGAGGATGCTGGCTTTCGAAAATTATTTTGTGCATTGATGGTTTGTAAGTTGTGAAAGCTTTTAGAGGAGTATTTTTTTAATTGGAGGAGCCAGACGGTCATTAGAGAAATATAGACTTGCGGTTTTTTTTTTTTTTTTTTGGTCTTTAAGGCATTTTACATTCTTAAGAAACTTAATGTGGTGGCCCACAATCTTGCCAAATGGAGTCAAGCAGGTCTCAACTTTCTGTCAGCTAGGGACCCTATCACTTGGGTTAATTTTTGTGGGCGGTTTTTGTGATGGTGGGGCTAGTGTTTTCTACCTTCTATCCATTTGATTAATAGATCTCTCTTACCAAAAAAAAGCTTAACAAACTTCCTAATATCCTTACACCAATACAAACAAAGAGGCTATGGTTTGGAGTATGGAAGAAGATGATTCCAACTAATTATTTATGTCCTGTTGTTATATATGTCAATCACCATATTACCCTATACAATTAATTTTTACCACACCTCTCTCTTAACTCATCAAAACCGTTTTCCCAGTTTCCCCACTCCTCTCATGTTTATCTTAATATAAGTAATAACCCCTAGTGGAGGCCAAAGAAATCAGGGGGTGTTTGGATTAGTGCAGAATATAATATTAAACATATTTAAATATTAGTAGATTTCATCATCACATAACATAATATTGCCGTTTTATAATGTTATGATGATTATAACGTTTGGCATTTTATACAAGTTTCAACATAAAGTATATTAATGTGTTTGGCACTTATTAAGGGATATGCCAAGAAAGAAAAAAAAAAAAGAAGAAAATTAAGACATAAGAACCCAAGTGGATCATCTAATGCCAAAAAGGGAGAGGGGAGACCCTTCTTTTGATGGTAAATTTGATGGGATGGGACCCACCTCAATATTGATATTTTTGTAACACCGGTCTAATATTTTCACTTGTTATTATTATTTTTTTTAATATTTGAATTCACAAGAAAGAAAGAAATGGATCTTATCCTAATGGAACCCGCCAACATTTATGTGTTTGCAATCATGGTGGGACCTATTTAATGCTAGAGAATCAATGTACCTCCTAATGTTAAAATCATGAAATCTGATTAAAATGTTATGTCCCACTATGTAATGTATCTATGGTGTCACACATCTAATAATAATTATGTTGATGGGCTCTAACAAATGTTAGACATTTGAGGGATCCATCTAATATTAAAATCATAGAGGGACCTAGTTGGATTTGGAAATCATCTTATGAAATAAATGTTAGGCCCACTTAATATCAGTGATCAACAATGAGCCATCTAATGTTGATCATCATGATGAGACTCACCAATGCTAGTGATCACGGTAGGATGCACATGATATTTGTAATATGGTAATGGGACCAATTATAGTGTTTAGAGTTATAGTGGGACATATTTATTATTTTAATCACAAAGAGAAGAATCAATTTTAAAAATCATATGTAGTTCATATGTGCTATGTGGTCGCTCATTAAGAAGAGATGTGCTAAATCTTCCCAACTCTTTTTTAAAAAGAAAGATTTTTATCTTGTAGATGATTTTCTTCACCTTATTCTCAAATAATATAATATGGAGGTTTTCACAAGAAATTGGCACGTTGTATTCTACTTCCTATGCTAGCCAAACACCTACATTTTAGGTGAGTAGATTAGATTATAATCTATGAGATAATATTTCAGAATCTTTAGAAATATCTTGTTTCCAAACACCCCCTTAAGTCCGTTCTAATCAAAAAATAAAACCTTATTATGTACTTCGATTTTACTTCAATAGGGCTGTAAAATGAGAAATAATCCCCTTATTATTATTTTTTTGATAACTCATCCAAGGGTACCCAAAAGAGAGCCCCGCACATACATGTAAAACAACCCACACAAGTGGGAATAAGTGGCGTACGTTGGGTTCAAACCTGAGCAACTAGGTGAGATCTGCCGCCACTTACCAATGACGTAAGTGGCCATTCTCGCCCCTTCTTCTTAAGAGTTTAGAAGTAATCCCTTTCTTGAAGGTTATAATCCCTGCAAGTACCTGAACCAACAATATTAGTGAAAATTGATTCAAATGCCCGTAATATATATGAGACAATGGAGTTTTTTAATGGTAACTTTTCCAATAAAATCTAACCACATAAACCAAAGTAAGAATCAGGAACGCTGAAACAGCATATGTGAAAGAAAATAAATAAATAAAAAGGGGCTCGGAATGAGAGATGAGGACTTGGAACAGAAAATCATAAAAAGTCAGCCTTTAGACCCACCCACACACACACACACACACACACACACACAAAAAAAAAAAAAAAAAAAAGAAAAAGAAAAAGAAAAAGAAAAAAGAAAAAGAAAAAGAAAAGACAAAACAAAAAAAAAAAAAAAAACCAGCAAAAAAAGGTTGGTAAGAAAGCGGAACTTTTGTGCGATATTGTATAAAATAAAAAGAAACAGCAAAATCACGTAAATTTGGGTAGTTTTGACATTTTCCCTAACATGGACAAGGTCTAAAAAAAAAAATTATAGTAGTTGGGAAGGGAGAGGAGAAATCCATCTTTAGAGGTACGCTACCAGTTAAAAACCTCTCTAATCTTTAGGCCCCACCTTCGATTGGCCACTGCCCAAAGACTTACCTTCGTCTTATGTTTTTCAAATTCTATCTTTCACAACAGCAATGTCTCATTGTTGCGCCCATTTCTCATTCAGTGTGCAAAATTTGAACAAATTTAAACAATATATCCCACCAAGTGGATGGTTCAAATCACCAGACTAATCCAGAATTTTCCCATTGAATGAATAAATTAGCAATCGACATGCCGGGAAGTTGTGCATTAGTATTGTTTGTTTATGAACTTGAATCCAAGGTTATTATTAATCAACGAGGAAGGAGTGGATGAATGACTAGTATATTCATAGAAGGAGAGTGAGATTTAGATGGCCATGCAGTAGTCAGCTTACTTGTATGTTTCAAAGAAAGTATGTAGTAATCATCTTCACAAACACAAACCTTATAAGCAATGGAATAACTGTACCCATCTCAGGTGGGTCTAAAATAATAGTCAAGCACATTACTAGTTACAGTGGAGCTTCAGATAAAGTGCACATGCACATTGGATGTGGACCTTAAGGATTATCCAAACCATCCATTTACTTCATCCATGCGTGGCCCCCCTGATGAACGTGCAGCCTTCACCATTGGTTGGATTCCTTCTGCAGCACAATGGGAAATTTCTATGCACACCCATTAGGGCTTTGCAAACCTCTTTTACCAAACCAAAGAGGCTAAGGTTTGGGGTTTGAACTGAGATGATTCAAACTCATTTCTCTAGTATTTCCATGAAAGGAACAGATCCATTCCTACCCATTAACTCACATGAGACATGAGTCATAAAACACACATCTAGGAGTGCTAGGGCTAAGTTCATTTTTAAAAATAGGAAAATTGATCCTTTGTGGGAGACTGGATAAAGGTTACATGCAATACAGGTCGCAGTTCCCACTTAGATGTAAGTTTACAAAAAGCTGATGGACAAGTTGAAAGGTCTCCTCATGGACAAGGAGGATCCAAATAATCAGCCTCAGGCCGCTAGATTATCATAGCCCTTTATTCAACAGCCTTCAAGTTTAATGACATCTTAACCGCATATTTTCTTGAGATATATTGAATCCAATGGAGAGTGAAGGTTCCATGAGTGTTAAATTGGATTAGATGCCTAATTTTGGGATGCAAAGACTATCAAAGAGGTTGCACTGAAACTGTGGCCATGGCACATAGCACATCTATTTTCGACCATCTGTCTACCGGGCCCATATTCAATTGTCCACTACCCAGAGCCCTGCTTGGTCTTGCATATTCAATTTACATCTTTCATTGCCCATGTTTGCACCATGAATCCTTTGGCTGGACCTGTCAAATCGTTGTATATTTCTTTTTATACAATGCAACATATCCATTTCCACCCATGGCATATAATTTTTATGCAAACTACCCATTTACAACAGGGCACATAACTAGGGATGTAAGTGGGTCCCCAATTCTCCGATTATCCGGAGTTCCGACCCGTTAAAATCCGGATATGGATCATTATTTAGGCCCCGATAAGTGAATGGGTCCGGGTCCGGTTCCACCTTTGTTCAAACTCGAGACTAGACATATTACCTCAATTTTTGAAAACCTCTCCTAAAAACTATGTTTTTTTTTTTTTTTAATATCATTCTCTACTTAGATCCAGAGCCGGACCCGGATCCAGAACCGTCCCATATATGGTTCTGGTTCCGGTTTCAGAGCCAAGAAACTGGTTCCGAAAAGGTTCCGGGTCCAGATTCGGTTCCACCTTCTTCTTAATGGTTCCAATTCCGGGTCTACCATGGACCAGGACCGGAACCGACCCGCTTACAACCCTATACACAACATACATATATGATAATCTAGACAATTCAACTGTGTGCCTCCTACTGCCGGAAGACTTTCCTTCTTACATTGTCATTTTACATCTTGTTCTGAGGGTCTCTCTACTTGAGGCTACCAAGTTTTAGCTAGGATTATCTGTGGGGCGAAATATGCCCAGTGACAGGTTCCAGAAAGATAAATTTCTTCTGAAATACTTAGCTCATGTCAACTAAAAGATGTCTAAATGCTTTAGAGTTTAGACCTTCTCTCTGTTTGAGGAGATTTGGTACTTAGAAAATCCACATTATTTACAAACCCGAGATGACTAATCATTGTTTTCATTCAGTTAGCCATTGCATACTCATTAACAATTATTCATGAAGCAAATTCAAAAGTCAAATCACAAACATATATGGAAGTCTTTATTACAATTGTGTTGCTACTCTTGTAAAGCCCTCTTGTCTAAATAACACTCATTACACACTTTTAAACCCTTAACTACTTTTTCTGAACTAATAACCAGAAAGAGATTTTGATTTCCTTCATATCTGAGACTCTGGATAATTTGTGAGGTCCAAAAACCCATTGAATAAGTTCTCATTGTTCTCGTTGGCCCAGTCATCGTGATTCTCCCAATTATAATGAATCCCTCCAAATGTTTGTGGTGCTGTTGGTGTTAGTGCTGTGGTGCCCATCATTGCACATGATTGATCAAACAATTGATCCGACCACATATGAATGGGCCCCACAGCAGTCTCAGAAGGACATTCTGCCACGGCCTGGTTGTCCTGCATCGACGCCCAGATATAATCCATATCAACGCAATGCATATCATCTATAACTAAATTGCTGATTCTATTATCAATCCCTTGTAATGCTGGTGATGCTGTTGGCCTTGATGTTAAACCATCACCTCCTCCTCCTCCTCCTTCTTCTTCCTCTTCTTCTTCTTGGGTGGAAGTCCTCTCAGGAGATCTATTGCTCTGCTTAATCTTACAGAGGACCCATCCTTCCGACTGCAAATGACATCATAAAAATTGTAAGACCCATTTTCATATACTCTCATACTCTACAGTGCAGAAAATCAGGTTATTTTATTTGTGGCCTGATACTAAGGAGAGGATTAATCCAAGGAAAAATACAAAGGGTTGGGCCTATGCCATTAACAAAGGGTTTTGCAGAAGAGTTGGATTGGGCCCATCAAGGCCCAATGATTTTTTAAGTTAAATTTAGGAAGGTGATTTGGAGTGTAATCTAAACAAGACAAATTCGAAAGAAACATACTCACATTTATGATGTTTTTCAATGATCCATCAAGTGTATATTCATCCATGAGTAGCTTTCTCTTTCTTCCAGATTTATTCGTCTCCACAAGTACCAAAGACCTCATGGTGCCAATTGTGTGTTTTCCGCTTTCATCTTTGATCTCCTTCTTGTTACCAGTGACTTTCCAATACCCATTTTTGGTCATTCGTTTTGTCTTTGTCCCATTTTGGTTCTTCTTATTCTTTACAAACATGTGTAGCTCTCTATCACCGATATCTTCAGCTTCTGATTGTTCATTCATAAAGATGCATATATCAAAAGTATGTTAGAAGAGAATACTCAACATATATAGCCATAATTTTTTAATTTTTTTGGATAAGTAGTCATAACTCATAAGGTACTGTTAATCTACAAATTGAGAAATGGGAGATCTCACAGTAAAATTTTTTTTTTTTTTTTTTTTTTCTCAATGAGGTAAGACTTTCCGTTGGTATGGATTTCAAATAATGACCTATTTCAACTAGGACTGTCAAAGGGTTGGGTAGGCCTAAGTTGGGCTTGGCCACTTGGGGTTGTCCTTATCCTCCCTCCATTAATATATGTAGGGCCGAGCTTGGGCAAGCCCGAGCATTTAGAGAGCCAACCCGACATAAGCCCTTATCCTATCCTCGCCAAATTCCCTATGTACATACATGAGCAATCACACAAACAAGCAATATATAGTGTAACTAAATAAATTACAACAATAGGGTATATGCAGTTGATGTATCTTTTTCTTTCTAATTTAGAAATGTTAAAACAAAAAGATATCCAAACTGGCAAATGTCAATCATGAAATATAGATTCATTTTAGAAGTACAAGAGCTAACAAATTTCATAGAAATCCATTATTTCTTGACCTAAAAAATAATAAAAATTACAAGGTTCTAAAAATGAAGCCGAAAAATACCTCAAAAGGGGCATTTTATTGTGTATTTCAGTATATAAATGTAAATACTATATAAAATAAAAGAAACCTTAACGGTTCGACCGAACTAGGCTTGTATTATCCAACCTCATCCCTTCAATATGAGGGCTTACAAAAATTTGCTCAGGACCGTCCCTCGAGCCTTTTTTTCAAAAACAAAAGCCCTCATTTAAACGGCTCCTTGAGGGCCAGGCTTTATTTGTTTGAGACCCAAATTGACAGGCCTAATTTCGGGCCAAATCCATTGAGGTTAATGGTTCATATAACAAATTAAATTTAGCATTTGACGCACCTAGAAGTCGAGCATCATCACCGTAGACTTCTCCCTCAATTACAGCATCCGATGGCAGTTGTTTTCCCAAGACCTTCATTAGAAGGTAATATATGACCAACTCTAAATGAGTCGGATTGAATTGGAAGCCCGGTGGCAAATTGGGTGTCATTTGTAATGTATGTCTGCAAGCTTCAATCCAAGATTTACTAATCAATTGAGTGAGAAGTGGATGTAGAAGTGGTTGTTAAACTGACTCATATATATTTATAGAGGTGAGGAAGATGGAGATGGCCTTGCAGTAATCTCCTTGGTCGCTCAGAGAAAGTTTCAGTAATTTTCTTCACAAACACGAACCTCATTGGGCAATGGAAGATCAATACCCAACTCTGATGGGTTGGAAACAATAGTAGTTTTCACTGGAGTTTCAGGTGAGTTGTACATGCACATTGGATGTGGACCGTAAGGATGATCCAAACCATCCATTTTTTTTCATCCATGTGTGACTGTGACCCCACCTAATGAATCCACAGCCTCCAATCTTTGTTGAATAAATTCCATCAGCAGCACAAAGCCATTGTGGCTTGGGAAATTTCTTTCCACCACCCATTTGGGTTTGCAAACCTGCTTAAGATCAAATACCAAACCATAGAGATTACGCTTTGGTGTTTGGAGGGTATGGTTCCTACTCATTTCAATCCTATTTCGATTAGTGGAAAGATCCATATTCACCCATGGCACATAAGTTTTGTGCAACTCGCCCATTTACAGACATTTCTTTGAAGGCCTCTCTATGCCTTGTGAGATTGGGTTAGCAATCCAAATGGGGTCCAGCCACATCTACATCTAGGTTAGCAATTCATCGATCCATCTTCCAAGAAGAGGGCTAAATCTCTAATTCATATCAACTAAGAATTTCATAGAGATGGGGCCCATTGTCTACTGATCTGGACCATTTATTTAGCAGTTCCATGATCATGGTTGTAGATGTAATCAAAGGAAGTCATCTGATCATCGATACAAACATGAGTTTCAAAACTCAGCTTTAAAGAGAAAGAATTGTTATTTTTATTGCTGAAGGTATGTTTTAGGCCGGGGTAGGGCCAATTTGAGTTACATCCAGGCTTGATTCGGCTTTAGAAACACAGCTCCGTAGCTTAGACAGGCCCAACAGATGTAGTAAGTGCTTGGCCTGAGCCCAGCCCACCTCAAATATGCGGGGGTGCAACTTGCCCATTTAGTCAATTAAGTTGGGCCGGTATGGCTAATTGTAGGCCTGTCAATGGGACAGGATGAAACGGGTAAAAAGCCCGGCCCGGCCTGTCCCAAGCCCTAAAATACAAGGCTTTTAAAAGAAGTTTGAGCCCAGTAGGCTGGGTTTGGACAACATATTTTAAAGCCTGGCCAAAATAGGACTGGGACTAGGCAGAGGATGCCCAGCCTATTCAGGCTTGGCCTGTCCCAAGCTCTAAAATATAGGGCTGTTAAAAACATTTGAGCCCAGTGGGCTGGGTTTGAACAATACATTTCTGTTCATTTCTTTTTTAAATTACTTGACCCATATAAGAAAATAGGATACTCATTCTTATTAATTTTATTGATTTTTTTATTTTCTACTTTCACAGTCCAAAAAAAAAAAGAAAAGTTTTTAACTGATCCTACATTACTTTAACTTGACTCATATATAATACTCATTCATTTCTTGACCCATATAGCCTATAGGATACTCATTCATTTCTATTGATTTTCTGATTTCTATTGTAACCGGCCCAAAAAAAAAAAGGTTTTTAACTTCGTCATGTTGGTTGTTGCATTGCAATGCTGGTCCCAAGACCGAAAAAAAGGAGGAGGGTTTAAAGTCCGGTTCACACCGGGTGTCTGATGACATCAGCAATAATTAGAGAATGTTTTGCTTCCGTCTAAGAACGGGCTAAGCCCAGGCCCAGCCTTGTCCTAGCCTGGGCCCGTACGGGACATGATTTGATGTAGGCCCGTTCAATTTAGGGCCAAGATTGGACAACATCTGGCAGCCCGTCCTATTTTTGGGACGGGATTGGACAACTTAAGCCCAGGCCCGGTCCGTCTCATTGACAGGCCTAGCTAATTGGCTATCCTTACTTGGTTGGGCTTCAGGCTTTCTTCCACTTGGCAGGCTTTTTCTTTCTCTGTTTCCCAAAAACAGGCCTGAGTACTAAAACCCAAAGGCCAAACCCAGCAAAAGAGGTGGGGCCAGGAGCACACCTAAATAAATCATGGGGACAATCCAGTTTCTTAACCTTAACCAATATGGCATCTCGTGTAGAGAGAAGTGTCCCTTGCCATCAAGATCAAGCTGAGCAGGTATAGACGTCTTTATGTGCATGTTTGGCTTCCGAATTTAATCCTTGCTTAATCTTTCTTTGCATTATTTACAAGCCCGATATGACTAAACATTGTGTTTCATCCAATTATACATTGAATGCTGTTGAAGTCAATGTATTATTTAATAATACATATTTGACTATTTTGTGGCAGTGAATATTACAAGTAGTACAGCAGCTATTGTCTTTCTCAAGATTATGAAGTCTATCACGAACATACACATGAATCCCTGTTTCAAAGATGATGGCATATTTTACAAAACCTTTCTTCTCTCTCTCTCTCTCTCTCTCTCTCTCTCTCTCTCTCTCTCCTTCCTTTTTAACATGGCTGAAGAGGTTGAGACTCTAGTCCATTGTTAAGAGAAGTAAACTTTGAGTGAAGTGAGGAAGCCCTCTCGTGAGAGAAGCAGACCTCAGAAGAAGTAGAACAACCCTCGGAAGAGAACCAATGCGTTTTACCATTAGGATAAGAGGTTGTTCTTAAAATCTTTTTTATCTTAATTACACTCTCTACAAACTTTTAAACCCATAAGTACTTTACTAAATTAATAACTAGATAGCTAAAATATCTCATGAATCTAAGAAATTGGATAGAGATTTTGATTGTCTCAATGTTGAAACTCTAATGAATAAAGGTTGGAAAGTTCTCCAAGTTGACTCTTGATTCTCATGAATCGCTTGTTTTAACGAATGACTAAGCCAAATATAGGGGAGACTCTACTGAGTCACTTTATTTTAGTAGGTTGTTTGCATCTAAGCTATTTAATAGGTATGTCATAATTAAAATAATTAATATTTATTTTTAAGTAACTACACAAAAGGTTTGATGAAATGAAATTTGAAACCTATAGTTGATCTTTCATATTTTGTATTTGGACTAACAAATTTTGTATTTGTACATTTATAGGAGAATGAGATTTACATGGCCTTGTAATGAGCACCTTGCGGCTTGCAGTAGCATACTTTAGAGAAAGCGTGCAGTAATCATCCTTCTTCACAAACCCAAACCTTTGACCACTAGGTGGTAGAAGATCTAAACCTATCTCAGGTGGGTTTGAAATAAATTGCCAAGCACACGGGCAGCTTCACTGGAGCTTCAGGGGAGTTGCACATGCACATTAGATGCGGGCCATTAAGGATGATCCAGACCATCCATTTACTTCGTCCATGTGTGACCCACCTGATGAACATACAGCATTCACTGTTGGTTGAGTTCCATCTGCAGGACAAATCCTTTGTGCCATGGGAAATCTCGATCTATACCCACTTGGGCTTTGGAAACTTCCTTCCTAACATCCAATACCAAACCATTTCTACATTGTTTGGGAGGAAAATGATTACTGCTCATTTCTACATTGTTTGGGAGGAAAATGATCCACTGTCGATTGTTGACCATTGCCATTTGCCACCCATGGCAAACAATTTTTGTGTGACCCATCCATCCATCCTAGGTCATGACACATCGCACAGTTGTTCGATGATCCAGACCATCTGATCTGTGGACCCCACCTATTGGCCACTGCCCAAAGATCTCCATCCATCTTATATTATCGTCCATTTACAACTTTCAGTGCCCTTCTTTAGCCATAAATGGTGCAGATCTTATTTATGATTCGAATGTGTGTCGGGGCTCAGAGATGATCTATCCGTATACTTGCACTGTCATTTATACGAAGGCCTCCCTCTAGCTTGTGGGGATAAGGTTAACAAATCCAAATGAGGGTCCAAACTAAGTAGCATGGACAGGTACCCAACCAATTCAGGTTCTGGTATGTCATGACTTCAATAATAGATAGAAGTTAGTTGAAGAAAATAGGATTTGTGACATAGATTTAGAAGAGTGATTAGGATTCAGCAAAAAAGAAGATGGATAGATTCAAAAGAGGCACTCACATTGTTTTGAATCATTGATCTAGTAAGCGAATATTCATCCATGAGCAAGTTTTTCTTCCTTCTAGAATTAGACTTTCTCTTGAAAACTGGAGATCTCTCGGTGCATATATGATTTCTGCTTTTGTCGAAGATCTTCTTCTTGTTACTGGTGACCTTCCAATAGCCATTTCCAGCCAATCGAATCGTCTTTGTCCCCTTCTGGTTTTTCTTCCTCATTCACAAGTACGTACAGCTCTCCAACACTGCCATTACCTTCTGAATGTTCATATAGATGCAGATTAAGTATGTTTAGAGGAGAATCAACATAGACTTAAGCTATTAATCTCCAAATTGAGAAATAGGAGTGAGAAAATCAGAAGGGACTAATAAGAATAACTAAAATGCTTCATATTTTACACCATTGGACCATGGGCATGCTCCCACAGAAATTGGTATAGCATTAGTCCGGCGATTCACACCGTTCATTTTCAGTTGGTGCCACTGCGTACCACAATCTCAATATGTTAACAGGATTACCATATCTTCATAATATGATCAACATTGGTGCCACTGTGTACCACATCTCAACAAGTTAACAAAATTACCATATCTTCATAATATGATCAACAGCTTGTTGCAGCCTTTTCTCATTCAGTAAGCAAAATTTGAACAAATTATGACTACCCATTAACGTGGATTTGAGATCGTGACCGATTTTAGCCAAATCCCACCATGGGAATGGTTCAGATCATTGGACTAATCCAGCATTTGCCAACTTAATGAAGAAATTAGAAAGCAACTAACCTGGAAGCTGTGCATTATCTTCGTAGAGTTCTCCTTCAATTACAGCATCCGATGGCAGTTGTTCTCCCAAGACCTTCTTTAGAAGATAATTGTTGATCAATTCCAAATCGCTCGGCTTGAACCGGTAGCCTGGTGGAAGATAGGGTGGCATCTGTAAAATATGTTTGTAAACTGTAATCCAATATTATTACTCAATTGAGTGAGAAGTAGTGGATTTATAACTTGTATATAGAGTGAGAGATTGTGGTGTCAAACAGCATGTTAGAGATGCTGTCACGATTAATAATGGCACAGTGGTCTTCAAATTCTTGGTTTTTGTTGTGGGTCCCTCATCTTCAAAGTCCATTAACGAAACCCACATTCGAAATACAAACCGCTCAAATCGTGCTTTTCCTCCAGTTGCAGTTGGGCCCACCAGGAGATTAATCCTCCAACTTTTGTTGTTTGACTTAAGGATCTGGTATGCTCTATACAGGTGGGCCCACTAATCATGATTTGCGAAAGCGAAATGGGTTAGTTAGAATTAGAGTTGCAAATTAAATGCATATCTTATTCTCAAATTATTTGGAAGTTCCAACCCGAAAAAAATCAAGTTTAGAACCTCTTAGACAGGACTAAGTTTGGAACCCAATTTAGGTTTCGATTGATAAATGGGTCAGGACCCAGTACCCAGCATATGAGTCTTATATATTGCAAACTGTAGCTCAAAATCACTATCTTTTTTTGGATATTTTTATGTACAATCATGGAGTAGGAGACTTAATACACTAATATAAGTTGAATGATATGTTTCTTTTAAAAATAAAAAATAAAGGGAAATTAGAACCGATTTTGAAACTAGATTTTGGTCCTATGGGAGGACCTGGTTCCGAAACCGAATCTGAAACCAACAAAAAAGATTCCGAATTAGAACCGGACCTAGAACTGGAATGAGATCCGTTATCTAGAAACGGGCCTAAGTTGGGATCCAATATGGTTTCGATCCGGTACCGTTCTGTCCTCAACCCTAGTTAAAATTGTGAATTTGAGCTGTCCCCACTTGGTTTAGTTGGAACTGCAAGTGGGGGCCAACCTCTAATGTTCATTAGCTCAAATCCAGAGTCCCTGGAGTGGAACTTGGCCAAATATCATTGAAGCCCCTGTCAAAACACATAATCAGCCAAAAAAAGAGAAAGAAGAAATATAAAATTAAATTAGTTCCAAAGGTTTTGTTTAATAACTTTAAGAAGTTAATGAATAGATAATAAGCAAACACCTGTTCTCAACCTATGGTCAAATGGTCAAAGAGGAGTAGGAGTACGTGAAAAAGAATGAGGCTCCATTGAATTTAAAGCCATCGACACACATCCGCGTAGGACTGTCCAAAGGAGAAAATTACCTTTATAATAAGTTTTGAGAGATTTTTAAAAATATTTTTGTCATTAATTTTAGTCAGAAAAAAAAAAAAAAAAAAAGACCAATCCATCTTTGTGGGCTGCTCGATCAAAAAGATTAAACTATAAACTTTGGTTTTCTTGGATTTAAGTAGAGATTAGGCATGGATGCAACCCATTTTGATTAGAGATGATTTATGAAAGTGAGGAGCACCTTGTGAAGACTATTTATTACCCATAGAGGTTGGATTTAAACCACATAAGGGTTGGATTTTGTTATAATAAAGGAAAACTCTATTTTTTAAAGATTTTGGTAATAGCTTCGGTAAAGAACTCCTAAATTTTTAGGTTTCACGTGCTCCTAAAATAAGGATTTTTCACTAAGAATTTACATAGCTGAAGATTTCACGCTAATATTGGTGGATATCACTGCATATAGCTAAAAAAAATCAATATCAGTACCTAAATTCATAAAAAATGAGAATTTCAAAAATCTATTAAAATAAGAATTCTCAAGAATGAGGATTTCCACTTGCCCAAGCTAAACACAGGTAGCCACAACTTTGTGGCAAACCAATCTCGAAACCACCAAAATTCAATTGCCACTTCAAGAAACACGAATAATAACAATTGACCTGCTAAGGTGAGAAATGAATGGAGGAAGGTGGGGGCCAATGCTAAGGCCGCAGCCCACCATAGTCAACAGATATCAGATTAGGTGCATTCAAAGGTTTATTTCATGAAAAATCCAATAATTTGAATTTTCAGTATAAAATTTCAGTAATTATCCTTCTTCACAAACCCAAGCCTTTGAACAGTAGGTGATAGAAGATCTAATCCTATCTCAGGTGGGTTTGAAACAAATGGCCAAGCACAACCTACTTGGGCTTTGGAAACTTCCTTCCTAAGATCCAATACCAAACCAAACAGGTTATAGGGTTTGGGAGGGAAATGATTACTGCTCATTTCTACATTGTTTCCCTGAAGAAAACAGATCCATTGTTGACCATTGCCATTTGCCACCCATGGCAAACAATTTTTGTGCGACCCATCCATCCTAGGTCGATCTTGACACATAGCAAAGTTGTTTGCTGATCTAGACCATCTGATCTATGGACCCCACCTATTGGCCACTGCCCAAAGATCTTCATTCATCTCTTATTGCCCATTTAAAACTTTCAGTGCCGTTTTTTGAGCCATGAATGGTGCAGATCTTATGTATGATTCGAATGTGTGTGGGGGCTAAGAGATGATCTGTCAGTATACCTGCACTGTCATTTCTAGGAAGGCCTCCCCTCCCTCTAGCTTGTGGGGATAAGGTCAGCAAATCCAAATGAGGTTGAGCCACATTAAGAATAGCAATTCACATATTATAATATATATATATATATATATATATATATATTAAAGTCAAGGGCTAACAGTGGACTTAACCTTTTTTAGGCAGGCTGGGCTCCGGCCAAGCACTTATGGCCCAAGCCGGGCTACAGTAGGCTTTTGAGTACTAAAGTCTTGCATAATCTAAACTCTCCATTTATGATTGATTTTTTTTTTCTTCCTATCATGTACAGTATTGTTTTACTTGATATTATTTTAAGAATGATAAATTCAGTATATTTTTAAATCTATTTTCCATCTAAAAAATAATAGAAATTGTATATTTTGATTGTTGTGTATGGCGATAGCATCCTCCTTATGGGTGACTATATTTAAGCCTATAAGGATTTTTATTTTTAGAAATAATGTTGTATTTTAGATCTTGGATAGTCTTCACATATGAATCAAATCATTATTTTATTTTCTTGTAAAAAGACTAAATAAAAAAATTTTATATATAAATTCTATTGACCATCCTAACCACAAGCATATTTTGCAAGTTATTCATGAAGCAAACTCAAAAGTCAAATCTTAAACAGATTCATAAATTCTTGTTACAATTATGTTGGTATACTTGCACAACCTTTTCTCTAAGTCACACTCAGTACACATTTTAAAACCCTGAACTTTTCTGAACTAACAACCAGATAGAGATTTTGGATATAGAATATTAGTCATAGTAAAAGTTATTATTGACAAAGTTCTCATTGATCATGTTAATGTAAGCCCAGTCGTCTAGATTCTCCATATTGTAATCAATCCCTACTAATGCTTGTGGTTCTATTGGTATTATTGTTGGAGAGTTCCACATTGTCATTGATTGACTAGGACAGATAATAACAGGCTTCCCCAGCAATCTCAACAGGGCATTGTTCTCTGTTATCATCCTCTATCAACTTCCATACATCGTGGGTATCAACGCTTTTGGTATCATCTATAACCAAAACGCTGCTTATATCATCAATCTCTACTAATGCTGGTATTGGCCCCTCAGCATTCTCAACAGGATACTGTTGCATATGGTTGTCCTCTATCCTTTTTTTTTTTTTTTTTATATCGGTAACAATAACTTATATGAAAAGAGAATAGAATACAAACAAAAAGTACAAGAAGAAAAGAAAAATAAAAAAAGGGAAAAGAAACACAGAGGTACAAGAGTAATAATGTACCCCCTCACACCACAACTATATAATAAAATCCTCCCCAGGAGAAACTCTTTCAATACCTTGCTTGGCTACTTGCAGGTATTATCCAAATCAATGCTTGTTAAATTATAGCCTTCTTCTCCATTATCATCCAAATCAATAGTTGTTTAGTCGTCGTCATCGTCTTCTTCGGTGAATGGTTCTGATAACAAATTAAATTTAGCATTTGACGTACCTGGAAGTCGAGCATCATCACCATTGACTTCTCCCTCAATTACAGCATCCGATGGCAGTTGTTCTCCCGAGACCTTCTTTTGAAGGTAATTTTTGACCAACTCTAAGGCAGCGTTTGGTTCGCTGAAATGAAGGTTGGAATGGAATGGTCATTACCGCGTTTGGTTCGCCAAAAAGTGACAGAATGATCATTACCTCCGGAATCCCCCATTCCCTTATGTAGAGGAATGGCCATTCCACTTGGAAGGCAAAGGAATGACCATTCCATTCCTTTGTAAATTTTATTGAGACCAAAATACCTTGTTTCACATCCTTTACTATTAAAAAAGAGAGCAAGATGCAAACTTTTTTTCACTACACCATTATGGGGCCCACCCCCAAATATTATAATATAATATAATAATATATTATTATGAGAAATTGCAAACTTTTTCATTACACCTTTGTGGGGCCCACCCCCAATTATTTTAATGCAACCTTTTTCACTACACCATTGTGGGACTCACCTCCAAATATTATAATATAATATAATAAGATATTATTATGAGAAATTGCAAACTTTTTCTCTACACCATTTTGGGGCTCACCCCCAAATATTATAATGCAAACTTTTTCACTACACCTTTGTAGGGCCCACCCCCAAATATTATAATATAATATTATATAATAATATATTATTATGAGAAATTACAAAGTTTTTCATTACACCTTTGTGGGGCCCACCTCTAAATATTGTAATGCAAACTTTTTCACTACACCATTGTGAGGCCTACCCCCAAATATTATAATATAATATAATATAATATAATAATATATTATTATGAAAAATTGCAAACTTTTTCATTACACCTTTGTGGGCCCACCCCCAAATATTAAGATGTGAGCCCCACTTAGTATTATATATATATACATATATTGGCAGTTCATAATGAATTAAAGTATGGTTTGGGGACCACAGTTAAGAGTCTTGGGTGTAGTACTGCATCTTTGACTAACCCAAAGATAGAAATCTAAAAAGGGTAATTTGGTCAGTCTTATGTAAATTTTATTTCATTCTTGGTATTATTCTGGCGTACCAAATGCAGGAACAGGAATCAGAATTTTATTACTAGATTGATTCTTCAATGGAACCAAACGTTGGAATGGGAATGACCATTCATGCTTCATTCCATTCTAGACTCATTCCGACCTCCATTCCATTCTCACCTATAACCATTCCAGCAAACCAAACGCTACCTAAATGAGACCGCATTCGTAATGTTTGTCCGTAAGCTTCAATCCAGAATTTACTAATCAATTGAGTGAAAAGTGACTGTACGACTGACTCATATTTATAGAGGTGAGGAGGATGGAGATGGCCTCGCAGTAATCTGCTTGCTAGCTCAGAGAAAGTTTCAGTAATTTTCTTCACAAACACAAACCTCATTGGGCAATGCAAGATCAATACCCAACTCAGATGGGTTGGAAACAATAGTCATGCACATTAGTAGTGTTCACTGGAGTTTTCAGGTGAGTTGTACATGCACATTGGATGTGGACCATAAGGATGATCCAAACCATCCATTTATTTCATCCATGTGTGACTGTGACCCCACCAAATGAATCTACAGCCTCCAATCTTCGTTGAATAAATTCCATCAGCAGCCCAAAGCCATTGTGCCATGGGAAATTTCTTTCCACCACCCATTTTGGGTTTGCAAACCTGCTTAAGAGCAAATACTAAACCATAGATATTACGCTTTGGTGTTTGGAGGGTATGGTTCCTACTCATTTCAATCCTATTTCGATGAGTGGAAAGATCCATATTCACCCATGGCACATAAGTTTTGTGCAACTCGCCCATTTGCAGACATTTCTTTGAAGGGCTCTCTATGCCTTGTGAGATTGGGTTAGCAATTCATCGATCCATCTTCCCAGAAGACGTCTAAATCTCTAATTCATATCAACAAAAAATTTATCCTTGATTAGTCAGGCCCAACAGGTGTAGTAAGTGCTTGGCCTGAGCCCAGCCCACCTCAAACATGTTAGGGTGCAACTTGCCCATGTAGTCTATTAAGTCGGACCGGTATGGCTAATTGGCTATCATTACTTGATCAGGCTTCAGGCTTTCTTCCACTCTCGTCAGGCCTTTTCTTTCTCTGTTTCCCAAAAACAAGCCTGAGTGCTAAAACCCAATGCCCAAACCCAGCAAAAGAGGCGCGGCCAGGAGCACCCCTGAATAAATCATGAGGACAATCCAGTTTCTTAATCTTAACCAAGATGGCATCTCTTGTGTAGAGAGAAGTGTCCTTTGCCATCAAGATCAAGCTGAGCAGGAATAGAAGTCTTTATTTGCATGTTTCGCTTCCGAATTTAATCATTGCTTAATCTTTCTTTGCATTATTTACAAGCCCAATATGACTAATATATCATTGTGTTTCATCCAATTAGACATTGAATGCTGTTGAAGTCAATGTATTATTTTATACAGTATTTGACTATTCTGTGGCAGTGAATATTAGTACAGCAGTTATTTTCTTTCTCAAGATTAAGAAGTCTATCACGGACATGCACATAAATCCCTGTTTCAAAGACGATGGCAGATTTACAAAACCTCTCCTCTCTCTGTCACTTTTTTTTTTTTTTTTGAAGACGCCTGAGGAGGTTGAGACTCCAGTCCTTTGATAAGAGAAGTAGACCTTAAGTGAGGTGAGGAAGCCCTCTTGTAAGGAAAGTAGGCCTCAGGTGAGGAACGTAGAACAGCCATCGGGTGACGGAGGTGATTCCCCAAATTTGAACAGTGGGAAGTTAGGTAAGAACCAATGCCTTTTACCACTAAGGTAAGAGGTTATTCTTAAAATCATTTTTGTCTTGATTACATTCAATACTAACTTAGGCTATTCTTAAAATCATTTTTGTCTTAATTACACTCGGTACAAACTTTTAAACCCGTAAGTACTTTGCTAAATTGATAACTAGATAGCTAAAATATCTCATGAAACTATGAAATAAAGGTTGGAAAGCCCTACAAGTTGACTCTTAACTTTTCTAAATCGCTCCTTTTAACGAATGACTAAGTCAAATATAGGAGAGATTCTACCGAATCACTTCATTTTAGTAAGCGTTGGCATCTAAGCTATTTGATAGGTATATCATATTTAAAATAATTAATATTTATTTTTAAGTAAGTACGCAAAAGGTTTGGCAAAATGAAATTTTAAACCTATAGTTGATCTTTTATATTTTTCATTTGGACTAACCAATTTTGTATCTGTACATTTATAGGAGAGTGAGATTTACATGGCCTCGTAATGACCACCTTGCGGCTTGCAATAGCATACTTGGGAGAAAGCGTGCAGTAATCACCCTTCTTTACAAACCCAAACCTTTGAACACTGGGTGACAGAAGATCTAAAACTATCTCAGGTGGGTTTGAAACAAATGGCCAAGCACATGGGCAGCTTCACTGGAGCTTCAGGGGAGTTACACATGCACAATATTGGATGTGGGCCATTAAGGATGATCCAGACCATCCATTTACTTCGTCCATGTGTGACCCACCTGATGCACATACAGCATCCACTGTTGGTTGAGTTCCATCTGCAGGACAAATCCATTGTGCCATGAGAAATCTCAATCTATACCCACTTGGGCTTTGGAAACTTCCTTCCTAAGATCCAATACCAAACCAAAGAGGTTATAGGGTTTGGGAGGGAAATGGTTACAGCTCATTTCTACATTGTTTCCCTGAAGAGAACAGATCCATCCATGGCAACAATTTTTGTGTGACCCATCCATCCTAGGTCATGACACATAGCAAAGTTGTTTGATGATCTAGACCATCTGATCTGTGGACCCCATCTATTGGCCACTGCCCAAAGATCTTCATTGATCTCTTATTGTCCATTTACAACTTTCAGTGCCGTTTTTTGAGCCATGAATGGTGCAGATCTTATTTATGACTCGAATGTGTGTAGGGGCTCAGAGATGTTCGATCCATATACTTGCACTGTCATTTCAAGGAAGGCCACCCTCTAGCATGTGGGGATAAGGTTAGCAAAGCCAAATGAGGTGAGCCACATTAAAAATAGTAATTCACATATTATAATATATATCAAAGATAAGGGTTAACTTAACTTTTTTTAGGCAGGCTGGGCTCCAGCCAAGCACTTTTGGCCTAAGTCAGACTACAATAGATTTTTGAGTACTAAAGTCTTGCATAATCTGGACTCTCCATTTATGGTAGATTTTTTTTTTTTTTTTTTCTTCCTATCATGTTTAGTATTGTTTTACTTGATATTATTTTAAAAATGATAAATTCAGCACATTTTTAAATCTATATTCTATCTAAAAAATAATATAAATTGTATATTTTGATTGTTGTATATGGCGATAGCATCCTCCTTATCCATGACTATATTTAAGCCTATATGGATTTTTATTTTTTGAAATAATGTTGTATTTTAGATCTTGGATAGTCTTCACATATGAATCAAATCATTACTTTATTTTATTGTAAAAAGACTAAATAACTTTTTTTTTATATAAATTATATTGACCATGCTTACCACATGCATATTATAATATAAAATATTACTATATTTTATTGTAAAAGGACTAAATATTTTTTTTAATATAAATTCATATTGGCCGTGCTAACCACAAGCATATTTTGCAAGTTATTCATGAAGGAAACTCAAAAGTCAAATCTCAAACAGATTCATAAATCCTTGTTACAATTATGTTGGTACACTTGCACAACCTTTTCTCTAAATCACACTCTGTAAACATTTTAAAACCCTAAACTTCTCTGAACTAACAACCAGATAGAGATTTAGATGGCCTTCATGTCTAAGACTCTGGATATATAGAATATTAGTCATTGTAAAAGTTATTATTGACAAAGATAATGTAAGCCGAGTCGTCTTGGTTCTCCATATTGTAATCAATCCCTACTAATGCTTGTGGTTCTATTGGTATTACTGTTGGAGAGCTAAACATTGTCGATGATTGATCCAGACAGCGAAAACAAGGTTCCCCAGCAGTCTCAACAGGGCATTGTTCTCTGTTATTGTCCTCTATCAACTTCCATACATCGTTGATATTGACGCTTTTCCTATCATCTATAATTAAAAAGATGCTTATATCATCAATATCTACTGATGCTGGTAATGACCCCTCAGCAATCTCAACAGGACAATGTTGCATATGTTGTCCTCTATCTGCTTGCAGTTATCATCCAAATCAATGCTTGTTAAATCATCGCCTTCTTCTTCTTCTTCTTCTTCTTGGGAGTTGGACTTCTCAGTATATCTATTGCTCTGCTTAATCCTGTAGAGGATCCATTCTTCTGACTGCACATGAGATCATCATTTAGTTGTAAGAACCATTTTCATAAAAATCTAACTCTCAACACTGCAGAATATCAGTTATATTATTGGGCTTGATCCTAGGGAGAGGCTCGGTCCGTGGAAAAACAAAGGGCCTAACCCTTGAACAGATTCAAAGGCAAAACTTTTTCTCAAAGGAATTGGGCCCAGCAAGGCCAATCTTTTGCTAATAGCAGTGTTCAAAATATCGGCCGATATGAATCGGTATCAGCCGATACCGAGCCGATATCTCGCTGAGATATCGGTCTCGGCAAAATATCCCCAAATTCTCGATCATCTCGGCCGATATTTTGGATCATATCGGTTTTACCGATGTCTCGGCCGATATTTTCAAAATATCGGCCGAAATGAGATAAAAAGGGTTAAAACCCTAGTTTTTGCAATTTTTTTCCCATCTTCATCTTCTTCTCTACTCTTCTCATCTCCTTACTACCCATAGCAGCAGCCATACTCCCTCTTGCATATTTTCAAATCCCACAACTATTTTTTGAAGAAAATATCATCTAAGGTAAGAGAAAATCAACTTAAAGCATTTTATTATGTTTTTTTTTTTTAAATTTTAGATTAAGCATAGAAATCATGGGTTTGTCACTTGTGTTATCTTGTTCATGTAGAACTTAGATCTACATACTTTCATGCTAGATCTACTCATGCACATGATTTTTAAAAAAAAAATTCCATTTTTTTTATTTTTGGATTTTTTAATATTTAAATTATAATATATCAATTTTTTGGGGATTTCATCATAAATATGTTCTTTTAATGATTTTTAGCCAATACCGAAGAAATATATCATTTTTTAGCCAATACCGAAAAAATGATGACGATGATATCGAGCCAGGGCGACACTCCACTTGGAATTAGGCTGTCAATCTGTAATACACTCATACTCACCAATCTCTCTATAGTCTCTACTATCTACTAGTCTCCTCTAAGTTCAGGTAAACCATGAATCTTTTGATACCTAAGTGCTTTATGATTTATCGATCTCACTATCATGTTTCTGATATTAATGTCATCTTCATGGTCTTGAATTTCACAACTTATTTGATGATTGAGTTAGTATTAAATGATGATTGATATGTTGTATTTATTTTCTTATATTTTACACTAATAAATTGATCATGAGCATCAATAATGGCTGCATTATATGAAATACCGGAAAAGACAGTGAACTGCGACACAGACAGGACTCATAACTTAAGGTGACCGAGATTTTGATTTATTGTTGTTACTAATGGAAAAAAATATTGTTTTCCAGCATTTTCTAATATTTTGGATTTTTTGGATATTTTTGCGAATTGTTTTGGATTAAAAAAAAAATTTACACCGCGACGACTGCGATGGACCGATATCCGCGACCGATACCGATATCATATCGGTTTTTCTGCCCGACCGATACCGTGACCGAGACCGAGATTTTAAACCATGGCTAATAGTAATGATTATTCAGCCCAAAAATGGATAATCACCCATCTATGGATAAATATACATCTCTGTATCACGTTCTAACTCATCTTTCTCAATATGGGAAATGGCATTTTGAGAATGCAACTATTTTGTTGCGTGATGCAGCTTATAACCCCTCTTATGATCGATCAGCATTTGGTTTTACAATTATTTCATAATGGTTCTCTTATTGCTGCAGGTGCTGCCAAAGGACCAAGAACCTTCTTCACTAAAGAGGTCGAAACAAAGTCGTCTCTTTTCGCACTAAAGGCGGTAAGAGGATGCTCGCTTTCGAGAATTATTTTGTACATGGTTGCTTTGGAAGTTGTTAAAGCTTTTAGAGGAGGGTTTTTTTTTTATTTTTTTATTTTTTTTTTATTGGAAGATCCAGAGGGTCATAAGAGAAATATAGACTTGCAGTTGCTTTTTTTTTTTTGTCAGTCTTTAAAAGCATTGTACATTCTTAAGATGGTGGCCCACAATCTTGCCTAATGGAGTCAAGCGGGTCTCGACTTTCTGTGGGCTAGGGACCCCTATCACTTGGGTTAATTTCTGTAGGCGGTTTTTGGGATGGTGGGGCTAGTGTTTTCTACCTTCTATCCGTTTAATTAATAGATCTTCTCTTACCAAAAAAAAAAAAGCGTAACAAACTTCCGAATATCCTTACACCAATACAAACAAAGAGGCTATGGCTTGGAGTCTGGAAGAAGATGATTCCAACTAATTTCTGTCCTGTTATTATATATTTCAATCACCATAATACCCTATACAATTAATTTTTACCACACCACTCTCTTAACTCATCAAAGCCGTTTTCCCAGTTTCCCCACTCCTCTCATGTTTATCTTAATAAGTAATAACCCATAGTGGAGGCCAAAGAAATTAAGTCCGTTCTATTCAAAAAATAAAACATTATTATATCCTTCGATTTCACTTTAATAGGGTTGTACAATGAGAAATAAACCCCTTCTTCTTCTTTTTGGTAATCCAGCCAAGGGGACCCAAAAGAGAGCCAAGACACAGGTAAAATAACCCACACAATAAGTGGGAATAAGTAGCGTACGTTGGGTTCGAACCTGGATAGCTAGGTGAGATCTGCTACCACTTACCAATGAGGTAAGTAACCATTCTCACCCCTTCTTAAAGTTTAGAAGTAACCCCTTTCTTGAAGGTTATAATCCCTACAAGTACCTGAACTAACAGTATAAGTGAAAATTGATTCAAATGCCCGTAATATATACGAGACAATGGAGTCTTTTAATGGTAATTTTTCCAATAAAATCTAACCACACAAACCCAGTAAGAATCAGGAACTCCGAAATAGCATACGTGAAATTAAAAAAAAAAGAAGGCTCGGAATGAGAGATGAGGACTTCGAACAGAAAATCATAAAAAGTCAGCCTTTTGAACACCCCCACCCCCAAACCACCACCACCCACACACACACACACACACACACACACACACACACACAATGCTTGGTAAGAAAGCGGAACTTTTGTGTGATATTGTATAAAATAAAGAGAAACAGTAAAATCACGTAAATTTGGGTAGTTTTGTCATTTTCTCTAACATGGACAAGGTCTAAAAAAAAAATTAGAGTAGTTGGAAAGGGAGAGGAGAAATCCATCTTTAGAGGTACGCTACCAGTTAAAAACCTCTCTAATCTTTAGGCCCCACCTTCGATTGGCCACTGCCCAAAGACTTACCTTCGTCTTACGTTTTTCAAATTCTATCTTTCACAACAGCAATGTCTCATTGTTGCGCCCATTTCTCATTCAGTGGGCAAAATTTGAACAAATTGAGACAATCCCACCAAGTGGACGGTTCAAATCACCAGACTAATCCAGAATTTTCCCATTTAATGAATAAATTAGCAATCGACACGCCGGGAAGTTGTGCATTAGTATTGTTTGTTTATGAACTTGAATCCAAGGTTATTATTAATCAACGAGGAAGGAGTGGATGAATGACTAGTATATTCATAGAAGGAGAGTGAGATTTAGATGGCCATGCAGTAGTCAGCTTACTTGTATGTTTCAAAGAAAGTATGTAGTAATCATCTTCACAAACACAAACCTTATAGGTAATGGAATAACTACACCCATCTCAGGTGGGTCTAAAATAATAGTCAAGCACATTAATAGTTACAGTGGAGCTTCAGACAAAGTGCACATGCACATTGGATGTGGACCTTAAGGATTATCCAAACCATCCATTTACTTCATCCATGCGTGGCCCACCTGATGAACGTGCAGCCTTCACCGTTGGTTGGATTCCTTCTGCAGCACAATGGGAAATTTCTATGCACACCCATTAGGGCTTTGCAAACCTCTTTTACCAAACCAAAGAGGCTAAGGTTTGGGGTTTGAACTGAGATGATTCAAACTCATTTCTCGAGTATTTCCATGAAAGGAACAGATCCATTCCTACCCATTTAACTCACATGAGACATGAGTCATATAACACACATCTAGGAGTGCTAGGGCTAAGTTCAATTTTAAAAATAGGAAAATTGATCCCTTGTGGGAGACTGGATAAAGGTTACATGCAATCCAGCTCGTGGTTCCCACTTAGATGTAAGTTTACAAAAGGCTGATGGACAAGTTGAAAGGTCTCCTCATGGACAAGGAGGATCCAAATAATCAGCCTCAGGCCACTAGATTATCATAGCCCTTTATTCAACAGCCTTCAAGTTTAATGACATCTTAACCGCATATTTTCTTGAGATATATTGAATCCAATGGCGAGTGAAGGTTCCATGAGTGTTAAATTGGATTTGATGCCTAGTTTTGGGATGTAAAGACTATCAAAGAGGTTGCACTGAAACTGTGGCCATGGCACATAGCACATCTATTTTCGACCATCTGTCTACTGGGCCCATATTCAATTGTCCACTGCCCAGAGCCCTGCTTGGTCTTGCATATTCAATTTACATCTTTCATTGCCCATGTTTGCACCATGAATCCTTTGGCTGGACCTGTCAAATCGTTGGTGTATTTCTTTTTATACAATGCAACAGCTCCATTTCCACCCATGGCATATAATTTTTATGCAAACTACCCATTTACAACAGGGCACATAACTAGGGATGTAAGTGGTCCCCGATTCTCCGATTATCCGGAGGTTCCGACCCGTTAAAATCCGGATATGGGTCATTATTTAGGCCCCGATAAGTAAATAGGTCCGGGTCTGGTTCCACCTTGGTTCGAACTCGAGACCAGACATATTACCTCAATTTTTGAAAATCTCTCCTAAAAACTATGTTTTTTTTTAATATCATTTCTACTTAGACCAAGACCCGGACCCGAATCCAGAACCGTTCCATATATGGTTCTGGTTCTGGAGCCAAGAAACTGGTTCCGAAAAGGTTCCAGGTTCAGATCCGATTCCACCTTCTCCTTGATGGTTCCAATTCCGGGTCCACCATGGACCAGGACCGGAACCGACCCGCTTACAACCCTATACATAACATACATATATGATAATCTAGACAATTGAACTGTGTGCCTCCTACTGCCGGAAGACTTTCCTTCTTACATTGTCATTTTACACCTTGTTTTGAGGGTCTCTCTACCTGAGGCTACCAAGTTTTAGCTAGGATTATCTGTGGGGCGAAATATGCCCAGTGACAGGTTCCAGAAAGATAAATTTCTTCTGAAATATTTAATTCATGTCAACTAAAAGATGTCTAAATGCTTTAGAGTTTAGACCTTCTGTTAGTTTGAAGAGATTTGGTACTTAGAAAATCCGCATTATTTACAAACCCGATATGACTAATCATTGTTTTCATTCAGTTAGCCATTGCATACTGCTTAACAATTATCCATGAAGCAAACTCAAAAGTCAAATCACAAACATATATGCAAGTCTTTATTACAATTATGTTGCTACTCTAGCAAAGCCCTCGTCTAAATAACACTAATTACACACTTTTAAACCCTTAACTACTTTATATGAATTAATAACCAGAAAGAGATTTTGATTTCCTTCATGTCTGGGACTCTGAATAATTTATGAAGTCCAAGCACTCATTGTACAAGTTCCCCCAATTGTAATCCTCCCAATTGTAATCTAATGCTGGATGTTCTGTTGGTTTTAGTGTTGGGTTTTCCATCATTGTCGACGATTGATCAAAGCATTGATCCGGCCAGAGAAGACTGGGCCCCCCAGCAGTCTCAGAAGGGCATTCTGCCACGGCCTGGTTGTCCTGCATCGACATATCAACGCAATCCATATCATCTATAACTAAATTGCTGCTTCTATAATCAATCCCTTGTAATGCTGGTGCTGCTGTTGGTCTTGATGTGAAACCATCACCTCCTCCTCCTTCTTCTTCTTCTTCTTCTTGGGAGTAAGTCCTCCCAGGAGATCTATTGCTCTGCTTAATCTTACAGAGGACCCATCCTTCCGACTGCAAATGACATCATAAAAATTGTAAGACCCATTTTTCATATACTCTCATACTCTACAGTGCAGAAAATCAGGTTATTTTATTTGTGGCCTGATACTAAGGAGAGGATTAATCCAAGGAAAAATACAAAGGGTTGGGCCTATGCCATTAACAGAGGAGTGAAAGGCATATCCTGTTTTGGAGAAGAGTTGGATTGGGCCCATCAGGGCCCAATGATTTTTTAAGTTAAATTTAGGAAGGTGATTAGGAGTGTTATCTAAACAAGACATATTCGAAAAAAACATACTCACATTTATGTTTTTCAATGATCCATCAAGTGAATATTCATCCATGAGTAGCGTTCTCTTTCTTCCAGATTTTTTCGTCTCCACAAGTACCAAAGACCTCATAGTGCCAATGTGTTTTCCGCTTTCATCTTTGATCTCCTTCTTGTTACCAGTGACTTTCCAATACCCATTTTTGGTCATTCGTTTTGTCCTTGTCCCATTTTGGTTCTTCTTGTTCTTTACAAACATGTGTAGCTCTCTATCATTGATATCATCAGCTTCTGATTGTTCATTCATAAAGATGCATATATCAAAATTATGTTAGAAGAGAATACTCAACATGACCATAATTTTTTTTTTTTTTCTGGGTGAGAAGTAGTCATAAGGTATTGTTAATCTACAAATTGAGAAATGAGAGATCTCACAGTAAAAAAAAGAAGTCTTTTTCAATGAGGTAAGACCGTCCGTTGATATGGATTTAATAATGACCTATTTCAACTAGGACCGTCAAAGGGTTGGGTAGGGCTAAGTTAGGCTTGGCCACTTGGGGTTGTCCTTAACCTCCCTCCATTAATATATGTAGGGCCGAGCTTGGGCAAGCCCGAGCAATCAGAGAGCCAACCCGACATAAGCCCTTATCCTACCCTCTCCGCATTCCCCATGTACATACATGAGCAAGCACACAAACAAGCAATATATAGTGTAACTAAATAAATTACAACAATAGGGCATATGCAGTTGATGCACCTCTTTCTTTCTAATTTAGAAATGTTAAAACAGAAAGATATCCAAACTGGCAAATGTCAATCGTGAAATATAGATTCATTTTAGAAGTACAAGAGCTAACAAATTTCATAGAAATCCATTATTTCTTGACCTAAAAATAAATAAAAATTACAAGGTTCTAAAAATGAAGCCGAAAAATACCTCAAAGGGGCATTTTATTGTGTATTTAAGTATATAAATGTAAATACTATATAAAATAAAAGAAACCTTAACGGTTCGACCGGACTAGGCCTGTATTATCCAAGCTCATCCCTTAAATATGAGGGCTTACAAAAATTTGTCCATGACCGTCCCTCGAGCTTTTTTTTCAAAAACAAAAGCCCCCATTTAAACGGCTCTTTGAGGGCCAGGCTCCATTTGTTTGAGACCCAAATTGACAGGCCTAATTTCGGGCCAAATCCATTGAGGTTAATGGTTCATATAACAACTTAAATTTAGCATTTGACGCACCTGGAAGTCGAGCATCATCACCGTAGACTTCTCCCTCGATTACAGCATCCGATGGCAGTTGTTTTCTCAAGACCTTCATTAGAAGGTAATATATGACCAACTCTAAATGAGTCGGATTGAATTGGAAGCCCGGTGGCAAATTGGGTGTCATTTGTAATGTATGTCTGTAAGCTTCAATCCAAGATTTACTAATCAATTGAGTGAGAAGTGGATGTAGAAGTGGTTGTGCAACTGACTCATATATATTTATAGAGGTGAGGAAGATGGAGATGGCCTTGCAGTAATCTGCTTGCTAGCTCAGAGAAATTTTCAGTAATTTCCTTCACAAACACAAACCTCATTGGGCAATGGAAGATCAATACCCAACTCGATCTGATGGGTTGGAAACAATAGTAGTTTTCACTGGAGTTTCAGGTGAGTTGTACATGCACATTGGATGTGGACCATAAGGATGATCCAAACCATCCATTTATTTCATCCATGTGTAACTGTGACCCCACCTAATGAATCTACAGCCTCCAATCTTTGTTGAATAAATTCCATCAGCAGCACAAAGCCATTGTGCCATGGGAAATTTCTTTCCACCACCCATTTGGGTTCGCAAACCCGCTTAAGAGCAAATACTAAACCATAGATATTACGCTTTGGTGTTTGGAGGGTATGGTTCCTACTCATTTCAATCCTATTTCGATTAGTGGAAAGATCCATATTCACCCATGGCACATAAGTTTTGTGCAACTCGCCCATTTACAGACATTTCTTTGAAGGCCTCTCTATGCCTTGTAAGATTGGGTTAGCAATCCAAATGGGGTCAAGCCACATCTACGTCTAGGTTAGCAATTCATCGATCCATCTTCCAAGAAGAGGGCTAAATCTCTAATTCATATCAACTAAGAATTTCATAGAGATGGGGCCCATTGTCTACTGATCTGGGCCATTTATTTAGCAGTTCTATGATCAGGGTTGTAGATGTAATCAAAGGAAGTCATCTGATCATCGATACAAACATGAGTTTCAAAACTCAGCTTTAAAGAGAAAGAATTGTTATTTTTATTGCCTAAGGTATGTTTTAGGCCGGGGTAGGGCCAGTTTGAGTTTCATCCAGGCTTGATTCGGCTTTAGAAACACAGCTCCGTAGCTTAGTCAGGCCCAACAGGTGTAGTAAGTGCTTGGCCTGAGCCCAGCCCACCTCAAATATGTGAGGGTGCAACTTGCCCATTTAGTCAATTAAGTCGGGCCGGTATGGCTAATTGTAGGCCTGTCAATGGGACAGGATGAAACGGGTAAAAAGCCCGGCCCGGCCCGGCCCAAGCCCTAAAATACAGGGCTTTTAAAAGAAGTTTGAGCCCAGTAGACTGGGTTTGGACAATATATTTTAAAGCCCGGCCAAAATAGGACTGGGACTGGGCAGAGGATGCCCAGCCCATTCAGGCCTGGCCCGTCCCAAGCTCTAAAATACAGGGCTGTTAAAAAAATTTGAGCCAGTGGGCTGGGTTTGGACAATACATTTCTGTTCATTTCTTTTTTAAATTACTTGACCCATATAAGAAAATAGGATACTCATTCTTATTAATTTTATTGATTTTTTGATTTTCTACTTTCACAGTCCAAAAAAAAAAAAGTTTTTAACTGATCCTACATTACTTTAACTTGACTCATATATGATACTCATTCATTTCTTGACCCATTTAGCCTATAGGATACTCATTCATTTCTATTGATTTTCTGATTTCTATTGTAACCGGCCAAAAAAAAAAAAAAAAGTTTTTTACTTCGTCATGTTGGTTGTTGCATTGCAATGCCATTCCCAAGCCCGAAAAAAAGGAGGAGGGTTTAAAGTCCGGTTCACACCGGGTGTCTGATGACATCGGCAATAATTAGAGAATGTTTTGCTTCCGTCTAAGAACGGGCTAAGCCCAGGCCCGGCCTTGTCCCAGCCCCGGCCAGTACGGGACGGGATTTGATGTAGGCCCGTTCAATTTAAGGCCAGGATTGGACAACATCTGGCAGCCCGTCCTATTTTTGGGACGGGATTGGACAACCTAAGCCCAGGCCCGGTCCGTCTCATTGACAGACCTCGCTAATTGGCTATCCTTACTTGGTTGGGCTTAGGCTTTCTTCCACTTGGCAGGCTTTTTCTTTCTCTGTTTCCCAAAAACAGGCCTGAGTACTAAAACCCAAAGGGCAAACCCAGCAAAAGAGGTGGGGCCAGGAGCACACCTAAATAAATCATGGGGACAATCCAGTTTCTTAACCTTAACCAATATGGCATCTCTTGTGTAGAGAGAAGTGTCCCTTGCCATCAAGATCAAGCTGAGCAGGAATAGACGTCTTTATGTGCATGTTTGGCTTCCGAATTTAATCCTTGCTTAATCTTTCTTTGCATTATTTACAAGCCCGATATGACTAAACATTGTGTTTCATCCAATTATACATTGAATGCTGTTGAAGTCAAATGTATTATTTAATAATACATATTTGACTATTTTGTGGCAGTGAATATTACAAGTAGTACAGCAGTTATTTTCTTTCTTAAGATTATGAAGTCTATCACGAACATACAAATGAATCCCCGTTTCAAAGATGATGGCATATTTTACAAAACCTTTCTTCTCCCTCACTATCTCTCCTTTTTAACACAGCTGAGAAGGTTGAGACTCCAGTCCATTGTTAAGAGAAGTAGACTTTGAGAGAAGTGAAGAAGCCCTCTCGTGAGGGAAGCAGACCTCAGGTGAGGTAGAACAACCCTCGGATGAAAACCAATGCGTTTTACCATTAGGATAAGAGGCTGTTCTTAAAATCTTTTTTGTCTTAATTACACTCTTTACAAACTTTTAAACCCATAAGTACTTTACTAAATTAATAACTAGATGGCTAAAATATCTCATGAATCTATGAAATTGGATAGAGATTTTGATTGCTTCAATGTTGAAACTCTGAATGAATAAAGGTTGGAAAGCTCTCCAAGTTGACTCTTGACTCTCATGAATCACTCGTTTTAACGAATGACTAAGCCAAATATAGGGGAGACCCTTAGTAGGTTGTTTGCATCTAAGCTATTTAATAGGTATGTCATATTTAAAATAATTAATATTTATTTTTAAGTAAGTACACAAATGGTTTGATGAAATGAAATTTGAAACCTATAGTTGATCTTTTACATTTTGTATTTGGACTAACAAATTTTGTATTTGTACATTTATAGGAGAATGAGATTTACATGGCCTTGTAATGAGCACCTTGCGGCTTGCAGTAGCATACTTTAGAAAAAGCGTACAGTAATCATCCTTCTTCACAAGCCCAAACCTTTGACCACTAGGTGGTAGAAGATCTAAACCTATCTCAGGTGGCTTTGAAACAAATTGCCAAGCACACGGGCAGCTTCAGGGGAGTTGCACATGCACATTAGATGTGGGCCATTAAGGATGATCCAGACCATCCATTTACTTCGTCCATGTGTGACCCACCTGCTGAACATACAGCATCCACTGTTGGTTGAGTTCCATCTGCAGGACAAATCCTTTGTGCCATGGGAAATCTCGATCTATACCCACTTGGGCTTTGGAAATTTCCTTCCTAAGATCGAATACCAAACCAAAGAGGTTATAGGGTTTGGGAGGAAAATGATTACTGCTCATTTCTACATTGTTTCCCTGAAGAGAAGAGATCCACTGTCGATTGTTGACCATTGCCATTTGCCACCCATGGCAAACAATTTTTGTGTGACCCATCCATCCATCCTAGGTCATGACACATCGCACAGTTGTTCGATGATCCAGACCATCTGATCTGTGGACCCCACCTATTGGCCACTGCCCAAAGATCTCCATCCATCTTATATTATCGTCCATTTACAACTTTCAGTGCCCTTCTTTAGCCATAAATGGTGCAGATCTTATTTATGATTCGAATGTGTGTCGGGGCTCAGAGATGATCTATGCGTATACTTGCACTGTCATTTATACGAAGGCCTCCCTCTAGCTTGTGGGGATAAGGTTAACAAATCCAAATGAGGGTCCAAACTAAGTAGCATGGACAGGTACCCAACCAATTCAGGTTCTGGTATGTCATGACTTCAATAATAGATAGAAGTTAGTTGAAGAAAATAGGATTTGTGACATAGATTTAGAAGAGTGATTAGGATTCGGCAAAAAAGAAGATGGATAGATTCAAAAGAGGCACTCACATTGTTTTGAATCATTGATCTAGTAAGCGAATATTCATCCATGAGCAAGTTTTTCTTCCTTCTAGAATCAGACTTTCTCTTGAAAACTTGAGATCTCTCGGTGCATATATGATTTCTGCTTTTGTCGAAGATCTTCTTCTTGTTACCGGTGACCTTCCAATAGCCATTTCCAGCCAATCGAATCGTCTTTGTCCCCTTCTGGTTTTTCTTCCTCATTCACAATTAAGTACAGCTCTCCAACACTGCCATTACCTTCTGAATGTTCATATAGATGCAGATAAGTATGTTAGAGGAGAATCAACATAGACTTAAGCTATTAATCTGCAAATTGAGAAATAGGAGTGAGAAAATCAGAAGGGACTAATAAGAATAACTAAAATGTTTCATATTTTACACCATTGGACCATGGGCATGCTCCCACAGAAATTGGTATAGCATTAGTCCGGCGATTCACACCGTTCATTTTCAGTTGGTGCCACTGCGTACCACAATCTCAATATGTTAACAGGATTACCATATCTTCATAATATGATCAACATTGGTGCCACTGTGTACCACATCTCAACAAGTTAACAAAATTACCATATCTTCATAATATGATCAACAGCTTGTTGCAGCCTTTTCTCATTCAGTAAGCAAAATTTGAACAAATTATGACTACCCATTAACGTGGATTTGAGATCGTGACCGATTTTAGCCAAATCCCACCATGGGAATGGTTCAGATCATTGGACTAATCCAGCATTTGCCAACTTAATGAAGAAATTAGAAAGCAACTAACCTGGAAGCTGTGCATTATCTTCGTAGAGTTCTCCTTCAATTACAGCATCCGATGGCAGTTGTTCTCCCAAGACCTTCTTTAGAAGATAATTGTTGATCAATTCCAAATCGCTCGGCTTGAACCGGTAGCCTGGTGGAAGATAGGGTGGCATCTGTAAAATATGTTTGTAAACTGTAATCCAATATTATTACTCAATTGAGTGAGAAGTAGTGGATTTATAACTTGTATATAGAGTGAGAGATTGTGGTGTCAAACAGCATGTTAGAGATGCTGTCACGATTAATAATGGCACAGTGGTCTTCAAATTCTTGGTGTTTGTTGTGGGTCCCTCATCTTCAAAGTCCATTAACGAAACCCACATTCGAAATACAAACCGCTCAAATCGTGCTTTTCCTCCAGTTGCAGTTGGGCCCACCAGGAGATTAATCCTCCAACTTTGTTGTTTGACTTAAGGATCTGGTATGCTCTATACAGGTGGGCCCACTAATCATGATTTGCGAAAAGCGAAATGGGTTAGTTAGAATTAGAGTTGCAAATTAAATGCATATCTTATTCTCAAATTATTTGGAAGTTCCAACCCGAAAAAAAATCAAGTTTAGAACCTCTTAGACAGGACTAAGTTTGGAACCCCAATTTAGGTTTCGATTGATAAATGGGTCAGGACCCAGTACCAGCATATGAGTCTTATATATTGCAAACTGTAGCTCAAAATCACTATCTTTTTTGGATATTTTATATGTACAATCATGGAGTAGGAGACTTAATACACTAATATAAGTTGAATGATATGTTTCTTTTAAAAATAAAAAATAAAGGGAAATTAGAACCGATTTTGAAACTAGATTTTGGTCCTATGGGAGGACCTGGTTCCGAAACCGAATCTGAAACCAACAAAAAAGATTCCGAATTAGAACCGGACCTAGAACTGGAATGAGATCCGTTATCTAGAAACGGGCCTAAGTTGGGATCCAATATGGTTTCGATCCGGTACCGTTCTGTCCTCAACCCTAGTTAAAATTGTGAATTTGAGCTGTCCCCACTTGGTTTAGTTGGAACTGCAAGTGGGGGCCAACCTCTAATGTTCATTAGCTCAAATCCAGAGTCCCTGGAGTGGAACTTGGCCAAATATCATTGAAGCCCCTGTCAAAACACATAATCAGCCAAAAAAAGAGAAAGAAGAAATATAAAATTAAATTAGTTCCAAAGGTTTTGTTTAATAACTTTAAGAAGTTAATGAATAGATAATAAGCAAACACCTGTTCTCAACCTATGGTCAAATGGTCAAAGAGGAGTAGGAGTACGTGAAAAAGAATGAGGCTCCATTGAATTTAAAGCCATCGACACACATCCGCGTAGGACTGTCCAAAGGAGAAAATTACCTTTATAATAAGTTTTGAGAGATTTTTAAAAATATTTTTTGTCATTAATTTTAGTCAGAAAAAAAAAAAAAAAAAAAGACCAATCCATCTTTGTGGGCTGCTCGATCAAAAAGATTAAACTATAAACTTTGGTTTTTCTTGGATTTAAGTAGAGATTAGGCATGGATGCAACCCATTTTGATTAGAGATGATTTATGAAAGTGAGGAGCACCTTGTGAAGACTATTTATTACCCATAGAGGTTGGATTTAAACCACATAAGGGTTGGATTTTGTTATAATAAAGGAAAACTCTATTTTTTAAAGATTTTGGTAATAGCTTCGGTAAAGAACTCCTAAATTTTTAGGTTTCACGTGCTCCTAAAATAAGGATTTTTCACTAAGAATTTACATAGCTGAAGATTTCACGCTAATATTGGTGGATATCACTGCATATAGCTAAAAAAAATCAATATCAGTACCTAAATTCATAAAAAATGAGAATTTCAAAAATCTATTAAAATAAGAATTCTCAAGAATGAGGATTTCCACTTGCCCAAGCTAAACACAGGTAGCCACAACTTTGTGGCAAACCAATCTCGAAACCACCAAAATTCAATTGCCACTTCAAGAAACACGAATAATAACAATTGACCTGCTAAGGTGAGAAATGAATGGAGGAAGGTGGGGCCAATGCTAAGGCCGCAGCCCACCATAGTCAACAGATATCAGATTAGGTGCATTCAAAGGGTTTATTTCATGAAAAATCCAATAATTTGAATTTTCAGTATAAAATTTCAGTAATTATCCTTCTTCACAAACCCAAGCCTTTGAACAGTAGGTGATAGAAGATCTAATCCTATCTCAGGTGGGTTTGAAACAAATGGCCAAGCACAACCTACTTGGCTTTGGAAACTTCCTTCCTAAGATCCAATACCAAAACCAAACAGGTTATAGGGTTTGGGAGGGAAATGATTACTGCTCATTTCTACATTGTTTCCCTGAAGAAAACAGATCCATTGTTGACCATTGCCATTTGCCACCCATGGCAAACAATTTTTGTGCGACCCATCCATCCTAGGTCGATCTTGACACATAGCAAAGTTGTTTGCTGATCTAGACCATCTGATCTATGGACCCCACCTATTGGCCACTGCCCAAAGATCTTCATTCATCTCTTATTGCCCATTTAAAACTTTCAGTGCCGTTTTTTGAGCCCATGAATGGTGCAGATCTTATGTATGATTCGAATGTGTGTGGGGGCTAAGAGATGATCTGTCAGTATACCTGCACTGTCATTTCTAGGAAGGCCTCCCCTCCCTCTAGCTTGTGGGGATAAGGTCAGCAAATCCAAATGAGGTTGAGCCACATTAAGAATAGCAATTCACATATTATAATATATATATATATATATATATATATATATATATTAAAGTCAAGGGCTAACAGTGGACTTAACCTTTTTTAGGCAGGCTGGGCTCCGGCCAAGCACTTATGGCCCAAGCCGGGCTACAGTAGGCTTTTGAGTACTAAAGTCTTGCATAATCTAAACTCTCCATTTATGATTGATTTTTTTTTTCTTCCTATCATGTACAGTATTGTTTTACTTGATATTATTTTAAGAATGATAAATTCAGTATATTTTTAAATCTATTTTCCATCTAAAAAATAATAGAAATTGTATATTTTGATTGTTGTGTATGGCGATAGCATCCTCCTTATGGGTGACTATATTTAAGCCTATAAGGATTTTTATTTTTAGAAATAATGTTGTATTTTAGATCTTGGATAGTCTTCACATATGAATCAAATCATTATTTTATTTTCTTGTAAAAAGACTAAATAAAAAAATTTTATATATAAATTCTATTGACCATCCTAACCACAAGCATATTTTGCAAGTTATTCATGAAGCAAACTCAAAAGTCAAATCTTAAACAGATTCATAAATTCTTGTTACAATTATGTTGGTATACTTGCACAACCTTTTCTCTAAGTCACACTCAGTACACATTTTAAAACCCTGAACTTTTCTGAACTAACAACCAGATAGAGATTTTGGATATAGAATATTAGTCATAGTAAAAGTTATTATTGACAAAGTTCTCATTGATCATGTTAATGTAAGCCCAGTCGTCTAGATTCTCCATATTGTAATCAATCCCTACTAATGCTTGTGGTTCTATTGGTATTATTGTTGGAGAGTTCCACATTGTCATTGATTGACTAGGACAGATAATAACAGGCTTCCCCAGCAATCTCAACAGGGCATTGTTCTCTGTTATCATCCTCTATCAACTTCCATACATCGTGGGTATCAACGCTTTTGGTATCATCTATAACCAAAACGCTGCTTATATCATCAATCTCTACTAATGCTGGTATTGGCCCCTCAGCATTCTCAACAGGATACTGTTGCATATGGTTGTCCTCTATCCTTTTTTTTTTTTTTATATATCGGTAACAATAACTTATATGAAAAGAGAATAGAATACAAACAAAAAGTACAAGAAGAAAAGAAAAATAAAAAAAGGGAAAAGAAACACAGAGGTACAAGAGTAATAATGTAACCCCTCACACCACAACTATATAATAAAATCCTCCCCAGGAGAAACTCTTTCAATACCTTGCTTGGCTACTTGCAGGTATTATCCAAATCAATGCTTGTTAAATTATAGCCTTCTTCTCCATTATCATCCAAATCAATAGTTGTTTAGTCGTCGTCATCGTCTTCTTCGGTGAATGGTTCTGATAACAAATTAAATTTAGCATTTGACGTACCTGGAAGTCGAGCATCATCACCATTGACTTCTCCCTCAATTACAGCATCCGATGGCAGTTGTTCTCCCGAGACCTTCTTTTGAAGGTAATTTTTGACCAACTCTAAGGCAGCGTTTGGTTCGTTGAAATGAAGGTTGGAATGGAATGGTCATTACCGCGTTTGGTTCGCCAAAAAGTGACAGAATGATCATTACCTCCGGAATCCCCCATTCCCTTATGTAGAGGAATGGCCATTCCACTTGGAAGGCAGAGGAATGACCATTCCATTCCTTTGTAAATTTTATTGAGACCAAAATACCTTGTTTCACATCCTTTACTATTAAAAAAGAGAGCAAGATGCAAACTTTTTTTTCACTACACCATTATGGGGCCCACCCCAAATATTATAATATAATATAATAATATATTTATTATGAGAAATTGCAAACTTTTTCATTTACACCTTTGTGGGGCCCACCCCCAATTATTTTAATGCAACCTTTTTCACTACACCATTGTGGGACTCACCTCCAAATATTATAATATAATATAATAAGATATTATTATGAGAAATTGCAAACTTTTTTTCTACACCATTTTGGGGCTCACCCCCAAATATTATAATGCAAACTTTTTCACTACACCTTTGTAGGGCCCACCCCCAAATATTATAATATAATATTATATAATAATATATTATTATGAGAAATTACAAAGTTTTTCATTACACCTTTGTGGGGCCCACCTCTAAATATTGTAATGCAAACTTTTTCACTACACCATTGTGAGGCCTACCCCCAAATATTATAATATAATATAATATAATATAATAATATATTATTATGAAAAATTGCAAACTTTTTCATTACACCTTTGTGGGCCCACCCCCAAATATTAAGATGTGAGCCCACTTAGTATTATATATATATACATATATTGGCAGTTCATAATGAATTAAAGTATGGTTTGTGGACCACAGTTAAGAGTCTTGGGTGTAGTACTGCATCTTTGACTAACCCAAAGATAGAAATCTAAAAAGGGTAATTTGGTCAGTCTTATGTAAATTTTATTTCATTCTTGGTATTATTCTGGCGTACCAAATGCAGGAACAGGAATCAGAATTTTTATTACTGGATTGATTCTTCAATGGAACCAAACGTTGGAATGGGAATGACCATTCATGCTTCATTCCATTCTAGACTCATTCCGACCTCCATTCCATTCTCACCTATAACCATTCCAGCAAACCAAACGCTACCTAAATGAGACCGCATTCGTAATGTTTGTCCGTAAGCTTCAATCCAGAATTTACTAATCAATTGAGTGAAAAGTGACTGTACGACTGACTCATATTTATAGAGGTGAGGAGGATGGAGATGGCCTCGCAGTAATCTGCTTGCTAGCTCAGAGAAAGTTTCAGTAATTTTCTTCACAAACACAAACCTCATTGGGCAATGCAAGATCAATACCCAACTCAGATGGGTTGGAAACAATAGTCATGCACATTAGTAGTGTTCACTGGAGTTTCAGGTGAGTTGTACATGCACATTGGATGTGGACCATAAGGATGATCCAAACCATCCATTTATTTCATCCATGTGTGACTGTGACCCCACCAAATGAATCTACAGCCTCCAATCTTCGTTGAATAAATTCCATCAGCAGCCCAAAGCCATTGTGCCATGGGAAATTTCTTTCCACCACCCATTTGGGTTTGCAAACCTGCTTAAGAGCAAATACTAAACCATAGATATTACGCTTTGGTGTTTGGAGGGTATGGTTCCTACTCATTTCAATCCTATTTCGATGAGTGGAAAGATCCATATTCACCCATGGCACATAAGTTTTGTGCAACTCGCCCATTTGCAGACATTTCTTTGAAGGGCTCTCTATGCCTTGTGAGATTGGGTTAGCAATTCATCGATCCATCTTCCCAGAAGACGTCTAAATCTCTAATTCATATCAACAAAAAATTTATCCTTGATTAGTCAGGCCCAACAGGTGTAGTAAGTGCTTGGCCTGAGCCCAGCCCACCTCAAACATGTTAGGGTGCAACTTGCCCATGTAGTCTATTAAGTCGGACCGGTATGGCTAATTGGCTATCATTACTTGATCAGGCTTCAGGCTTTCTTCCACTCTCGTCAGGCCTTTTCTTTCTCTGTTTCCCAAAAACAAGCCTGAGTGCTAAAACCCAATGCCCAAACCCAGCAAAAGAGGTGGGGCCAGGAGCACCCCTGAATAAATCATGAGGACAATCTAGTTTCTTAATCTTAACCAAGATGGCATCTCTTGTGTAGAGAGAAGTGTCCTTTGCCATCAAGATCAAGCTGAGCAGGAATAGAAGTCTTTATTTGCATGTTTCGCTTCCGAATTTAATCATTGCTTAATCTTTCTTTGCATTATTTACAAGCCCAATATGACTAATATATCATTGTGTTTCATCCAATTAGACATTGAATGCTGTTGAAGTCAATTTATTATTTTATACAGTATTTGACTATTCTGTGGCAGTGAATATTAGTACAGCAGTTATTTTCTTTCTCAAGATTAAGAAGTCTATCACGGACATGCACATAAATCCCTGTTTCAAAGACGATGGCAGATTTACAAAACCCCTCCTCTCTCTGTCACTTTTTTTTTTTTTTTTAAAGACGCCTGAGGAGGTTGAGACTCCAGTCCTTTGATAAGAGAAGTAGACCTTAAGTGAGGTGAGGAAGCCCTCTTGTAAGGAAAGTAGGCCTCAGGTGAGGAACGTAGAACAGCCATCGGGTGACGGAGGTGATTCCCCAAATTTGAACAGTGGGAAGTTAGGTAAGAACCAATGCCTTTTACCACTAAGGTAAGAGGTTATTCTTAAAATCATTTTTGTCTTGATTACACTCAATACTAACTTAGGCTATTCTTAAAATCATTTTTGTCTTAATTACACTCGGTACAAACTTTTAAACCCCTAAGTACTTTGCTAAATTGATAACTAGATAGCTAAAATATCTCATGAAACTATGAAATAAAGGTTGGAAAGCCCTACAAGTTGACTCTTAACTTTTCTAAATCGCTCCTTTTAACGAATGACCAAGTCAAATATAGGAGAGATTCTACTGAATCACTTCATTTTAGTAAGTGTTGGCATCTAAGCTATTTGATAGGTATATCATATTTAAAATAATTAATATTTATTTTTAAGTAAGTACGCAAAAGGTTTGGCAAAATGAAATTTTAAACCTATAGTTGATCTTTTATATTTTTCATTTGGACTAACCAATTTTGTATCTGTACATTTATAGGAGAGTGAGATTTACATGGCCTTGTAATGACCACCTAGCGGCTTGCAATAGCATACTTGGGAGAAAGCGTGCAGTAATCACCCTTCTTTACAAACCCAAACCTTTGAACACTGGGTGACAGAAGATCTAAAACTATCTCAGGTGGGTTTGAAACAAATGGCCAAGCACATGGGCAGCTTCACTGGAGCTTCAGGGGAATTACACATGCACAATATTGGATGTGGGCCATTAAGGATGATCCAGACCATCCATTTACTTCGTCCATGTGTGACCCACCTGATGCACATACAGCATCCACTGTTGGTTGAGTTCCATCTGCAGGACAAATCCATTGTGCCATGAGAAATCTCAATCTATACCCACTTGGGCTTTGGAAACTTCCTTCCTAAGATCCAATACCAAACCAAAGAGGTTATAGGGTTTGGGAGGGAAATGGTTACAGCTCATTTCTACATTGTTTCCTTGAAGAGAACAGATCCATCCATGGCAACAATTTTTGTGTGACCCATCCATGCTAGGTCATGACACATAGCAAAGTTGTTTGATGATCTAGACCATCTGATCTGTGGACCCCACCTATTGGCCACTGCCCAAAGATCTTCATTGATCTCTTATTGTCCATTTACAACTTTCAGTGCCGTTTTTTGAGCCATGAATGGTGCAGATCTTATTTATGACTCGAATGTGTGTAGGGGCTCAGAGATGTTCGATCCATATACTTGCACTGTCATTTTTGAGTACTAAAGTCTTGCATAATCTGGACTCTCCATTTATGGTAGATTTTTTTTTTTTTTCTTCCTATCATGTTTAGTATTGTTTTACTTGATATTATTTTAAAAATGATAAATTCAGCAAATTTTTAAATCTATATTCTATCTAAAAAATAATAGAAATTGTATATTTTGATTGTTGTATATGGCGATAGCATCCTCCTTATCCATGACTATATTTAAGCCTATATGGATTTTTATTTTTTGAAATAATGTTGTATTTTAGATCTTGGATAGTCTTCACATATGAATCAAATCATTACTATATTTTATTGTAAAAAGACTAAATAACTTTTTTTTATATAAATTATATTGACCATGCTTACCACATGCATATTATAATATAAAATATTACTTTATTTTATTGTAAAAGGATTAAATATTTTTTTTAATATAAATTCATATTGGCCGTGCTAACCACAAGCATATTTTGCAAGTTATTAATGAAGGAAACTCAAAAGTCAAATCTCAAACAGATTCATAAATCCTTGTTACAATTATGTTGGTACACTTGCACAACCTTTTCTCTAAATCACACTCTGTAAACATTTTAAAACCCTAAACTTCTCTGAACTAACAACCAGATAGAGATTTAGATGGCCTTCATGTCTAAGACTCTGGATATATAGAATATTAGTCATTGTAAAAGTTATTATTGACAAAGATAATGTAAGCCGAGTCGTCTTGGTTCTCCATATTGTAATCAATCCCTACTAATGCTTGTGGTTCTATTGGTATTACTGTTGGAGAGCTAAACATTGTCAATGATTGATCCAGACAGCGAAAACAAGGTTCCCCAGCAGTCTCAACAGGGCATTGTTCTATGTTATTGTCCTCTATCAACTTCCATACATCGTTGATATTGACGCTTTTCCTATCATCTATAATTAAAAAGCTGCTTATATCATCAATATCTACTGATGCTGGTAATGACCCCTCAGCAATCTCAACAGGACAATGTTGCATATGGTTGTCCTCTATCTGCTTGCAGTTATCATCCAAATCAATGCTTGTTAAATCATCGCCTTCTTCTTCTTCTTCTTCTTCTTGGGAGTTGGACTTCTCAGTATATCTATTGCTCTGCTTAATCCTGTAGAGGATCCATTCTTCTGACTGCACATGAGATCATCATTTAGTTGTAAGAACCATTTTCATAAAAATCTAACTCTCAACACTGCAGAATATCAGTTATATTATTGGGCTTGATCCTAGGGAGAGGCTCGGTTCGTGGAAAAACAAAGGGCCTAACCCTTGAACAGATTCAAAGGCAAAACTTTTTCTCAAAGGAATTGGGCCCAGCAAGGCCAATCTTTTGCTAATAGCAGTGTTCAAAATATCGGCCGATATGAATCGGTATCGGCCGATACCGAGCCGATATCTCGCTGAGATATCGGTCTCGGCAAAATATCCCCAAATTCTCGATCATCTCGGCCGATATTTTGGATCATATCGGTTTTACCGATATCTCGGCCGATATTTTCAAAATATCGGCCGAAATGAAATAAAAAGGGTTAAAACCCTAGTTTTTGCAATTTTTTCCCTATCTTCATCTTCTTCTCCACTCTTCTCATCTCCTTACTACCCATAGCAGCAGTCATACTCCCTCTTGCATATTTTCAAATCCCACAACTATTTTTTGAAGAAAATATCATCTAAGGTAAGAGAAAATCAACTTAAAGCATTTTATTATGTTTTTTTTTTTTAATTTTAGATTAAGCATAGAAATCATGGGTTTGTCACTTGTGTTATCTTGTTCATGTGGAACTTAGATCTACATACTTTCATGCTAGATCTACTCACGCACATGATTTTTTTTAAAAAAAATTCCATTTTTTTTATTTTTGGATTTTTTAATATTTAAATTATAATATATCATTTTTTGGGGATTTCATCATAAATATGTTCTTTTAATGATTTTTAGCCAATACCGAAGAAATATATCATTTTTTAGCCAATACCGAAAAAATGATGACGATGATATCGAGCCAGGGCGACACTCCACTTGGAATTAGGCCGTCAATCTGTAATACACTCATACTCACCAATCTCTCTATAGTCTCTACTATCTACTAGTCACCTCTAAGTTCAGGTAAACCATGAATCTTTTGATACCTAAGTGCTTTATGATTTATCGATCTCACTATCATGTTTCTGATTTTAATGTCATCTTCATGGTCTTGAATCTCACAACTTATTTAATGATTGAGTTAGTATTAAATGATGATTGATATGTTGTATTTATTTTCTTATATTTTACACTAAGAAATTGATCATGAGCATCAATAATGGCTGCATTATATGAAATACCGGAAAAGACAGCGAACTGCGACACAGACAGGACTCATAACTTAAGGTGACCGAGATTTTGATTTATTGTTGTTACTAATGGAAAAAAATATTGTTTTCCAGCATTTTTTAATATTCTGGATTTTTTGGATATTTTTGCGAATTGTTTTGGATTAAAAAAAAAATTCACACCGTGACGACTGTGATGGACCGATATCCGCGACCGATACCGATATCATATCGGTTTTTCGGCCCGACCGATACCGCGACCGAGACCGAGATTTTAAACCATGGCTAATAGTAATGATTATTCAGCCCAAAAATGGATAATCACCCATCTATGGATAAATATACATCTCTGTATCACGTTCTAACTCATCTTTCTCAATATGGGAAATGGCATTTTGAGAATGCAACTATTTTGTTGCGTGATGCAGCTTATAACCCCTCTTATGGTCGATCAGCATTTGGTTTTACAATTATTTCATAATGGTTCTCTTATTGCTGCAGGTGCTGCCAAAGGACCAAGAACCTTCTTCACTAAAGAGGTCGAAACAAAGTCGTCTCTTTTCGCACTAAAGGCGGTAAGAGGATGCTCGCTTTCGAGAATTATTTTGTACATGGTTGCTTTGGAAGTTGTTAAAGCTTTTAGAGGAGGTTTTTTTTTTTTTATTTTTTTATTTTTTTTATTGGAAGATCCAGAGGGTCATAAGAGAAATATAGACTTGCAGTTGCTTTTTTTTTTTTTCAGTCTTTAAAAGCATTGTACATTCTTAAGATGGTGGCCCACAATCTTGCCTAATGGAGTCAAGCGGGTCTCGACTTTCTATGGGCTAGGGACCCCTATCACTTGGGTTAATTTCTGTAGGCGGTTTTTGGGATGGTGGGGCTAGTGTTTTCTACCTTCTATCCGTTTAATTAATAGATCTTCTCTTACCAAAAAAAAAAAAGCGTAACAAACTTCTGTTATTATATATTTCAATCACCATAATACCCTATACAATTAATTTTTACCACACCACTCTCTTAACTCATCAAAGCCGTTTTCCCAGTTTCCCCACTCCTCTCATGTTTATCTTAATAAGTAATAACCCATAGTGGAGGCCAAAGAAATTAAGTCCGTTCTATTCAAAAAATAAAACATTATTATATCCTTCGATTTCACTTTAATAGGGTTGTACAATGAGAAATAAACCCCTTCTTCTTCTTTTTGGTAATCCAGCCAAGGGGACCCAAAAGAGAGCCAAGACACAGGTAAAATAACCCACACAATAAGTGGGAATAAGTGGCGTACGTTGGGTTCGAACCTGGATAGCTAGGTGAGATCTGCTACCACTTACCAGTGAGGTAAGTAACCATTCTCACCCCTTCTTAAAGTTTAGAAGTAACCCCTTTCTTGAAGGTTATAATCCCTACAAGTACCTGAACCAACAGTATAAGTGAAAATTGATTCAAATGCCCGTAATATATACGAGACAATGGAGTCTTTTAATGGTAATTTTTCCAATAAAATCTAACCACACAAACCCAGTAAGAATCAGGAACTCCGAAATAGCATACGTGAAATTAAAAAAAAAAGAAGGCTCGGAATGAGAGATGAGGACTTCGAACAGAAAATCATAAAAAGTCAGCCTTTTGAACACCCCCACCCCCAAACCACCACCACCCACACACACACACACACACACACAGAGAGAGAGAGAGAGAATGGTTGGTAAGAAAGCGGAACTTTTGTGTGATATTGTATAAAATAAAGAGAAACAGTAAAATCACGTAAATTTGGGTAGTTTTGTCATTTTCTCTAACATGGACAAGGTCTAAAAAAAAAATTAGAGTAGTTGGAAAGGGAGAGGAGAAATCCATCTTTAGAGGTACGCTACCAGTTAAAAACCTCTCTAATCTTTAGGCCCCACCTTCGATTGGCCACTGCCCAAAGACTTACCTTCGTCTTACGTTTTTCAAATTCTATCTTTCACAACAGCAATGTCTCATTGTTGCGCCCATTTCTCATTCAGTGGGCAAAATTTGAACAAATTGAGACAATCCCACCAAGTGGACGGTTCAAATCACCAGACTAATCCAGAATTTTCCCATTTAATGAATAAATTAGCAATCGACACGCCGGGAAGTTGTGCATTGGTATTGTTTGTTTATGAACTTGAATCCAAGGTTATTATTAATCAACGAGGAAGGAGTGGATGAATGACTAGTATATTCATAGAAGGAGAGTGAGATTTAGATGGCCATGCAGTAGTCAGCTTACTTGTATGTTTCAAAGAAAGTATGTAGTAATCATCTTCACAAACACAAACCTTATAAGCAATGGAATAACTGTACCCATCTCAAGTGGGTCTAAAATAATAGTCAAGCACATTACTAGTTACAGTGGAGCTTCAGACAAAGTGCACATGCACATTGGATGTGGACCTTAAGGATTATCCAAACCATCCATTTACTTCATCCATGCGTGGCCCACCTGATGAACGTGCAGCCTTCACCGTTGGTTGGATTCCTTCTGCAGCACAATGGGAAATTTCTATGCACACCCATTAGGGCTTTGCAAACCTCTTTTACCAAACCAAAGAGGCTAAGGTTTGGGGTTTGAACTGAGATGATTCAAACTCATTTCTCGAGTATTTCCATGAAAGGAACAGATCCATTCCTACCCATTTAACTCACATGAGACATGAGTCATATAACACACATCTAGGAGTGCTAGGGCTAAGTTCAATTTTAAAAATAGGAAAATTGATCCTTTGTGGGAGACTGGATAAAGGTTACATGCAATCCAGCTCGTGGTTCCCACTTAGATGTAAGTTTACAAAAGGTTGATGGACAAGTTGAAAGGTCTCCTCATGGACAAGGAGGATCCAAATAATCAGCCTCAGGCCACTAGATTATCATAGCCCTTTATTCAACAGCCTTCAAGTTTAATGACATCTTAACCGCATATTATCTTGAGATATATTGAATCCAATGGCGAGTGAAGGTTCCATGAGTGTTAAATTGGATTTGATGCCTAGTTTTGGGATGTAAAGACTATCAAAGAGGTTGCACTGAAACTGTGGCCATGGCACATAGCACATCTATTTTCGACCATCTGTCTACCGGGCCCATATTCAATTGTCCACTGCCCAGAGCCCTGCTTGGTCTTGCATATTCAATTTACATCTTTCATTGCCCATGTTTGCACCATGAATCCTTTGGCTGGACCTGTCAAATCGTTGGTGTATTTCTTTTTATACAATGCAACAGATCCATTTCCACCCATGGCATATAATTTTTATGCAAACTACCCATTTACAACAGGGCACATAACTAGGGATGTAAGTGGTCCCCGATTCTCCGATTATCCGGAGGTTCCGACCCGTTAAAATCCGGATATGGGTCATTATTTAGGCCCCGATAAGTAAATGGGTCCGGGTCTGGTTCCACCTTGGTTCGAACTCGAGACCAGACATATTACCTCAATTTTTGAAAATCTCTCCTAAAAACTATGTTTTTTTTTTAATATCATTCTCTACTTAGACCAAGACCCGGACCCGAATCCAGAACCGTCCCATATATGGTTCTGGTTCTGGAGCCAAGAAACTGGTTCCGAAAAGGTTCCGGGTTCAGATCCGATTCCACCTTCTCCTTGATGGTTCCAATTCCGGGTCCACCATGGACCAGGACCAGAACCGACCCGCTTACAACCCTATACATAACATACATATATGATAATTTAGACAATTGAACTGTGTGCCTCCTACTGCCGGAAGACTTTCCTTCTTACATTGTCATTTTACACCTTGTTTTGAGGGTCTCTCTACTTGAGGCTACCAAGTTTTAGCTAGGATTATCTGTGGGGCGAAATATGCCCAGTGACAGGTTCCAGAAAGATAAATTTCTTCTGAAATATTTAATTCATGTCAACTAAAAGATGTCTAAGTGCATGTTTGGCATCTCTATTTCAAGCCTCTATTTCTCTAAATGTCTAAATCAGACAGAGGTTTGAACAATTAGAGCGTTTGGCACAAGATTCTAGACTCTGTCCAGTTTAGACATTTAGAGGCAAATCCTCTAAAATCCAAATGCTCCAAAAGTGGGCAGATGAGAAATAGAGCTTTTGAGTCTTAAAATATAGAGGCGAGGTCTTTAAAATAGATTCATGCGTTACCAAACGCGTTTTTTTTTATTCTAGCCTCTTTTTTTTATGGCTATTTTTTTAATGGCTCTATTTTAGATGGATCTATAAAAAAAAGAGTAGAGATACCAAACAAGCCCTAAATGCTTTAGAGTTTAGACCTTCTGTTAGTTTGAAGAGATTTGGTATTTAGAAAATCCGCATTATTTACAAACCCGATATGACTAATCATTGTTTTCATTCAGTTAGCCATTGCATACTGCTTAACAATTATCCATGAAGCAAACTCAAAAGTCAAATCACAAACATATATGCAAGTCTTTATTACAATTATGTTGCTACTCTAGCAAAGCCCTCGTCTAAATAACACTAATTACACACTTTTAAACCCTTAACTACTTTATATGAATTAATAACCAGAAAGAGATTTTGATTTCCTTCATGTCTGGGACTCTGAATAATTTATGAAGTCCAAGCACTCATTGTACAAGTTCCCCCAATTGTAATCCTCCCAATTGTAATCTAATGCTGGATGTTCTGTTGGTTTTAGTGTTGGGTTTTCCATCATTGTCGACGATTGATCAAAGCATTGATCCGGCCAGAGAAGACTGGGCCCCCCCAGCAGTCTCAGAAGGGCATTCTGCCACGGCCTGGTTGTCCTGCATCGACATATCAACGCAATCCATATCATCTATAACTAAATTGCTGCTTCTATAATCAATCCCTTGTAATGCTGGTGCTGCTGTTAGTCTTGATGTGAAACCATCACCTCCTCCTCCTTCTTCTTCTTCTTCTTGGGAGTAAGTCCTCCCAGGAGATCTATTGCTCTGCTTAATCTTACAGAGGACCCATCCTTCCGACTGCAAATGACATCATAAAAATTGTAAGACCCATTTTTCATATACTCTCATACTCTACAGTGCAGAAAATCAGTTTATTTTATTTGTGGCCTGAATGCCTGATACTAAGGAGAGGATTAATCCAAGGAAAAATACAAAGGGTTGGGCCTATGCCATTAACAGAGGAGTGAAAGGCATATCCTGTTTTGGAGAAGAGTTGGATTGGGCCCATCAGGGCCCAATGATTTTTTAAGTTAAATTTAGGAAGGTGATTAGGAGTGTTATCTAAACAAGACATATTCGAAAAAAACATACTCACATTTATGTTTTTCAATGATCCATCAAGTGAATATTCATCCATGAGTAGCGTTCTCTTTCTTCCAGATTTTTTCGTCTCCACAAGTACCAAAGACCTCATAGTGCCAATGTGTTTTCCGCTTTCATCTTTGATCTCCTTCTTGTTACCAGTGACTTTCCAATACCCATTTTTGGTCATTCGTTTTGTCTTTGTCCCATTTTTGCAGCACAAAGCCATTGTGCCATGGGAAATTTCTTTCCACCACCCATTTGGGTTCGCAAACCCGCTTAAGAGCAAATACTAAACCATAGATATTACGCTTTGGTGTTTGGAGGGTATGGTTCCTACTCATTTCAATCCTATTTCGATTAGTGGAAAGATCCATATTCACCCATGGCACATAAGTTTTGTGCAACTCGCCCATTTACAGACATTTCTTTGAAGGCCTCTCTATGCCTTGTAAGATTGGGTTAGCAATCCAAATGGGGTCAAGCCACATCTACGTCTAGGTTAGCAATTCATCGATCCATCTTCCAAGAAGAGGGCTAAATCTCTAATTCATATCAACTAAGAATTTCATAGAGATGGGGCCCATTGTCTACTGATCTGGGCCATTTATTTAGCAGTTCTATGATCAGGGTTGTAGATGTAATCAAAGGAAGTCATCTGATCATCGATACAAACATGAGTTTCAAAACTCAGCTTTAAAGAGAAAGAATTGTTATTTTTATTGCTGAAGGTATGTTTTAGGCCGGGGTAGGGCCAATTTGAGTTTCATCCAGGCTTGATTCGGCTTCAGAAACACAGCTCCGTAGCTTAGACAGGCCCAACAGATGTAGTAAGTGCTTGGCCTGAGCCCAGCCCACCTCAAATATGCGGGGGTGCAACTTGCCCATTTAGTCAATTAAGTTGGGCCGGTATGGCTAATTGTAGGCCTGTCAATGGGACAGGATGAAACGGGTAAAAAGCCCGGCCCGGCCTGTCCCAAGCCCTAAAATACAGGGCTTTTAAAAGAAGTTTGAGCCCAGTAGGCTGGGTTTGGACAATATATTTTAAAGCCTGGCCAAAATAGGACTGGGACTAGGCAGAGGATGCCCAGCCTGTTCAGGCTTGGCCTGTCCCAAGCTCTAAAATATAGGGCTGTTAAAAAAATTTGAGCCCAGTGGGCTGGGTTTGAACAATACATTTCTGTTCATTTCTTTTTTAAATTACTTGACCCATATAAGAAAATAGGATACTCATTCTTATTAATTTTATTGATTTTTTTATTTTCTACTTTCACAGTCCAAAAAAAAAAAAAAAAGTTTTTAACTGATCCTACATTACTTTAACTTGACTCATATATAATACTCATTCATTTCTTGACCCATATAGCCTATAGGATACTCATTCATTTCTATTGATTTTCTGATTTCTATTGTAACCGGCCCAAAAAAAAAAGGTTTTTAACTTCGTCATGTTGGTTGTTGCATTGCAATGCTGGTCCCAAGCCCGAAAAAAAGGAGGAGGGTTTAAAGTCCGGTTCACACTGGGTGTCTGATGACATCAGCAATAATTAGAGAATGTTTTGCTTCCGTCTAAGAACGGGCTAAGCCCAGGCCCGGCCTTGTCCTAGCCCGGGCCCGTACGGGACAGGATTTGATGTAGGCCATGACTGGACAACATCTGGCAGCCCGTCCTATTTTTGGGACGGGATTGGACAACCTAAGCCCAGGCCCGGTCCGTCTCATTGACAGGCCTAGCTAATTGGCTATCCTTACTTGGTTGGGCTTCAGGCTTTCTTCCACTTGGCAGGCTTTTTCTTTCTCTGTTTCCCAAAAACAGGCCTGAGTACTAAAACCCAAAGGCCAAACCCAGCAAAAGAGGTGGGGCCAGGAGCACACCTAAATAAATCATCGGGACAATCCAGTTTCTTAACCTTAACCAATATGGCATCTCTTGTGTAGAGAGAAGTGTCCCTTGCCATCAAGATCAAGCTGAGCAGGTATAGACGTCTTTATGTGCATGTTTGGCTTCCGAATTTAATCCTTGCTTAATCTTTCTTTGCATTATTTACAAGCCCGATATGACTAAACATTGTGTTTCATCCAATTATACATTGAATGCTGTTGAAGTCAAATGTATTATTTAATAATACATATTTGACTATTTTGTGGCAGTGAATATTACAAGTTGTACAGCAGCTATTGTCTTTCTCAAGATTATGAAGTCTATCACGAACATACACATGAATCCCTGTCTCAAAGATGATGGCATATTTTACAAAACCTTTCTTTTCTCTCTCTCTCTCTCTCTCTCTCTCTCCTTCCTTTTTAACATGGCTGAAGAGGTTGAGACTCTAGTCCATTGTTAAGAGAAGTAAACTTTGAGTGAAGTGAGGAAGCCCTCTTGTGAGGGAAGCAGACCTCAGAAGAAGTAGAACAACCCTCGGAAGAGAACCAATGCGTTTTACCATTAGGATAAGAGGTTGTTCTTAAAATCTTTTTTATCTTAATTACACTCTCTACAAACTTTTAAACCCATAAGTACTTTACTAAATTAATAACTAGATAGCTAAAATATCTTATGAATCTAAGAAATTGGATAGAGATTTTGATTGTCTCAATGTTGAAACTCTAATGAATAAAGGTTGGAAAGCTCTCCAAGTTGACTCTTGATTCTCATGAATCGCTTGTTTTAACGAATGACTAAGCCAAATATAGGGGAGACTCTACTGAGTCACTTTATTTTAGTAGGTTGTTTGCATCTAAGCTATTTAATAGGTATGTCATATTTAAAATAATTAATATTTATTTTTAAGTAACTACACAAAAGGTTTGATGAAATGAAATTTGAAACCTATAGTTGATCTTTCATATTTTGTATTTGGACTAACAAATTTTGTATTTGTACATTTATAGGAGAATGAGATTTACATGGCCTTGTAATGAGCACCTTGCGGCTTGCAGTAGCATACTTTAGAGAAAGCGTGCAGTAATCATCCTTCTTCACAAACCCAAACCTTTGACCACTAGGTGGTAGAAGATCTAAACCTATCTCAGGTGGGTTTGAAATAAATTGCCAAGCACACGGGCAGCTTCACTGGAGCTTCAGGGGAGTTGCACATGCACATTAGATGCGGGCCATTAAGGATGATCCAGACCATCCATTTACTTCGTCCATGTGTGACCCACCTGATGAACATACAGCATTCACTGTTGGTTGAGTTCCATCTGCAGGACAAATCCTTTGTGCCATGGGAAATCTCGATCTATACCCACTTGGGCTTTGGAAATTTCCTTCCTAACATCCAATACCAAACCATTTCTACATTGTTTGGGAGGAAAATGATTACTGCTCATTTCTACATTGTTTCCCTGGGAGGAAGATGATCCACTGTCGATTGTTGACCATTGCCATTTGCCACCCATGGCAAACAATTTTTGTGTGACCCATCCATCCTAGGTCATGACACGTCGCACAGTTGTTCGATGATCCAGACCATCTGATCTGTGGACCCCACCTATTGGCCACTGCCCAAAGATCTCCATCCATCTTATATTAGCCATGACAACTGGTGCCGATTTAGCCATTATTTGGTGCAGATTCGATTCGATGTGTGTGTCGGGGCTCAGAGATGATCTATCCGTATACTTGCACTGTCATTTATACGAAGGCCTCCCTCTAGCTTGTGGGGATAAGGTTAGCAAATCCAAATGAGGATCCAAACTAAGTAGCATGGACAGGTACCCAACCAATTCAGGTTCTGGTATGTCATGACTTCAATAATAGATAGAAGTTAGTTGAAGAAAATAGGATTTGTGACATAGATTTAGAAGAGTGATTAGGATTCAGCAAAAAAGAAGATGGATAGATTCAAAAGAGGCACTCACATTGTTTTGAATCATTGATCTAGTAAGCGAATATTCATCCATGAGCAAGTTTTTCTTCCTTCTAGAATCAGACTTTCTCTTGAAAACTTGAGATCTCTCGGTGCATATATGATTTCTGCTTTTGTCGAAGATCTTCTTCTTGTTACTGGTGACCTTCCAATAGCCATTTCCAGCCAATCGAATCGTCTTTGTCCCCTTCTGGTTTTTCTTCCTCATTCACAAGTACGTACAGCTCTCCAACACTGCCATTACCTTCTGAATGTTCATATAGATGCAGATTAAGTATGTTTAGAGGAGAATCAACATAGACTTAAACTATTAATCTCCAAATTGAGAAATAGGAGTGAGAAAATCAGAAGGGACTAATAAGAATAACTAAAATGCTTCATATTTTACACCATTGGACCATGGGCATGCTCCCACAGAAATTGGTATAGCATTAGTCCGGCGATTCACACCGTTCATTTTCAGTTGGTGCCACTGCGTACCACAATCTCAATATGTTAACAGAATTGCCATATCTTCATAATATGATCAACATTGGTGCCACTGTGTACCACATCTCAACAAGTTAACAAAATTACCATATCTTCATAATATGATCAACAGCTTGTTGCAGCCTTTTCTCATTCAGTAAGCAAAATTTGAACAAATTATGACTACCCATTAACGTGGATTTGAGATCGTGACCGATTTTAGCCAAATCCCACCATGGGAATGGTTCAGATCATTGGACTAATCCAGCATTTGCCAACTTAATGAAGAAATTAGCAAGCAACTAACCTGGAAGCTGTGCATTATCTTCGTAGAGTTCTCCTTCAATTACAGCATCCGATGGCAGTTGTTCTCCCAAGACCTTCTTTAGAAGATAATTGTTGATCAATTCCAAATCGCTCGGCTTGAACCGGTAGGCTGGTGGAAGATAGGGTGGCATCTGTAAAATATGTTTGTAAACTGTAATCCAATATTATTACTCAATTGAGTGAGAAGTAGTGGATTTATAACTTGTATATAGAGTGAGAGATTGTGGTGTCAAACAGCATGTTAGAGATGCTGTCACGATTAATAATGGCACAGTGGTCTTCAAATTCTTGGTGTTAGTTGTGGGTCCCTCATCTTCAAAGTCCATTAACGAAACCCACATTCGAAATACAAACCGCTCAAATCGTGCTTTTCCTCCAGTTGCAGTTGGGCCCACCAGGAGATTAATCCTCCAACTTTTGTTGTTTGACTTAAGGATCTGGTATGCTCTATACAGGTGGGCCCACTAATCATGATTTGCGAAAGCGAAATGGGTTAGTTAGAATTAGAGTTGCAAATGGATATTTGATTCTCAAATTATTTGGAAGTTCCAACCCGAAAAAAATCAAGTTTAGAACCTATTAGACGGGTCTAAGTTCGGAATCCAATTTAGGTTTCGATTGATAAATGGGTCGGGACCCAGTACCCGGCATATGAGTCTTATATATTGCAAACTGTAGCTCAAAATCACTATCTTTTTTTGGATATTTTTCTTTACGATCATGGAGTAGGAGACTTAATACACTAATATAAGTTGAATGATATGTTTGTTTTAAAAATAAAAAATAAAGGGAAATTAGAACCGATTTTGAAACTAGATTTTGGTCCTATGGGAGGACCCGGTTCCGAAACCAGATCTTGATTTTCTTAACGAAACCGGATTTGGAACCAACAAAAAAGGTTCCGAATTAGAACCGGACCTGGAACCGAAACCGGAACCGTTATCTAGAAACGGGCCTAAGTTTGGATCCAATATAGTTTCGATCCGGTACCGTTCCGTCTGCAACCCTAATTAAAATTGTGAATTTGAGCTGTACCCACTTGGTTTAGTTGGAACTACAAGTGGGGGCCAACCTCTAATGTTCATTAGCTCAAATCCAGAGTCCCTGGAGTGGAACTTGGCCAAATATCATTGAAGCCCCTGTCAAAACACATAATCTGCCAAAAAAAGAGAAAGAAGAAATATAAAATTAAATTAGTTCCAAAGGTTTTGTTTAAGAATAGATAATAAGCAAACACCTGTTCTCAACCTATGGTCAAATGGTCAAAGAGGAGTAGGAGTACGTAAAAAAGAATGAGGCTCCATTGAATTTAAAGCCATCGACACACATCCACGTAGGACTGTCCAAATGAGAAAATAATAAGCTTTTGCGAGATTTTTAAAAATATTCTTGTCATTAATTTTAGTCAGAAAACAAAAACAAAAAAAGGACCAATAATACCTATCCATCTTTGTGGGTTGCTCGATCAAAAAGATTAAACTATAAACTTTGGTTTTCTTGGGTTTAAGTAGAGATTAGGCATGGATGCAACCGATTTTGATTAGAGATGATATATGAAAGTGAGGAGCACCTTGTGAAGACTATTTATTACCCATAGAGGTTGGATTTAAACCACATAAGGGTTGGATTTTGTGATAATAAAGGAAAACTCTATTTTTTAAAGATTTTGGTAATAGCTTCGGTAAAGAACCCCAACATTTTTAGATTTCACGTGCTCCTAAAATAAGAATTTTTCACTGAAGATTTACATAGCTGAAGATTTCACGCTAATATTGGTGGATATCATTGCATATAGCTAAAAAAAATCAATATCATTACCTAAATCCATAAAAAATCAGAATTTCAAAAATCTATTCAAATAAGAATTCTCAAGAATGAGGATTTCCACTTGCCCAAGCTAAACACAGGTAGCCACAACTTTGTGGAAAACCAATCTCGAATCCACCAAAATTCAATTGCCACTTCAAGAAACACGAATAATAACAATTGACCTAAGGTGAGAAATGAATGGAGGAAGGTGGGGGCCAATGCTAAGGCCGCAGCCCACCATAGTCAACAGATATCAGATTAGGTGCATTCAAAGTTTTATTTCATGAAATATCCAATAATTTGAATTTTCAGTATAAAATTTCAGTAATTATCCTTCTTCACAAACCCAAGCCTTTGAACAGTAGGTGATAGAAGATCTAATCCTATCTCAGGTGGGTTTGAAACAAATGGCCAAGCACAACCTACTTGGGCTTTGGAAACTTCCTTCCTAAGATCCAATACCAAACCAAAGAGGTTATAGGGTTTGGGAGGGCAATGATTACTGCTCATTTCTACATTGTTTCCCTGAAGAAAACAGATCCATTGTTGACCATTGCCATTTGCCACCCATGGCAAACAATTTTTGTGCGACCCATCCATCCTAGGTCGATCTTGACACATAGCAAAGTTGTTTGCTGATCTAGACCATCTGATCTGTGGACCCCACCTATTGGCCACTGCCCAAAGATCTTCATTCATCTCTTATTGCCCATTTAAAACTTTCGGTGCCGTTTCTTGAGCCATGAATGGTGCAGATCTTATGTATGATTCGAATGTGTGTGGGGGCTAAGAGATGATCTATCCGTATACTTGCACTGTCATTTCTAGGAAGGCCTCCCTCTAGCTTGTGGGGATAAGGTTAGCAAATCAAAATGAGGTTGAGCCACATTAAGAATAACAATTCACATATTATAATATATATTAATGTCAAGGACTAACAGTGGACTTAACCTTTTTTAGGCAGGTTGGGCTCTGGCCAAGCACTTATGGCCTAAGTCGGGCTACACTAGGCTTTTGAGTACTAAAGTCTTGCATAATCTAAACTCTCCATTTATGATGGTTTTTTTTTCTTCCTATCATGTACAGTATTGTTTTACTTGATATTATTTTAAGAATGATAAATTCAGCATATTTTTAAATCTATTTTCCATCTAAAAAATAATAGAAACTGTATATTTTGATTGTTGTATATGGGGATAGCATCCTCCTTATCGGTGACTATATTTAAGCCTATATGGATTTTTATTTTTAAAAATAATGTTGTATTTTAGATCTTGGATAGTCTTCACATATGAATCAAATCATTATTTTATTTTATTGTAAAAAGACTAAATAAAATTTTTTTTTTATATAAATTCTATTGACCATCCTAGCTAACCACAAGCATATTTTGCAAGTTATTCTTGAAGCAAACTCAAAAGTCAAATCTCAAACAGATTCATAAATCCTTGTTACAATTATGTTGGTACACTTGCACAACCTTTTCTCTAAATCACACTCAGTACACATTTTAAAACCCTGAACTTTTCTGAACTAACAACCAGATAGAGATTTTGGATATAGAATATTAGTCATTGTAAAAGTTATTATTGACAAAGTTCTCATTGATCATATTAATGTAAGCCTAGTCATCTAGATTCTCCATATTGTAATCAATCCCTACTAATGCTTGTGGTTCTATTGGTATTTTTGTTGGAGAGCTCAATATTGTCATTAATTGACCAGGGCAGATAACAACAGGCTTCCCCAGCAATCTCAATAGGGCATTGTTCTCTGTTATTGTCCTCTATCAACTTCCATACATCGTGGGTATCAACGCTTTTGGTATCATCTATAACCAAAACGTTGCTTATATCATCAATCTCTACTAATGCTGGTATTGGCCCCTAAGCAATCTCAACTGGATACTGTTGCATATGGTTGTCCTCTAACTTTTTTTATATATATATTGGTAACAATAACTTATATAAAAAGAGAATAGAATACAAACAAAAGGTACAAGAAGAAAAGAAAAATAAAAAAAAAGGGAAAAGAAACACAGAGGTACAAGAGTAATAATGTACCCCCTCACACCACAATTACATAAAAAATCCTCCAAAGGAGAAACTCTTTCAATTCCTTGCTTGGCTACTTGTGGGTATTATCCAAATCAATGCTTGTTAAATTATAGCCTTCTTCTCCGTTATCATCCAAATCAATAGTTGTTTTGTCGTCGTCGTCGTCGTCGTCGCCGTCGTCTTCTTCTTCTTCTTCTTCGGAGTTAGTTAGGCCTCTCGTAAGATCTATTGCACTGCTTCATCTTAGAGAGGACCCATCCTTCTGACTGCACATGACATCATATAAATTGTTAGACCCATTTACATAAACTCTCACACTCTACAAAGCAGAAAATCAGTTTATTTTATTTGTGGCCTGATACTAGGGAGAGGATTAATCCAAGGAAAAATAAAAAGGGTTGGGCCTATGCCCTTAACCAAGGCACATACCTTTTTCCAGAAGAGCTGGATCGGACCCATCAAGCCGGCCAATCTTTACTGTAGCTTTTTCTTTCTTCCATATTCATCTTTAATCTCCTTCTTGTTACCAGTGACTTTCCAATATAATGTACACATATTTTAAAAGATAAGTAAACTAGATTTTGAAAGTTGTCTTTTAATAACTAGCTATCTTGTTTTAGAAAACATGAAACTAAATATGTATAACTCAAACAAATGTTGAAGACATAAAGCTAAGCATATTTAAAGTTCTAAGCATGTTATGAATACAACATATGAGCAAGTTAAACAAACATTTGATCGTACTATTAAATGAAACAAAGATTAAAATATAGCATGAATTAATCTCGGGACAAAGGAATTGAAGCACACCCATTTGAACAATCAAAGGTTGAATCAATGGATTAGCCCTCCTAATCTTCCTTTAGTCTAGCTTGGTTGCTCCTCCTTCCTTGGCCTTCCAAAAGGCTAAAAATCCCCACTACAAAGCTAAAAGAAGAGCTCTATATATAGAAAAAGGAGGCTCCACAGCCATATTTTTTGAAAAACTACTTTTAGCGAGGGCTAAGGCCGCTAGCAAAAGTATATATTGGCCGCTGGTATAAGTCTGATTTGAAAATGATTTTGTAAGTAGGTCTTTTTGGACATTTAAACCTAGACTTGAATAGATCCTAGCATATTTAATTTGAAATTTCAAAATGTGATACTAAACATGTTTATGCATGAATTTCAAAAATTCATTTTATAAAACATCTGAAACTAAGTTGAAAATATTAAATTATGCATAAGTATCAAGTCTTAACTTACATGATGCCAAACATGAAAACTTAAATAAAAATGCATGAAAATTCCAATATTAGAAAGTATGAGTGCATGAGAGATCAAGCTATTTAAAATGGATGCATCCAATCAAATTGCAATAAATGAAAACCCTAACCGCATTTTATTGTGTATTTAAATATATAAATATAAATACTATATAAAATAAAAAGACCTCAACGACCCGGCCAGACTAGGCCGGTATTATCCAAGCTCATCCCTTAATTATGAGGGCTTACAAAAATTTGTCCAAGACAGAACCTCGTGCTTCTTCTTAAAAACAAACGCCCTCAATTAAGCGGCTTCTTGAGGGTCGTGCTCCATTTTGTTTGAGACCGAGATTGACAGGCCTAATTTCAGGCCAAATCCCTTGAGGTGAATGGTTCAGATAACAAATTAAATTTAGCATTTGACGTACCTGGAAGTCGAGCATCATCACCATTGACTTCTCCCTCAATTACAGCATCCGATGGTAGTTGTTCTCCCGAGACCTTCTTTTGAAGGTAATTTTTGACCAACTCTAAGGCAGCGTTTGGTTAGCTGTAATGAAAATTGGAATGGAATGGTCATTACCGCGTTTGGTTCGCCAAAAAGTGACGGAATGACCATTACCTCCGGAATCCCCATTCCCTTATGTAGAGGAATGGCCATTCCACTTGGAAGGTAGAGGAATGGCCATTCCATTCCTTTGTAAATTTTATTGAGACCAAAATACCCTTCTTTCACATCCTTTATTATTATAAAAGAGAGCAAGATGCAAATTTTTTTTCACTACAACATTGTGGGGCCCACCCCCAAATATTATAATGCAAACTTTTTCACTATACCTTTGTGGGGCCCACCCCCAAATATTATAATATAATATAATATAATAATATATTATTATTGGAAATTGCAAACTTTTTCATTACACCTTTGTGGGGCCCACCCCCAATTATTTTAATGCAAACTTTTTCACTACACCATTGTGGGGCTCACCTCCAAATATTATAATATAATATAATATAATAAGATATTATTATAAGAAATTGCAAACTTTTTCACTACACCATTTTGGGGCTCACCCCCAAATATTATAATGCAAACTTTTTCACTACACCTTTGTGGGGCCCACTCCCAAATATTATAATATAATATAATATAATAATATATTATTATGAGAAATTACAAACTTTTTCATTACACCTTTGTGGGGCCCACCTCTAAATATTATAATGCAAACTTTTTCACTACACCATTGTGAGGCCCACCCCCAAATTTATAATATAATATAATATAATAATATATTATTATGAAAAATTGCAAACTTTTTCATTACACCTTTGTGGGCCCACCCCCAAATATTAAGATGTGAGCCCCACTTAGTAATATATATATATATATATATATATTGGCGGTTCATAATGAATTAAAGTATGGTTTGGGGACCACAGTTAAAAGTCTTGGGTGTAGTAATGCATATTTGACTGACCCAAAGATAGAAATCTAAAAAGGGTATTTTGGTCAGTCTTATGTAAATTTTATTTCATTCTTGGTATTATTCTGGCGTACCAAACGCAGGAACAGGAATCCGAATTTTATTACTGGATTGATTCTTCAATAGAACTAAACGTTGGAATGGGAATGACCATTCATGCTTCATTCCATTCCAGACTCATTCCAGCCTCCATTCCATTCTCACCTATAACCATTCCAGTGAATCAAACGCTACCTAAATGAGACCACATTCGTAATGTTTGTCTGTGAGCTTCAATCCAGAATTTACGATTCAATTGAGTGAAAAGTGGCTTTACGACTGACTCATATTTATAGAGGTGAGGAAGATGGAGATGGCCTCGCAGTAATCCGCTTGCTAGCTCAGAGAAAGTTTCAGTAATTTTCTACACAAACACAAACCTCATTGGGCAATGCAAGATCAATACCCAACTCAGATGGGTTGGAAACAATAGTCATGCACATTAGTAGTGTTCACTGGAGTTTCAGGTGAGTTGTACATGCACATTGGATGTGAACCATAAGGATGATCCAAACCATCCATTTATTTCATCCATGTGTGACTGTGACCCCACCTAATGAATCTACAGCCTCCAATCTTCGTTGAATAAATTCCATCAGCAGCCCAAAGCCATTGTGCCATGGGAAATTTCTTTCCACCACCCATTTGGGTTTGCAAACCTGCTTAAGAGCAAATACTAAACCATAGATATTACGCTTTGGTGTTTGGAGGGTATGGTTCCTAGTCATTTCAATCCTATTTCGATGAGTGGAAAGATCCATATTCACCCATGGCACATAAGTTTTGTGCAACTCGCCCATTTACAGACATTTCTTTGAAGGCCTCTCTATGCCTTGTGAGATTGGGTTAGCAATTCATCGATCCATCTTCCCAGAAGACGGCTAAATCTCTAATTCATATCAACAAAAAATTTGTCCTTGATTAGTCAGGCCCAACAGGTGTAGTAAGTGCTTGGCCTGAGCCCAGCCCACCTCAAACATGTTAGGGTGCAACTTGCCCTGTAGTCTATTAAGTCGGACCGGTATGGCTAATTGGCTATCATTACTTGGTCAGGCTTCAGGCTTTCTTCCACTCTCGTCAGGCCTTTTCTTTCTCTGTTTCCCAAAAACAAGCCTGATTGCTAAAACCCAATGCCCAAACCCAGCAAAAGAGGTGGGGGCCAGGAGCACCCCTGAATAAATCATGAGGACAATCCAGTTTCTTAATCTTAACCAAGATGGCATCTCGTGTAGAGAGAAGTGTCCTCTGCCATCAAGATCAAGCAGAGCAGGAATAGAAGTCTTTATTTGCATGTTTCGCTTCCGAATTTAATCATTGCTTAATCTTTCTTTGCATTATTTACAAGCCCGATATGACTAATCATTGTGTTTCATCCAATTAGACATTGAATGCTGTTGAAGTCAATGTATTATTTTATACAGTATTTGACTATTCTGTGGCAGTGAATATTAGTACAGCAGTTATTTTCTTTCTCAAGATTAAGAAGTCTATCAGGACATGCACATAAATCCCTGTTTCAAAGACGATGGCAGATTTACAAAACCTCTCCTCTCTCTGTCACTTTTTTTTTTTTTTTTTTTTGTTTTGAAGACGCCTGAGGAGGTTGAGACTCCAATCCTTTGATAAGAGAAGTAGACCTTAAGTGAGGTGAGGAAGCCCTCTTGTAAGGAAAGTAGGCCTTAGGTGAGGTAGAACAGCCATCGGGTGACGGAGGTGATTCTCCAAATTTGAACAGTGGGAAGCTAGGTAAGAACCTATGCCTTTTACCACTAAGGTAAGAGGTTATTCTTAAAATCATTTTTGTCTTGATTACACTCAATACAAACTTAGGCTATTCTTAAAATCTTTTTTGTCTTAATTACACTCGGTACAAACTTTTCGTAAGTACTTTGCTAAATTGATAACTAGATAGCTAAAATATCTCACGAAACTATGAAATAAAGGTTGGAAAGCTCTACAAGTTGACTCTTAACTTTTCTGAATCGCTCCTTTTAACGAATGACTAAGTCAAATCTAGGAGAGATTCTACTGAATCACTTCATTTTAGTTAAGTGTTGGCATCTAAGCTATTTGATAGGTATATCATATTTAAAATAATTAATGTTTATTTTTAAGTAAGTACGCAAAAGGTTTGGTGAAAGATCTTTTATATTTTGCATTTGGACTAACCAATTTTGTTTTTGTACATTTACAGGAGAGTGAGATTTACATGGCCTTGTAATGAGCACCTTGCGGCTTGCAATAGCATACTTGGGAGAAAGCGTGCAGTAATCACCCTTCTTTACAAACCCAAACCTTTGAACACTAGGTGACAGAAGATCTAAACCTATCTCAGGTGGGTTTGCAACAAATGGACAAGCACATGGGCAGCTTCACTGGAGCTTCAGGGGAGTTACACATGCACATTGGATGTGGGCCATTAAGGATGATCCAGACCATCCATTTACTTCGTCCATGTGTGACCCACCTGATGCACATACGGCATCCACTGTTGGTTGAGTTCCATCTGCAGGACAAATCCACTGTGCCATGAGAAATCTCAATCTATACCCACTTGGGCTTTGGAAACTTCCTTCCTGATATCCAATACCAAACCAAAGAGGTTATAGGGTTTGGGAGGGAAATGGTTACAGCTCATTTCTACATTGTTTCCCTGAAGATTGTCGATTGTTGACCATTGCCATTTGCCACCCATGGCAAACAATTTTTGTGTGACCTATCCATCCCAGGTCATGACACATAGCAAAGTTGTTTGATGATCTAGACCATCAGATCTGTGGACCCCACCTATTGGCCACTGCCCAAAGATCTACATTGATCACTTATTGTCCATTTATATCTTTCAGTGCCCTTTTTTGAGCCATGAACGGTGCAGATCTTATGTATGATTCGAATGTGTGTGGGGGCTCTGAGATGATCTATCCGTATACTTGCACTGTCTTTTCTAGGAAGGCCCCCCTCTAGCTTGTGGGGATAAGGTTAGCAAATCCAAATGAGGTTGAGCCACATTAACAATAGCAATATACATATTATAATATATTAAAGTCAAGGGTTAACAGTTAACTTAACCGTTTTTAGGCAGATTAGGCTCCAGCCAAGCACTTATGGCCTAAGTAGGGCTACAGTAGGCTTTTGAGTACGAAAGTCTTGCATAATCTGGACTCTCCATTTATGATAGATTTTTTTTTCTTCCTATCATGTATAGTATTGTTTTACTTGATATTATTTTAAGAATGATAAATTCAGCACATTTTTAAATCTATTTTCTATCTAAAAAATAATAGGAATCGTATATTGTGATTGTTGTATACTGCGATAGCATCCTCCTTGTCGGTGACTAATTTAACCCTATATGGATTTTTATTTTTAGAAATAATGTTGTATTTTAGATCTTGGATAGTCTTCACATATGAATCAAATCATTCTCTTTTCTTATTGTAAAAAGACTAAATAACTTTTTTTTTATATAAATTCTATTGACCATGCTAACCACATGCATATTATAATATAAAATATTATTTTATTTTATTGTAAAAGGACTAAATAATTTTTTTTAATATAAATTCTATTGGCCGTGCTAACCACAAGCATATTTTGCAAGTTATTCATGAAGGAAACTCAAAAGTCAAATCTCAAACAGATTCATAAATCCTTGTTACAATTATGTTGGTACACTTGCACAACCTTTTCTCTAAATCACACTCAGTACACATTTTAAAACCCGGAACTTCTCTGAACTAACAACCAGATAGAGATTTAGATGGCCTTCATGTCTAAGACTCTGGATATATAGAATATTAGTCATTGTAAAAGTTATTATTGACAATGATAATGTAAGCTGAGTCGTCTTGGTTCTCCATAATGTAATCAATCCTTACTAATGCTTGTGGTTCTATTGGTATTACTGTTGGAGAGCTAAAACATTGTCAATGATTGATTCAGACAGCAAAAACAAGGTTCCCCAGCAGTCTCAACAGGGCTTTGTTCTCTGTTATTGTCCTCTATCAACTTCCATACATCGTCGATATTGACGCTTTTCCTATCATCTATAATTAAAACGCTGCTTATATCATCAATATCTACTGATGCTGGTAATGCCGCCTCAGCAATCTCAACAGGACACTATTGCATATGGTTGTCCTCTATCTGCTTGCAGTTATCATCCAAATCAATGCCTGTTAAATCATCGCCTTCTTCTTCTTCTTCTTCTTCTTCTTCTTCTTGGGAGTTGGACCTCTCAGTATATCTATTGCTCTGCTTAATCCTATAGAGGATCCATTATTCTGACTGAACATGAAATCATCATATAGTTGTAAGAACCATTTTCATAAAACTCTAACTCTCAACACTGCAGAATATCAGTTATATATTATTGGGCCTGATCCTAGGGAGAGGCTCTGTCCATGGAAAAACAAAGGGCCTAACCCTTGAACAGATTCAAAGGCAAAACTTTTTCTCAAAGGAATTGGGCCCAGCAAGGCCAATCTTTTGCTAATAGTCATGATTATTCAGCCCAAAAATGGATAATCACCCATCTATGGATAAATATACATCTCTGTATCACGTTCTAACTCATCTTTCTCAATATGGGAAATGGCATTTTGAGAATGCAACTATTTTGTTGCGTGATGCAGCTTATAACCCCTCTTCTGGTCGATCAGCATTTGGTTTTACAATTATTTCATAATGGTTCTCTTATTGCTGCAGGTGCTGCCAAAGAACCAAGAACCTTCTTCGCTAAAGAGGTCGAAACGAAGTCGTCTCTTTTCGCACTAAAGGTGGTGAGAGGATGCTCGCTTTCGAGAATTATTTTGTACATGGTTGCTTTGGAAGTTGTTAAAGCTTTTAGAGGAGGGTTTTTTTTTTTTTTTTTTTATTGGAAGATCCAGAGGGTCATAAGAGAAATATAGACTTGCAGTTGCTTTTTTTTTTAAGTCTTTAAAAGCATTGTACATTCTTAAGATGGTGGCCCACAATCTTGCCTAATGGAATCAAGCGGGTCTCAACTTTCTGTCGGCTAGGGACCCCTATCAATTGGGTTAATTTCTGTAGGCGGTTTTTGGGATGGTGGGGCTAGTGTTTTCTACCTTCTATCCGTTTGATTAATAGATCTTCTCTTACCAAAAAAAAAAAAGCTTAACAAACTTCCTAATATCCTTACACCAATACAAACAAAGAGGCTATGGTTTGGAGTCTGGAAGAAGATGATTCCAATTAATTTCTGTCATGTTGTTATATATTTCAATCACCATAATACCCTATACAATTAATTTTTACTACACCTCTCTCTTAACTCATCAAAACCGTTTTCCAGTTTCCCCACTCCTCTCATGTTTATCTTAATATAAGAAATAACCCATAGTGGAGGCCAAAGAAATTAAGTCCGTTCTAATCAAAAAATAAAACCTTATCATACACTTCGATTTTACTTCAATAGGGCTGTAAAATGAGAAATAATCCCCTTATTCTTTTTTTTTTTTAACCCAGCCAAGGGGACCCAAAAGAGAGCCCCCACACACATGTAAAACAACCCTCACAAGTGGGAATAAGTGGCGTACGTTGGGTTCGAACCTAGGCATCTAGGTGAGATCTGCCGCCACTTACCAGTGACGTAAGTGGCCATTCTCACCCCTTCTTCTTAAAGTTTAGAGGTAACCCCTTTCTTGAAGGTTATAATCCCTATAAGTACCTGAACCAACAGTATAAGTGAAAATTGATTCAAATGCCTGTAATATATGTGAGACAATGGAGTTTTTTAATGGTAACTTTTCCAATAAAATCTAACCACATAAACCAAAGTAAGAATCAAGAACTCTGAACAGCATATGTTAAAAAAGAAAAAAAAAAAAGGCTCAAATGGGAGATGAGGACTTGGAACAGAAAATCATAAAAGTCAGCCTTTAGACCCACACACATATAAAAATAAAAAAGGGTCGGTAGAAAGCGAAACTTTTGTGCGATATTGTTTAAAATAAAAAGAAACAGCAAAATCACATAAATTTGGGTAGTTTTGTCATTTTCGCTGACAGGGACAAGGTCTTAAAAAAAAAAAATTAGAGTAGTTGGAAAGGGAGAGGAGAAATCCATCTTTAGAGATACGCTACCAGTTAAAAACCCCTCTAATCTTTAGGCCCCACCTTCGATTGGCCACTGCCCAAAGACTTACCTTCGTCTTATGTTTTTCAAATTCCATTTTTCACAACAGCAATGTCTCATTGTTGCACCCATTTCTCATTTAGTGTTCAAAATTTGAACAAATTAAGACAACCCCACCAAGTGGACGGTTCAAATCACCAGACTAATCCAGAATTTTCCCATTTAATGAATAAATTAGCAATCGACACGCCGGGAAGTTGTGCATTAGTATTGTTTGTTTATGAACTTGAATCCAAGGTTATTATTAATCAACGAGGAAGGAGTGGATGAATGACTAGTATATTCATAGAAGGAGAGTGAGATTTAGATGGTCATGCAGTAATCAGCTTACTTGTATGTTTCTAAGAAAGTATTCGGTAATCATCTTCACAAACACAAACGTTATAGGTAATGGAATTACTAGTTACAGTGGAGCTTCAGATAAAGTGCACATGCACATTGGATGTGGACCTTAAGAATTATCCAAACCATCCATTTACTTCATCCATGTGTGGCCCACCTGATGAACGTGCAGCCTTCACCGTTGGTTGGATTCCTTCTGCAGCACAATGGGAAATTTCTATCCACACCCATTAGGGCTTTGCAATCCTCCTTCACCAAACCAAAGAGGCTAAGGTTTGGGTTTGAACTGAGATGATTCAAACTCATTAATTTCTCTAGTATTTCTATGAAAGGAACGGATCCATTCCTACCCATTAACTGACATGAGACATGAGTCATGTAACACACACCTAGGAGTGCTAGGGCTAAATTAATATTTAAAAATAGGAAAATCGATCCTTTGTGGGTAAATAAGCGTAGGGCCTACCAGATTGCATATAGATTGCTCACGGGCCCCACTTAGATTTAAGTTTACAAAAGGCCGATGGGCAGATTGAAAGGTCTCCTCATAGACAAGGGGATCCAAATAATCAGCCTCAGGCCACTAGATTATCACAGCCCTTTATTCAACAGCCTTTAAGTTTGATGACATCTTAACCGCATATATATTTTCTTAAGATGTATTGAATCCAACGGCGAGTGAAGGTTCAATAAGTGAAAAATTGGATTTGATGCCTAGTTTTGGAATGCAATGACTATCAAAGAGGCTGTACTGAAACTCTAGGCCACCATTTGTGGCCATGTCACATAGCACATCTAATCTAGACCATCTGTCTTAGGGGCCCATATTCAATTGTCCACTGCCCAGAGTCCTGCTTGGTCTTGCATATTCAATTTACATCTTTCGTTGCCCATGTTTGCACTATGGATCCTTTGGCTGGACATGTCAAATCGTTTTATATTTGTTTTTATACACTGCGACAGATCCATTTCCACCCATGGCATATAATTTTTATGCAACCACTCCATTTACAACATGGCACATAACATACATATATATGATAATCTAGACAATTGAACTGTGGGCCTCCTACTGCCGGAGGACTTTCCTTCTTACATTGTCATTTTAAACCTTGTTCTGAGGGTCTCTCTACTTGGGGCTACCAAGTTTTAGCTAGGATTAGCTGTGAGGTGAAACATGCCCTGTGACAGGTACCAGAAAGATAAATTTCTTCTGAAATATTTAGTTCATGTTAACTAAAAGATGTCTAAATGCTTTAGAGTATAGACCTTCTGTCTGTTTGAAGAGATTTGGTACTTAAAAAATCCGCATTATTTACAAGCCCGAGATGTCTAATCATTGTTTTCATGCAGTTAGCCATTGCATACTGATTAACAATTATTCTTGAAGCAAACTCAAAAGTCAAATCACAAACATATATGTAAGTCTTTATTACAATTATGTTGCTACTCATGCAAAGCCCTCTTGTCTAAATAACACTCATTACACACTTTGAAACCCTTACCTACTTTTTCTTAACTAATAACCAGAAAGAGATTTTGATTTCCTTCAGGCCTGAGACTCTGGATCATATGTGTAGTCCAAGCACTCATTGACAAAGTTGGCCCAGTCATAGTCATTCTTCCAATTGTCATCTAATGCTGGTGGTTCCATCATTGTCGACGATTGATCGAAGGATTGATCCATGGCCTGGTTGTCCTGCATCGACGCCCAGATAACATCCATATCAACGCAATGCCTTTCATCTATAACTAAATTGCTGCTTCTATTATCAATCCCTTGTGGTGCTGGTGATGCTGTTGGTCTTGATGTTAAACCATCATATCCTCCTCCTCCTCCTCCTCCTCCTCCTTCTTCTTCTTCTTGGGAGTTAGGCCTCTCAGGAGATCTTTTGCTCTGCTTAATCTTACAGACGACCCATCCTTCTGACTGCAAATGACATCATAAAAATTGTGAGACCCATTTTCATATACTCTTATACTCTACAGTGCAGAAAATCAGTATTATTTTATTTGTGGCCTGCTACTAGGGAGTGGATTAATCCAAGGAAAAATACAAAGGGTTGGATTGTGCCCATCAAGGCCCAATGATTTTTTAAGTTAAATTTAGGAAGGTGATTAGGAGTGTTATCTAAACAAGACATATTCGAAAGAAACATACTCACATTTATGATGTTTTTCAATGATCCATCAAGTGAATATTCATCCATGAGTAGCGTTCTCTTTCTTCCAGAATTATTTGTCTCCACAAGTACCAAAGACCTCATGGTGCCAATTGTGTGTTTTCCGCTTTCATCTTTGATCTCCTTCTTGTTACCAGTGACTTTCCAATACCCATTTTTGGTCATTCGTTTTGTCTTTGTCCCTTTTTCGTTCTTCTTGTTCTTTACAAACTTGTATAGCTCTCTATCACCGATATCATCAGCTTCTGATTGTTCATTCATAAAGACGCATATATCAAAAGTATGTTAGAAGGGAATACTCAACATAGCCGTAAGGTTTTTTTTTTTTTTTTTTTTTCTGGTAAGAAGTAGTCATAAGGTATTGTTAATCTACAAATTGAGAAATGAGAGATCTCACAGTAAAAAAAAAAAAAAAAAAAAAGTTTTTTGAATGAGGTAAGACTATCCCATGGTATGGATTTCAGATCATGACTTATTTCAACTAGGACTGTCAAAGGGCTGGATAGGGCTAACTATGCTTGGCCACTTGGGGTTGTCCATATCCTCCCTCCATTAATATATGTAGGGCCGAGCTTGGGCAGGCCCGAGCATTCAGAGAGCCAACACGACATAAGCCCTTATCCTACCCTCATAACAATCCCCATGTACATACATGAGCAAGCATGCGAACGAGCAATATATAGTGTAACTAAATAAATTACAACAATAGGCATATGCAGTTGATGCACCTTTCTCTTTCTAATTTAGAAATGTTAAAACGAAAAGATATCCAAAATTTCAAATGTCCATCATAAAATATAGATTGATTTTAGAAGTATAAGAGCTAACAAATTTCATAAAAATTCATCACTTCTTGAACTAAAAAATAATAAATATTCCAAGGTTCTAAAAATGAAGCCCCAAATTACCTCAAAGGGGGCATTTTATTGTGTATTTAAATATATAAATGTAAATACTATATAAAATAAAATAAACCTCAACGGCCGGGCCGGACTAGGCCGGTATTATCCAAGCTCATCCCTTAAATATGAGGGCTTACAAAAATTTGTCCAAGACCGTCCCTCGAGCTTTTCCTTAAAAACAAAAGCCCATATTTAAACGGCTTCTAGAGGGCCAGGCTCCATTTGTTTGAGACCCGGATTGACGGGCCTAATTTCAGGCCAAATCCCTTGAGGTGAATAGTTCAGATAACAAATTAAATTTAGCATTTGACGCACCTGGAAGTTGAGCATCACCACCGTAGACTTCTCCCTCAATTACAGCATCCGATGGCAGTTGTACTCCCAAGACCTTCTTTAGAAGGTAATCTTTGAGCAGCACTGAAGGAGACGGATTGAATTGGAAGCCCGGTGGCAAATTGGGTGTCATTGGTAATGTATGTCTGTAAGCTTCAATCCAAGACTTGAGAAACGGTTGTACAACTGACTCATATTTATAGAGGTGATGGGCTTGCAGTAATCTGCTTGCTAGCTCAGAGAAAGTTTAAGCAATTTTCTTCACAAACACAAACCTCATTGGGCAATGGAAGATCAATACCCAACTCAGATGGGTTAGAAACAATAGTCATGCACATAAGTAGTTTTCACTGGAGTTTCAGGTGCACATTGGATGTGGACCATAAGATCCAAACCATCCATTTATTTCATCCATGTGTGACTGTGACCCCACCTAATGAATCTACAGCCTCTCCTCTTTGTTGAATAAATTCCATCAGCAGGACAAAACCATTGTGCCATGGGAAATTTCTTTCCACCACCCATTTGGGTTTGCAAACCTGCTTAAGATCAAATACCAAACCATAGATATTACGCTTTGGTGTTTGGAGGGTATGGTACTCCTACTCATTACAATCATATTTCGATGAGTGGAAAGATCCATATTCAGCAACCTACTCATTACAATCATATTTCGATGAGTGGAAAGATCCATATTCAGCAACGCACCCATTTACATATATTTCTTTGAAGGCCTCTCTATGTAGGGTTGTAAACGGGTCGATTCTAGGTCCCGGTTCCCGTCAGGATCCATGGTGGACCTGGAACCAAAACAGTTAAGGAGAAGGTGGAACCGGATCCGGACCTGGAACCATTTTGGAACCGATTTCTTGGCTCCAGAACCATATATGGGACGGGTCTGGATCCGGGTCCGGATTTAGGTAGACAATAATATTAAAAAAACATGATTTTTAGGAGAGATTTTTGAAAATTGAGGTAATATGTCGGGGTCTCGGGTCCACGGGTCCGAACCAAGGTGGAACCGGACCCAAACCCATTTACTTATCAGTGCCTTAATAAAGACCCAGACCCGGTTTTTAGCAGGTCGGAACCTCCGGGTAATCGGAGAATCGGGTACCCATTTACGTTCCTATCGCTATACCTTGTGAGATTGGGTTAGCAATCCAAATGGGGTCAAGCCACATCTACATCTAGGTTAGCAATTCATCGATCCATCTTCCAAGAAGAGGGCTAAATCTCTAATTCATATCAACTAAGAATTTCATAGAGATGGGGCCCATTGTCTACTAATCTGGACCATTTATTTAGCAGTTCCATGATCATGGTTGTAGATGTAATCAAGGGAAGTCATCTGATCATCGATACAAACATGAGTTTCAAAACTCAGCTTTAAAGAAAAAGAATTGTTATTTTTATTGCCGAATGTATGTTTTAGGCCGGGGTAGGGCCCGTTTGAGTTACATATAGGCTTGATTCGGCTTTAGAAACACAGCTCCGTAGCTTAGTCAGGCCCAACAGGTGTAGCAAGTGCTTGGCCTGAGCCCAGCCCACCTCAAATATGTGAGGGTGCAACTTGCCCATTTAGTCAATTAAGTCGGGCCGGTATGGCTAATTGGCTATCCTTACTTGGTCAGGCTTCAGGCTTTCTTCCACTTGTCAGGCTTTTTCTTTCTCTGTTTCCCAAAAACAAGCCTGAGTGCTAAAACCCAAAGCCCAAACCCAGCAAAAGAGGTGGGGCCAAGAGCACCCCTGAATAAATAATGAGCCCCTTGCCATCAAGATCAAGCTGAGCAGGAATAGACGTCTTTATTTGCATGTTTGGCTTCCGAATTTAATCATTGCTTAGTCTTTCTTTGCATTATTTACAAGCCCGATATGACTAATCATTGTGCTTCATCCAATTATACATTGAATGCTGTTGAAGTCAATGTATTATTTAATAATACATATTTGACTATTTTGTGGCAGTGAATATTACAAGTAGTACAGCAGTTATTGTCTTTCTCAAGATTATGAAGTCTATCACGAACATACACATGAATCCCTGTCTCAAAGATGATGGCATATTTTACAAAACCTTTCTTCTCCCTCACTATCTCTCCTTTTTAACACCGCTGAGAAGGTTGAAACTCCAATCCATTGTTAAGAGAAGTAGACTTTGAGAGAAGTGAAGAAGCCCTCTTGTGGGGGAAGCAGACCTCAGGTGAGGTAGAACAACCCTCGAATAAGAACCAATACGTTTTACCATTAGGATAAGAGGCTGTTCTTAAAATCTTTTTTGTCTTAATTACACTCTCTACAAACTTTTAAACCCATAAGTACTTTCTTAAATTAATAACTAGATAGCTAAAATATCTCATGAACCTATGAAATTGGATAAAGATTTTGATTGTCTCAATGTTGAAACTCTGAATGAATAAAGGTTGGAAAGCTCTCCAAGTTGACTCTTGACTCTCATGAATCGCTCGTTTTAATGAATGACTAAGCCAAATATAGGGGAGACTCTACTGAGTCACTTTATTTTAGTAGGTTGTTTGCATCTAAGCTATTTAATAGGTATGTCATATTTAAAATAATTAATATTTATTTTTAAGTAAGTACACAAAAGGTTTGATGAAATGAAATTTGAAACCTATAGTTGATCTTCTATATTTTGTATTTGGACTAACAAATTTTGTATTTGTACATTTATAGGAGAATGAGATTTACATGGCCTTGTAATGAGCACCTTGCGGCTTGCAGTAGCATACTTTAGAGAAAGCGTGCAGTAATCATCCTTCTTCACAAACCCAAACCTTTGACCACTAGGTGGTAGAAGATCTAAACCTATCTCAGGTGGGTTTGAAATAAATTGCCAAGCACACGGGCAGCTTCACTGGAGCTTCAGGGGAGTTGCACATGCACATTAGATGCGGGCCATTAAGGATGATCCAGACCATCCATTTACTTCGTCCATGTGTGACCCACCTGATGAACATACAGCATTCACTGTTGGTTGAGTTCCATCTGCAGGACAAATCCTTTGTGCCATGGGAAATCTCGATCTATACCCACTTGGGCTTTGGAAACTTCCTTCCTAACATCCAATACCAAACCATTTCTACATTGTTTGGGAGGAAAATGATTACTGCTCATTTCTACATTGTTTGGGAGGAAAATGATCCACTGTCGATTGTTGACCATTGCCATTTGCCACCCATGGCAAACAATTTTTGTGTGACCCATCCATCCTAGGTCATGACACGTCGCACAGTTGTTCGATGATCCAGACCATCTGATCTGTGGACCCCACCTATTGGCCACTGCCCAAAGATCTCCATCCATCTTATTAGCCATGAATGGTGCCGATCTTATTTATGATTCGAATGTCTGTGGGGGCTCAGAGATGATCTATCCGTATACTTGCACTGTCATTTATACGAAGGCCTCCCTCTAGCTTGTGGGGATAAGGTTAGCAAATCCAAATGAGGATCCAAACTAAGTAGCATGGACAGGTACCCAACCAATTCAGGTTCTGGTATGTTATGACTTCAATAACAGATAGAAGTTAGTTGAAGAAAATAGGATTTGTGACATAGATTTAGAAGAGTGATTAGGATTTAGTAAAAAAGAAGATGGATATATTCAAAAGAGGCACTCACATTGTTTTGAATCATTGATCTAGTAAGCGAATATTCATCCATGAGCAAGTTTTTCTTCCTTCTAGAATTAGACTCTCTTGAAAACTAGAGATCTCTTGGTGCATATATGATTTCTGCTTTTGTCGAAGATCCTCTTCTTGTTACCGCGGTGACCTTCCAATAGCCATTTCCAGCCAATCGAATCGTCTGTCCCCTTCTGGTTTTTCTTCCTCATTCACAAGTACGTACAGCTCTCCAACACTGCCATTACCTTCTGAATGTTCATATAGATGCAGATTTAGTATGTTAGAGGAGAATCAACATAGACTTAAGCTATTAATCTACAAATTGAGAGATAGGAGTGAGAAAATCAGAAGGGACTAATAAGAATAACTAAAATGTTTCATATTTTACACCATTGGACCATGGGCATGCTCCCGCAGAAAATGGTAAAGCATTAGTCCGGCGATTCACACCGTTCATTTTCAGTTGGTGCCACTGCGTACCACAATCTCAATATGTTAACAGAATTACCATATCTTCATAATATGATCAACATTGGTGCCACTGTGTACCACATCTCAACAAGTTAACAAAATTACCATATCTTCATAATATGATCAACAGCTTGTTGCAGCCTTTTCTCATTCAGTAAGCAAAATCCCACCATGGGAATTGTCACGTCCCCAAAACGTCACAGGAATGGTTCAGATCATTGGACTAATCCAGCATTTGCCAACTTAATGAAGAAATTAGCAAGCAACTAACCTGGAAGCTGTGCATTATCTTCGTAGAGTTCTCCTTCAATTACAGCATCCGATGGCAGTACTTGTTCTCCCAAGACCTTCTTTAGAAGAGAATTGTTGATCAATTCCAAATCGCTGGGCTTGAACCGGTAGCCTGGTGGAAGATAGGGCGGCATCTGTAAAATATGTTTGTAAACTGTAATCCAATATTATTACTCAATTGAGTGAGAAGTAGTGGATTTATAACTTGTATATAGAGTGAGAGATTGTGGCGTCAAAAAGCATGCTAGAGATGCTGTCACGATTAATAATGGCACAGTGGTCTTCAAAGTCTTGGTTTTTGTTGTGGGTCACTCATCTTCCTAAATTTCCGTAGTTGAGTTTGTATACAGTATTTCCGTTAGTTGTGGGTCACTCATCTGTAAAATATGTTTGTAAACTGTAATCTAATATTCCTACTCAATTTAGTGAGAAGTTGTTATATCCCGACTCAATTTAACCATGATTAGTGCTAATTAAGTGTGTTTTAGCTAAATTAACTGTGCTTAGTTGCTAATTATGGTGATTAGTGTTAGTTAGCCTCTATAAGCTGAGTTAGTTGAGTTTTGAGCCTTAGAAAGGTGAGTTCAAACCGATTTGACTCGGTTGGATAGAGTCAAGGGTTTTTTCGTAATTATCGATTTCCTCATTTTGCATCATTTGCACATCATCTTGGCGTCATCGTGCGTATTTCGGCAAACACGTCAAATTTCGTATTAGACTTTACTTCATTTGACCAAGGGTTGAAGAATTGGGCCATTATTTGACTTGAAATGAGAAGACACACAATTGTTGGACTTTCTTATAAAATGGGCATCCCTATCTCTTTATATATCTATATATATACAACTTATCCTTTCCTTTTACTCCTTTCATTTCCTCTTCTCCCTACTCTTCTCCTTCATTTCTTCATTCTCTCTCCCTCAATCATCAAGAAGCCTAGTGCATGTGCCTTGGGGAGCTAGGAGGGGAACTCATCTTCATCTTCTTGATCTTTCTCTCTTCCTTGTGACAAGAAATCACCTCCACCATCTCCTACCTTTCTCAAATTCAAATTTCCTTGTTGAGGTAAGAGCCAAACTCTCCTTGTTTTGTGTTTTTGAATTTCATTAGAGTCTAGAGGCTCTTGGGTAGCTCTATATGCATATTCATTCCCATTGTCCATGTTTATCGTGGTTAGGGTTTGGAATTTTGGGGGTTTTGGTTACTTTGAGTCAAGTTGTGTAGAGAAGATTTAGAAAGCTTTATTTGAGGCCAGTATAAGCATAAATTTGGACTTACATGTTTATTTTCACTTGATTCGAATGAGATTCTTTCTCAATGATTCTAATTTCTTAATGAATGTATGGGTTGAATTGTTTTATGATTTTAATTGATGGAATGGGATGGAGGAGTTATATGTGGTGAAGGGGAGCAAGGAGGCCTCATTTGTGCAGGTTATATGGTGGGAAGAGGGTGAATTTTGATTGGGAGAAGAAACTAAGAGAATTCTGAATTCAGGAATTCTGGAGCATTCACTCGAGCGAACTGGAGTATTCGTTCGAGCGAACTTCCTCTTAAGGCACTCATTCGAGCGATCAAAAGGATCGCCCGAGCGACCAGCTCTCTGGATGAGGTCAGTTCGAGCGAACACCCTTCTGAATCCACTGCTCACGCAAACGAAATGGGTAGCACGAGCGATCAACCCTCTGGATGGGGTCCGCTCAAGCGAACCTGAAATTGTAGACTGAGCTTCTTTTGACCCAAAATTAGGGTGAATTATTACCATTAATTTATCATAACCCACCCTAATTATCCCTAATAGATAATTAAGGTGCATACCTTATATATTTCCATAGGAATTTAGGATCCTTAAGACCCTTATGACCTTAAAATGAAACCATTAACCTCACTAATTGGTCAACTGGGCAATTCTAGGTCTAGCACTATGGCATGAGGGTTGATTCGGGAAATTCCACGCTTTTCTTATTAATAAGTGATACCCAAAAACGAGATAGTAGTACGTTGAATTCCCCAAACCTACCTTGTATTGGACGGTGAGAGACTAACTTAATAGTATATGGCTGGCTAGTAAGAATATCTTGATTCCTTTAAATTATTCCATTTCATATTGAAGTCCAATTTCTTTGTTGATAACAAATCTTCCATTAGTATATTGGTTGCATTATTGGCATTAATTGTCGTTCAATTTCCGAATTCCACTTCGTAGTTTGATTATCGTATAACCGTTTCGTTATTCATTGAAATTGCAGATTGAGTAAGTATTCGAGTATATGTAATTACTATTCGATTCGATTATGAACAAGTGAATACAGACTTGCTCAAATTCGATTATTATTTGATTCGATCGAGTCGGCACTACTTAGTTTCGACATTGTGATACTCGACGGGGTTGAACTTGGTTTAGTTATTCGAGACTACTGCAGTAAGTCATCTAGAGCACCGGAACTCCGGGCCCGGGTAGCTAGCTAGCCTTTGGCCGTGCCGCTTGTGACATCCCAACTAGATTCGCTCTCTTTTGAGAGGATGAGCTCAATGTAGTAGTTAATTAGTATGTTTTCATTTTATTTGATTCACAATCATAAATCATTCGATTTTCGCACAATTTCCTTAGTTGATGCTTATCATTGACATCTATAAATTTAATTGTCTTTTCAATTCAATTGTAACATTATGTATTTCCTTATTAATGTCTATACTTACTGAATCGTCATATTGAGATACTATTCTTGGTGTCACAGTTGCAAGTACAGCTTTCGGCCTTGAAGAGGCCAAGGAGGGAGACGAGGTTACCCAAAAGGTTCCTCTAGGATTAGAGGAATGGCTGGAGCTAGAGCCAGTGTAGATTCTTCTTCCCTCAGAGCATGTGGATGTACTTTTTGAGAGCTGCAATAGTGTGTGGCTAGCCCCTTTTTGCGTGGGTCGCACTTAGTGTGTAGGTATTCTTTTGATTATATTTTTGGTAGTGTTGTATAGGGTTCTTTTATACACCCTCCTTTGTAATTAGGGTATATGCTTGTATAATTCTTTTATATTAAACTTAAACAGTTATTTGGACTGAGTGAGAAATGATACCTTCATGTATATGAATTACAGCTTCCGCTATGCTTTAAATGTTATTAACATATTCTAGTGAGCTCGACTCACGTGTGAAGAAGTTGTTTTTCTCTCCTTCGTGTGTTGTATTTGGGTTGAGACAGGTACAACATCACGGGAGTACGTGTGTCTCACCTCGGGGATTACCCTAGGCCAAGGTGATTCAGGACCGGGATGTGACAGAAATAGTGGATTTATAACTTGTATATAGAATGAGAGATTGTGGTGTCAAAAAGCATGTCAGAGATGCTGTCACGATTAAAAATGGAAGAATGGTCTTCAAAATCTTTTGGTTTTTTGGTTTTTCTTATGGGTCACTCATCTTTCTAAATTTTCGTAAGAGGCAACTAGTTAGCCTCAACTGTCGTAGAAAACTGTTAGGATTTTGTAGATTATCTTGATTCTTTGGAATAAGGTTATCATTGGATACGGTTAGTTGAATATTTGATTATAAATGTAGCCACTTCATTTAATGGAATTATGGTGAAATTATGGGAAAGAAGTGAGTCTTTATGTATCAGAGCTATGCCCAGTAATGATCAAGCTGGGGCACGGTCTTATCTTCCACAATAATTACAGTCAATGTTTCTATTTCAATAAAGAAATAATCATCTTCTCCTATCCATACATTCATCTAAGCCATACGATCTCACATTCTTAATCAAAATTGCTTTTGGAAAAAATCGTGATAGATCTAATCCAGTGGGCCACCACGGCACCGACAGACTCAAAAAAGAACGGGTTGCGACAGTGATGGATTTATGGACAGACGGCAATCATCAAGAAAACATGATAATCGGTTTTGCAAGATATTTATCATTTTTTTCTTATTTTAGATAACAGTTTATTTTCATGTTACCAATCACATATATTTTCTCTAAAAAGATCATGTGATTGAGGGGAATGTCTTCATTTAATGGAATTATGGTGAAATTATGGGAAAGAAGTGAGTCTTTATGAACCACCCACTATCCAGTATCTTTCTATTTAATGAAATCCCCCTTTTCAGCAACAAAAAAAAAAAAAAAAAACAAAAAATAGCGGGACCCATGCTCACCATAGCGAGCGAGGCTGACCAAGCTCGGTCCAATTCAATCCGAACTCTTTTATAGAGTTTGAAAAGGTTTGATATTCTCAGTGGATTATAACTAGGAGTTTTATGCACGGATTTAGGGCTATATATTAAGTGTTTCTCTCAATCCTAAAAGACATACAATAAGTTAATTCTCTCTTGTTGAAGATTGATCATCTTGGTTGGCAATGTGTGAGGAGATCAAGTAAGGAGAATCGAGGTATATCTTGTAACTATTCATGAAATCTTAATTTCTAGATCGTGGTATTCTCCCTGGAAAGGGTTTCCATGTTAAGTTTGTGTCTGCCTTCTTGTGGTGATTGCTTGGTAGATTTAATTGCTAGTTCTATATGTGTGATTGGTTACATCCGCTGTGTTGATTTAATTAAGAGATAATTAGCGAAAGATCCCTAGAATTGAATTTATCCAGCCTCCAATCCAGGCAAATTCTTTTTAAGGGCTCTGGTCCAAGCAGCTAGACTGTTTGCAGCCAGAGGTCCCTATATCCACACGGTCATATATTTCAGGACTAATTTGCCCTTTCAACCATTTTAGGCATAAGATTTTGAAATTTAAAATTGCAAAATTTGTGTTGTCCCTCCTTGGCTTGGGCAATCCTGGCGCCTGGTTATTCCTTGCAGTAAAGAGAGATCGGAGCGTGGTCATTCCTTGCAGAAAAGAGAGATCAGAGAAGAAGGATTCCGGAATCAGTTCGTTGCAGTGAACTAATCCAGGATCACTGAAGATCAATCTCTTGGTTGGCCACACAGATCGAAAAACTGGAGCAGGCACTAGATTAGGCCTGGCGCTTGCAAAGTTCTGTTGTTTCATTCACTGAAACAAAACGAGGAAGAAAAGGTGACAGGGCACTGATTTCCGGACGTCGCCGAAGAAGATCCGGTGATATGGTCTCGCCGAAGCTGAAGGTAGTCCAGTAGAGAAAGCCTTTTGGTTCTTCGCAGAAGACGGCCCAGATCCCTGTTGATCGATCTCTTCCCTGGTTGCAGAAGATTGCCGGAAAAGAAACGAAGTCGCCGCTCTAGTAGGACTGTAGAAATCTCGCCAGAGAAGCGACATGTGTGGCCGGAGTGGAAGAAGACAGCAGGATGGGGGTGGTTTGGGTTATGTATTTTCTATTTGCAGACAGGAGAAGAACGTCGAAGTCAGTTTTTCGGCTGGGCCCCACATCACTAGGATTTTGCATCCATCACCGGAGTCTCCGTCGCCGCTGGGCGTCACCGGAAAAGAAGCGTCGTTGCGCTGTTGTCGTGGAAGGAGGAGAAGACAGCAGGTAGTCATCTTCCCAGTTGCAGAAGGTGAAGAGGAGGAAGAAGACGACCTTCTTGGGTCAGTTGGGTTCAGTTCCGGGTTTGGGTCAGTTTCACCTGACCCGTGAAGTAGAAAACTGTGACGCCCCGGAGTCCCACATCGACTATAGAGAGGAAAGTGAATGAGGTTATATGTAAAGCTTACACCCTTACCTTGCATGAGGCCTTTTGATGGGTTGAGGCCCATCAAAAGCAAAACCGTGAGGCCCGTGGGCCAAAGCGGACAATATCATGCATGCGTGTAGGGGTGGGGCATTACAAATGGTATCAGAGCCGACTCTCGACTAGTTCGAGTGTGGGTCCCCTGCCGTGATCTAGTGTAAGTGGGCGGGTCTCCATGTGGGCGGGCCAAGAGGGCTGGCAGGCTACAGAGACTGGCAGGCTACTGCACAGGGACGTGCAGCCTTAAGGGAGGTGGATTGTGACGCCCCGGAGTCCCACATCGACTATAGAGAGGAAAGTGAATGGGGTTATATGTAAAGCTTACACCCTTACCTTGTATGAGGCCTTTTGATGTGTTAAGGCTCATCAGAAGCAAAACCGTGAGGCCCGTGGGCCAAAGCGGACAATATCATGCATGCGTGTAGGGGTGGGGCGTTACAAAAACAATCTTAATTTATCTGAATTTTTATGAAATTTATCTGAGTTTTTATGAAAAGTATCTAAGTTTTTGTCAAGTTTATCTGAGCTTTTAACAAATTTTATGAGTTTTTGTCAAAATTAATTAAGTTTTTTCATTTTTTGTCAAATTTATTTGAGTTTTGCGCAAATTTATCTGAGTTCTGAAACAAATTTATCTGAGTTATGGACAAATCTATCTGAGTTTTTGACTAATTTATCTGATTTCTGGATCAAATTAATCTGATTTCTAAAACAAATTTATCTGAGTTCTGAAAGTTGGAAAATTGGTTTATCTTAGTTTTGGCAAATGTATTTGCATTTTTTAAATTTATTTATATTTTTTAATTTTATTTATATGTTTTTTTAAATCTATTTGCATTTTTTAATTTTATTTACGTCTGTTGAAATTTATTTGCATTTTTTAAAATAAATTTAACTGAGTTTTGGCAAAAATACTTGAGTTTTTGGAAAATTTTACAGAAATTTGAAAAATAATTTATCTTAGTTTTGGCAAATGTGTTTGCATTTTTGAATTTTATTTGCTTGTTTTGAAATTCATTCGCGTCTTTTGAAATTTACTTGCATTTCTTGAATTTTCTTTGGATCTTTTGAGATTTATTTGAGTCTTTTGAGATTTATTTACATTTTTTGAAATTTATTTCAATCTTTTGAAACTTATTTGCATCTTTTAAAATTTATCTGCGTTGTTTTTAAAATTTAGTGTGTTTTTTTAAATTTATTGCTTTTTTAAAAAAAATTATTACTTTTTTTTAAATTATTGTAATTTTTTAAATTTATTTGCGTTATTTTGAAATTTACTTATGTGTTTTTATAATTTATTTGAAAATCTCATTAATGGGATTCTATTAATCGTGGGCAATTAAATGGTAGTTGGCCATTATTAATGGGATATCCCACCAATCATGGGATATGATTTAAAGAAAGGGCAAATTAGACATTTTAGATAGGGGAAAGTGTGTGAGGAACATTTGGCTGCATGACTTTTTTTTATGGACTGTTTGCAACAAAGTCATATTTTGAGGAACCTCTCGCCGAATCCCCCTTTAATTAATTAGAATAGCATCCATTCTAGTGGGTCCTGCAAAAACTCTAAGATTGAGATGGCATTAAGAAGCTTGTTGTATTAGTTTAGAGAAATTGTGCAGTAACCTTCAAAACACCAACCTTTGTACAAAGGGTATAGAAGCTTGCCCCATCTAAGGTGGGTCTGAATTCTGAAGCAATAGTCAATCACATTAGTAGTTTCAGTGGCGCTTCAGATAAGTTGCACATGCACATTGGATGTGGGCTATTGGCTATTGGGATGATCCAAACCATCCATTTACTTTATCCATGTGTGATACAACCTTCAATGTAATTTGAATTCCATCTGCAGCACAAATCCATTGTGCTGTATGGGAAAGTTCTATCAAGACCCACATGGGCTTTGCAACCCTCCCTAATGTCTCAATACAAAACCAAATAGGTTTAGGTTTGGAGATTGGAGGGAGATGATTCCAACTCATTTCTATCATATTACCTTGAAACGAACAGACCCCATTGGCCACCCATGGCTCATAATTAACTCCATATATGACACCATTTGAGGCACCCAATCTATACCATTGAATCTGCGGGCCCCACTTCAATTGCCACTGCCCAAAGGCTTTCCTTGTACATCTTCCAGTGCCCATGTTTGCACCATGGATCCGATGACTGGATCGTCCGATCATTGTTATATCTCTTCATGTGCGGCCCACTCTTTTGCGGTGGACTGGCGAATGATCGGTTCAGATCTCAGCTACCGTAGTGACGTGCGGCTTTGATATGAAGATATCTCTTACATGTTTATAAACACCCCTACTTTCTTTGGAATAATTACACCGGGGGACGCAAAATTTTCATTAGAAGGGGGCGGACCCAAACAGGTAATTGGATTTTGTAGGCTACCAACAATTTTCACAGGGGAGGGGGGGGGGGGGGCGCAAAATTTTCATTGCAAGGGGGCCGACCCAAACAGGTAATTGGATTTTTGTAGGTTACCAATAATTTTCACGTGGATTGTGAAAATTTTATATGGTATCAGAAGCAGACCTTCCCCTCCCCTACCCCTTCCCCTGGATGTGGGTGCGCCCATGGTTGGAAATTTGTATGACTATCTGCATATTTATAATGCTAATAATGCATCCAAAGGTGGGTTCCACTCATGGATGACAAGATTCAAAAAGGTTAGGTCCAACTCATCGTACGGGTGCACATGCACGACAAAAATAGACTTCAAGCTTTTTTCTTCTATAATCATTTGTTTCATACATTTGGCACAAATGATTAACATATGGGTCAAATTGTTGGACCAATTTATGTGGCCCAGGTCTAATGTAGCAGCATGTACTGGTTTGGGCAGTGGATCCAGATCCTCATGGGCCTACTAAGTCCATAAACGATCCCCACATTCGCAATACAAACCGCTCAAATCGTGCCTTTTCCTCCAGTTGCAGTTGGGCCCACCAGGAGATTAATCCTCCAACTTTTGTTATTTGACTTAAGGATCTGGTATGCTCTATACAGGTGGGCCCACTAATCATGATTTGCAAAAGCGAAATGGGTTAGTTAGAATTACGGTTGCAAACGGGTATCTGATTCTCCGATTATCCCAAAGTTCCGACCAAAAAAAAATTTGGATTTGGAACCTATTTTAGGTTTTGATTCATAAACGGATTTGAGTCTGGAACACAATTTAGGTCTCGATTGATAAAAGGGTCCGGTCTGGATCCATATAGGTTTCGACCCGTGGACCTGGGACCGGCATATGAGTCTTGTATATTGCAACCTGTAGGTCGAAATCAACATCTTTTTTTGATATTCTTATGTACAATTCTGGAGGTAGTAGACTTAATGCATTACTATAAATTGAATGATATGTTTATTTTAAGAAAAAAATAAAAAAAAATGAAGGAAAATTAGAATTGATTTTGAAACTAGATTCTGACCCTCCAAGAGAACCCGATTCCGAAACTAGATCCGGATTTTCCTATCTGGTTGAGTCTGGAACCAACAAAACAGATACCGAGTTATAACTGGACCCAGAATTGGAACCATTATCTAGAAACGGATTTGGGTCCAGGTCTTATATGGTTCCGACCCGAAACCATTCCGTTTGCAACCCTAGTGAGAATTGTGAATTTGTGCCTTCCCCACTTGATTTAGTTGGAATTGCAGGGTGGGGCCAACCTCTAATGCTCATTAGCTCAAATTCACGGTCCCTGGATTGGAACTTGGCCAAATATCATTGAAGCCCCTGCCAAAACACATAATTAGCCAGAAAAAGATAAAGAAGAAATACCAAATTAAATTATTTCCAAATGTTGTGTGTAATAACTTACAAAAACTAATGAGTAGATAATAAGCAAACACCTGTTCTCAACCTATGGTCAAAGAGGAGTAGCGGGGTACGTGAAAAAGAATGAGGCTCCATTGAATTTAAAGCCATCGACTATAACAACATCAGACATCCATGTAGGAATGTCGACAGGAGAAAATTACCTTTATAATAAGCTTTTGCTAGATTTTTAAAAATATTTTTGTCATTAATTTTAATCAGAAAACAAACAAAAAAAAAACCAATAATACCTATCCATCTTTGTGAGTTGCTTGATCAAAAAGATTAAAATATAAACTTTGGTTTTCTTGAATTTAAGTATAGATAAGGCATGGATACAACCGATTTTGATTAGAGATGATATATGAAAGTGAGGTGCACCTTGTGGAGACTATTTATTACCTATAGAGGTTGAATTTAAACCACATAAGGGTTGTATAGGTTGAATTTAAACCACATAAGGGTTGGATTTTGTGATAATAAAGGAAAACCCTACCTTTAATAAATTTTGGTAATAGCTTCTGTAAAGAATCTTTAGATTTTAAGATATCTCATGCTCTTAGAGTAAGGGTTTCTCGCTAAGGATTTACATAGCTAGGGATTTCACACTAATATTGGTGCATAGCACCTCATATAGCTATAAAAAAAATAAAATAAAATAAAAAATCAAAGTCAGTACCTAAATCCATAAAAAAATTAGAATTACAAAAATCTGTTAAAGGTGGACTTCATAATTCTCAAGAATAAGAATTTCCACTTGCCCATGTTAAACACAAGTGGCCCATAACTTTGTGGAAAACCAATCTCGAATCCACAGAAATTCAATTGCCATTACAAGAAACACGAACAATAACAACTTACCTAAGGTGAGAAATGGATGGAGGTAGGTCGGGGGTAATGCTAAGGCCGTGGCGCACCATAGTCAACAAATGATTAGATTAGGCGCATTCAAATGTTTATTTCATGAAAAATCCAATAATTTGAATTTTCAGTATAAAACTTCTTAGAACTTTTATTTAAAAAGAAACAAAAAAAAGGGGGGAAAATAGGAGCGTGAGTAGTGTCGAACACTTGTCTTGAAGCTTCAAGCTAAAAGCTACAAACCACCGAACCAAATGAGAAGAATCTTTTCTCTCAGTACATAACCTTTTCCTAATCCTTTCATCACCATTCTCCACCTTTCCACCGCCCTCCTCTCTTCCTTGAGCAGGTACCCCCTCTCTCTCTCTCTCTCTCTCTGACGTTGATCAAATCATCTCATCCTTCCATTGAGATCCTGCAAAAAAATCATGTTAGAACTAACCATCTTCTGGACTCTCGATGGACGGATAGGATGCACGATCACGGCGACAGTCGATCTAGTCCATTCATGGGTGGTCCCCCATTTTCCAATTCCAAGACTCATTTGCTCTCTTCATGTGTTAGAAGGTTTTCGTTTACTTGGAAGGAAAAAGAAACCTCAAGTTTCCAAGAAAACTGAAAAACTCTTTTGGGTTCTTGAGGGCTATGAACTCGTCCTTGATTCAGCTGATTTTCCCCAAGAAAACAGCTCCATGTGTGTTTTTATGTAGTGGGAACTTCAATTAGAAGGACCCCTTTAAAGAAAACTGAAAAACACTGCATTTTTGCATTTTGGTTTTACCCTGTTTATTGATTGGTTCTGTTGTTCTGGTTCTTCACTGCTTAAAAAGAATCTTGAATTGTGATTTACATGTCCATGGATGGGAGGTTGTATTGAGGGTTTTGGGATTGTGGTACTGTTGTGCAGTTGGTTGGAGGAAATGCCCAAATGTGAAATTATGGGATAGAGAGGCTTGAATCTTGATTACCAATCACATAGTTAAACTCTACCATTAGAGCAAGCCCCATTTAGACACAACAGAAAACACTACATTCTGTTGTGGGTTTTCAATTGGATGGAGGAAATGACCAAATGTCATATTATGGGATAGAGAAGCTTGATTACTAACTTCAAAGTTTGAACTCTACGATTAGTTCAAGATCCCTTTAGAAGAAAACAGAAAACACTACATTCTGTTATGGGTTTCACTTTGTGTAGTTGTTCTGCTGTTCTTGTTCTCTGCAGCTTGGTAGACATTTGGACTAGCATCACAGAATTTAGAAAAGATAAATCTAAGTTATACTTAGGGCCTGTTTATTTGCATTAGATTACACAGGAATTAAATAGATAGGAATTCATGTTCAAATGAGCTCCACCAAAGGATTGTTAAAGAGGTTAGGGGTGAAGGATACAAGTAGGGTGATGGCTAGATATCCATTTCCCATCTTCACTTGATTATGTTTTCATTAGAGTGGAAGTTATTTGATAGTCATTTTTGTATATTCACCTTTGGTCTTCATTTTTAATCACTTGTGGCATGAATTCCTATGTATTCTATGCAACCCAACAGGCCCTTAGAATTATTTAGATTATAAAAAATAATTCATGTTTCATTACAAATACTCCATAGCTATTGATGTTCCAATATTACCATAAATAATCACCCAATTTATGACAAGAAAGTCCTAGTTTCTACTAAATGCATCTCCATGCACTACACAATATGTTTTATTGAAAAGGGTATCATAGATTTTGGAGCAATTTGCTGATAACTGACAATTTTTCTATATATCAACTTACCATTTATTTGATTGTTGGGTAGTTTTGGCCTCTACTCATTAAATTGACAATAGGCATCCAATGTGGGGTGACTCATCTGGAGGTAAAAATGCTCCTTCAAAGAAGGTTTGTTTTCATACCTCTTAGTTAGCTATCCTAAATGGAAATGAGCATGTCCCTTTCTTCTCATGCTTTGAGTTCTTGCTTCCTCTGCTACAGCTGAAATTCACACCAAAAGTTCCGCCTCGGAAAATCCCCAATCCCGTGGAAGTTAAAAGGTAATTCATGGTTTGGTAACTCCAGTTCTCAACAAGATTGTTTTTGTTTCCAAATATTACACTTCTAATGACCCTTTTCTCACACTTGTAGCGAGACACGTGATGATGAAGATGCTCTGAACCAAGAGTTGTTGAAGCATTTTAATGTATGTGCTTTTTGTCCCTTTTTGGTTTTTGATGTGGCTAGAATGTAATGCTAATATATAGAATTACAGATATAGACATCATCAAAGTGCAGAGTATATGGCCAGATACGGATATTAGTTTGGGTACAAGGATATTGGATGTTGCTTTGCACTTGTTAAAATGCTAGGCGCCTAACATAAAACTTCATATTAAGATTTTTATGAAGTTATTTTTCCTTTTTTAGAACAACTAAAAGTTAATGAAGTTATTTGTATTCCATCCTAAACTGTTTTTACTCTATTTGAAAAGTAAGAAAACTAATGGAAGTAGACTTCTTTTCTCAGATCCAGGAAGGTCCTGGGAGAAGCGGGGCAACAGTTGAAAGGAAATGTAAGTTTTCTCTTGTTTTATTACGTTGTTTTACTAATAGAACATACATTATGATCTTCTTTTCCCTTTTTGGTTCACTTTTCTGTACAAATGGCTCTTTAGCACACTTTTTTTCTTGGCTTTACAAGCTACTCGAACTCTTACACTCACGCACACTACAGATGTCCCTAACCAGCTAAACAGCTGGGGATAGCTCTTTAATGTACTTAGGGTGTTGTTAGGTTGGTTGCTTAGCTTAACAGATGTTCGTTAGACAGTTGTAAGTGGTCCTTGATGTAGATGATGACTACCTGACGGCTAGAAGTGGGTGGGAAGGGGGGGTGTTTTTAGGAGGATATTGGGTGATATTGTCTATATAAGTAACCAAGAGAGAGAGAGAGAGAGAGTTGTCATATGAGGACTAGTTCTCATATTGCTATATGAGAACCATCTTGTGGACCCCACGTGGATGCATCCAATTATCTGGGAGTGATGGAATTCATGGGAAGGTCTATGCATGGGATTTGGATTGCCCTAAAGATCAGCAAATCAGATCATTACAGACAGATTTTTAGGCCTAAAAGATCAACAGTGAAAACATTAGAAAAACTGGGTGTTCTTTATCCAACAGGTGAGTAGCAGTTGGGTATGTGTCAAATTGTGGTGAGGTCCATTTCATGGGGGTTACTGAGTGTGAGAAGCTAGATTGTGACCATAAGTTGGCTTAGATGGGCCCCACAAGCTGGTTCTCATATAGTCATATGAGAACTAGTTCTCATGAAAATTCTGCTAGATATATATAGATCCTTATTGATGTGCTTCAGTTGTATTTCAATGTGATCCTTACAGTAATCAGTTTGAATATTTTACCTGAAAGGATAGTTGTGCTTGCATTGAACTTTTGAGTGGCAAGGAAATAAGCCAGATTTTTTTTTTTGTTCCATTTTTTTTCTATATGAAAAGTAATAGTGCAAGCTTAGTGGGTTTTGCTATTCTCTTCCACATCATTATCAATTACAATGATTACAAAATTTATTTGGGTAAGTTATGAATCTAGTATCCTACTGTATGGGTTTTCCAATTTCCACTCCGCACAAATACACAAGGAAATAGACAGCCATCCATTATGCTAAAATATTTGAGCTGATTGCCATTTGGGATTCATTTGAACTGTATAAAATATATTGCTGTTAAATCTACATTTATAAATGCAGTTATATAGTGACATATATAATCATATTATCCATGAACCGCTAGTGGCCAGGGCAGCATCTTATTCTTTGTGATGAGTGATAAAGTTTATTGTGTTTTACCTGCGTGAAAGCATGATTGGGTCGTGGGTAGTATTGATTCTATTTTGTTTCTTCTATTGATTCTGTGAAAGTTTTAGAAAGTATTTATATATGCGTCATGGTTAATTGAAGATATGACACAGGGAACTTGAATGGTGAATTGATTGGTCTCTCCTCTGGTTTCTCTAACATGCAGCTGCTCCAATGCAAGTTGTATTTGGTCATGGACCTGCGCGAACATCCGAGCTTCCCAGAGGTCCTAGTGGCAGTGGTAGCAATCGCAGTGGAACCGGTCATAAAGGAGATTCTATTGCTGATGGTAAAACTCTCTTCTCCATATCTGAGCCAGACTCCCCAACTAGCTGGTTCCTTCAACTTTTGCCCCTCAACTGAGATTTGGATTCTTGTTTCTACAGATGATGGCCATGAGATTCGCGATATTGTTTCCACAGATGATGGCAATGAGATTTGCAATATTGTTTCCACCGCTGATGCTAGTGAATCAGCCCCAAAAATGGAAAAAGAATATGTCGAGCCCTGGGTAAATAACTGGACTCTCTCTCTCTCTCTCTCTCTCTCTCTCTCTCTCTCTCTCTCTCATGCGCACACAGATTATTTCTCTTGGTTCTATTGATTGCAGGATTACACCTCTTATTATCCAACCACTCTTCCTCTAAGGAGACCGTACTTGGGGAAACCAGGTAAATAAAGAGTTTGTGTTGTAAAATATAATTCAAGAAGTTTTTGGCCAGACTCAAATCAAGTGAACTGGCTCAACTTAATTAATTTTAGTTTACTCAAGATAAAACTATTTTCTAAAACAAGTTTTTGGAAAAAGCTCAATAAAACTCGACTTACTCAAGGCTGCCATTATTTATTTATTTTTCTTTTGCTCTTGTCCGCACTGTTCCTCAGAGGGAAAAACAAAAAACAAAAAAAGAAGCAGAAAAGAATGTTTGTATTTGTTTCTTATTGAAAAGAATTGTTGTTCTTGTGCAGTTTCTCTTAAAATTCTGTAGAGAATATGTGAGATTTGCCATTTTTCACGAGTTGGCTAATCAATATCTCCATTTATTATATATCTCTTTTGTACTACTAGATAGTTGGTTAAATCCAGTAGATTTCAAGGTTACTCAGTATTCTAAATTGTCATATTACTCATCCACTTTGTATGCAGAACTTCTTGATGAGCAGGAATTTGGGAAGGCTTCAGCAGACTTTGACGAGACTTGCATAAATCCTGCTGCAGAGCTAGGCCTAACGGTTGGTATTTAACGAGTACAAGAGATTAGCAGTACTAGATGCAATGTTGGACCTTTTTATCAATTGGTGTGTCTTGACAGGACAACAAAGAAGGGAAAATGATCCTTTTTCATCTACCACATTCTCTGCCTTTGGTCAACCGTGCAGCTTCTAGGAAGGGCAAAGAGATAATTGATACCTCTAAACCACCACCAACAAGGAACAACACTTCTGATACAGCCTGTAGTATGAAAGACCTACCAGCTGGCTTCATAGGAAAGATGCTGGTGTACAAGAGTGGTGCTGTCAAGATGAAGCTTGGAGATATCATTTTTGACGTGAGTATATATTCATAACTGGTTAATTATATAGTTGGTTACTCATTGATCGATTTTACATTGTTACTTTGATCTTGATTTCCACTAAAGATTGCAATATCATATTGTTAGAGGGGTTCTACCTTCTGCCAAAACCAAGTAATAATTTCCAATGAACTGTTTGTTACTTCAGTTTTGATGTCTGCTGAATCTTGCAAATACTGTACCCTTTATCTGCCATGGAGTATTTCTGCCTTCTACCCATACACGGTACTAATTTCCATGAACTTCTTACTATCATCTATGAGGGTGCTTTACCAAAGATATGTTTGGATGCTGGGCCATTATAAATAGAAGACTGGAAGTAGCACAGTAATGACAGTGAATATCTACCATCAATGTGGCACACATTCGTTTTCTTCCCAGCAAAAAAGTATATCGTATATCTGACAGCACTTTTGTGCAGTGCATTTTCCTTCCATTTTTAGCCCTATTTCTTATTTAGGATGCACTTGCAAATCTATAATTTCTCACATGTTAAGTCTCTCAATTTGAGAAAAATAGAATTACAGAAGTTGCAGGTTAAGGGGCGCAACTTGGGCCAGATCAAGGGTCCCTACAAAAAGTGAAATTTGGTTGTGCTTGCTCAGGTTCAGGCTGGGCTCGGACCTGAATTTTGTAACCAGGTTCGGCTTCAGGCTTCAGGTACCTGAGTCCTGAATTAGACTCAGCCACCCTATTTATCCATAAATATGTGTGTATGGAATGTATCATGCATAGTATATAAACCATAGGGGTATGATATACACTTCTATATGTGAAAGTGTGGATCCTTCATAGGAGCCAAGCAGACTCATGAGTCGGCTCACTAGGAAAAAGAGGAAACAAGCAGTTGTTATGTGCTTCAGCATTCTGCTATAGAATGGCTTGTTTGTGTGGGACATCCAAGTACATGAAGGACCCCATTGCATACAACAGTCGACCTAAATTAAGGTGTTCAATTCATCAGTGGGTCTTACATGCAATTCCTACTGCTTTTCTATATTTCTTGTATTTTTACTTGTACGGCCTTCCTGAGCCAGCTGTCCTGATTTTGTGAGTTAAAATAGGTTTCCTGCACTACTACCTCCATAACTTCTCAGCAATAAGAAGCAGTTGGATCTGATCACTCAAAGTGTATTTTTTGTCATGTTTTCATGTGATCATTGCAACATGAGAGATGAAAAGTACACTCATTTCAAATCTCACCTCCATTTTTTTAACATTCGTGTCTGTTGAGTTTTGCATTACATCCTTTGTCAAAGAAGAGTTTAGCTTTACATTTTGGTTTTGTTCCTTCTAATCTCTACTTTGAGAGAAATAGCACCTAGCCAACCCCATTAGATATTGAAAGGGTGCATGATCACAATCATGATCTTGGTTTTGTTCCAGTTTAGAGGCACTTGAATTGGACATTGTTAGATTCTGAATTCCTAAAAGATCTTTTGCAAAATTTCGGGCTTGATATCAATTTACGTAATCATTCACATATTGTTATTATTTACATTAAAATCACTGCAATATTAGACAGGTGTATGTCACACCAGGCTTCAACTGTATATGCCAAAACTTCTAGCTAGCATAAATTGAAATCTTATTTCATTGGTGCAGGTTTCACCAGGCACTAAATATAATTTTGCTCAAGATGTTGCTGCTATCAATGTCAAAGAAAAACACTTCTGCCTCCTAGGAGATCTCGACAAGCGTGCAGTCGTGACCCCCGATGTTGACTCTCTTATTGATGATACTTCCAAGTAGGTTAGTTCTGTTCAAATTCATGAAAGATCCAATTCGATTTGTATAGGAAATTGAAACAGTGCATTCTCTTATATCAATTACTGCACTTCAGCTATGCTAATACTGCAGTCCAGATCAAATCTAGCCAGGAAGGGGGGAAAATTCAATCTGACTATTTTGATAGAATCTGCACAAACTCTTCAGAGTTTCACTGCACTATTGGCATTAAGGTCGGTGACCCTTGTGATGGGTCTTATAATCCGCAAATGTGAAGTACCCAGCAGACTTAGGAGGAGCTAAGCTAACTAGGGATTTAAGTGGAGTCTAAAAGTAAAGGTGGTTACAACTGAAGATACAAAGGTGAATATCCAAAAATGATCCTCAAATAATATCCCCTTTAATGGAAAAATGTATCAAATGTAGATGGGAAATGAATACCCAGCCATCCCACTTGTAATTCAAATCCCGATAAAGTCAGGTCTCAAAAATATTGCCGCCTTATATTCTTCATCTCTCACCTCTTTAATATTATCGTCTTCAATGCACATTTGTTAGAGCTTATTTGACCATGAATTGATATGTATTGAATTTTATACAAACAAAAGGAGCACTAATGCTAGGGTTGCCCTAGCAAAGAGAGACATTATTACTTGGGTTGCTCAAGGGTTGCCCAAGAGTTCTTTAAAATCTGCAATGTGCTGGCACCATTCATTCCAAGAACTAGTTCAAAATCTCCATGGGAGATGCAGAGGCGTTACTCATTCTAGTTGTCACTTGTCTCCTACCCTAAATATGAATACAATAGATATTGTAATATTGGAACCCACTTTTTTTTTTTTTTTTTTTTTTTTTTTGCGCTATCGGAGGGTTCTCAATCCTTTGTGCTGGACTAATCTCTCCGGCTCCAGAGGGAGGCCGAGTAAACTCCATGTACTGGACTAATCCCTCCGGCTCCAGAGGGAGGCCGGGTAAATTCCATATAGCCCCAGTGTGGTAGTGCAGTTTTGAACCTACAACTTCCGGGTGCAAACCATGGTCCTAGGCCAACTGAGCTACCCCTTGTGTTATTGGAAATCACCTTGTATATTAAAAAACTAAACTCTGAATGGATGGTGTAAACTGCTCCCGTGGAAAAGCTTTTTCTCTCTCTATTTCTATCTATCTATGTACCCAAAAACAAAAAATCCCACTAGACTAAATTTATTACTTATCCAACTGATACTCAACTTGGCTGTTTTTTAATGCGTCACTTCTTGACTTTCAGGGGGTTAGGGTAATCTAATCGGGTTGATGTCTTGCATAGGTCTCATTGAGATCTTTCGACCCCCTACTATCACCATGATTGTCATGGCCCCAAGTGGGTCATCACACCAGACCAAAACCATGCATATATATATATATATATATGTGTGTGTGTGTGTGTGTGTGTGTGTGTGTGTGTGTGTGTTTATACAAGAGTCTTGCTCATGTGAGAATAAGTCTCATTTCTTATGTATGAAATATTAACATGGGGCCCATTTAAATGTATGTCAATCATGAAAAGCATGCGGATGAATCAAAGAGATACTATTTCATCCTATCAACATTCGCAAGCTGTATAAAATCTCTTTGGTTTTTTTTTTTTTTTTTTTTTTTTTTTTTTTTTTTTTTTTTTTTTTTTTTTTTTTTTTTTTTTTAAGCAATTGAGATGATACATTAGCTTGCATAAGATTTTATACAACTAGCGAATAGCTTGTGAATATTTGATAGAATGAGATAGTATCTCCATGTTTCAACGAAATAGGAGATCTGGACTCCATGACATTATGGATATCTTAAAACAACAAATTAACTACATCACTAAAGATGTGAAATCTTGAGTTCCAAGGGGTCATTGTGAAATGTGTATGGGTGCTGTGTATGTATGCAGCAAGATTCTCCGCATGTCCAGCAGTTGGTGAAATTAAATGTATGTAATTCATGCCGTTGAGTATATACACATAGTGACATACATACAGTGGTTTTATCCTATCAACATTTTGCAATAGTTGGATTAGTGAAATTTTGACTTGAGTGCTGATTAGATGGGTTAACGAGGTGAGGATGATATTTGCCATAAAATTTTCATGAGGACAACTCATGGGAGCATGGTTGGAAAACTCTCTGAGTTGACTCTTGACTCTTCCAAGTCATTTCATTTTGATAAAGGACCGAGTCAAAAATAAGGGAGTTTGGTTGAGTCATCTCATTTAAATAGGTTGTTTACATTCCAAACCATTTAATAGGCATATCTAATTTTTAAAAAAATTAAAGTTTATTTATAAATAATTATGCTTGGGGTTTGGAGTCATTAATTTAAAAATGATAACTAGAATGTAATTTAAAACTTATATTTGATCTTTTACATTCAATATTTGAACTAACAAATTATATAATATGCAGTATTTTTTATTTTCCTTATTGTATTGTAGTACTTTTATTGCATATATAAATTTATTAATTTGAATTGATTATTATGGATCATGTAAATAAATGTGCTTTTTATTTTATAAGCAATGGGTTCATTTTTAAGTATTTTTGAAATTATTTTTAAAAAAAACATGACTCCCGAGTCTCCATGTTGACTCTATCCGAGTCAATTTTTTTGAATTGGACGAGTAGAGTCTAAGTCGTGAGTTTTCCAACCTTTCAAAGAAGAACTCTGCATAAGCCAAGTATTAGAGAAATGGACTCATCTCAAAGTGGATCAAACCCCTAGTTTTATCCCAAGTTCTCAATTAAGGGTACGTTTATGATGTTGCAAAGTAATTAATGGCCCAAGAGGTAAGTCATAAAATGCATTGAGAATTGCACTTACTAATAGATGTGACAATTTGACAAGGAAACTTTCATGATGCTGAATAATAAATGGCCCGGAGGGATGTTTTAATGAAAATTGGAGATCCATGCCCCCCACGCCACCCAATTTTTTATACACAAGAGCTTGCGGGTTTTCATCCATCCGGATGAATTGGACCATTGGATTAAGGGCTTTTTTTATAATATGAAGTTACTAAACTTAAGTGAAGTCTAAACATAAAGGTGGTTACAACCAAAGAAACAAAGGTGAATATCCAAAAATGATCCTCAAATAATCTCCCATTTAATGGAAAAATGCATCAAAGGTAGATGGGAAATGAATACCCAGCCATCCCACTGGTAATTCAAATCCCGATAAAGTCAGGTCTCAAAAATATCGCCACCTTATATTCTTCATCCCTCACCTCTTTAATATTATCGTCTTCAATGCACATTTGTTGGAGCTCATTTGACCATGAATTTATATGTATTGAATTCTATACAAACAAAAGGAGCACTAATGCTAGGGTTGCCCTAGCAAAGAGAGACATTATTACTTGGGTTGCTCAAGGGTTGCCCAAGAGTTCTTTAATCTGCAATGTGCTGGCACCATTCATTCCATGAACTAGTTCAAAATCTCCATGGGAGATGCAGAGGCGTGTATTAGTTGTTTTACTCATTCTAGTTGTCACTTGTCTCCCACCCTAAATATGAATACAATAGATATTGTAATATTGGAACCCAACTTTTTTTTTTTTTTTTCGCTATCGGAGGGTTCATAATCATTTGTACTGGACTAATCCCTTCGGGCCCAGAGGGAAGCTGGGTAAACTTCCTGTAGCCTCAGTGTGATAGTGCAGTTTCGAACCTATAACCTTCGGATGCAAACCATGGTCCCTAGGCCAACTGAGTTACCTTTTGGGATTATTGGAACCCACCTTGCATATCAAAAAACTCCGAATGGATGGTGTAAACTGCTCCTGTGGAAAAGCTTTTTCTCTCTCTATCTCTATCTATCTATATACCCAAAAACAAAAATTCCCACTAGACTAACTTTATTACTTATCCAACTGATACTCAACTCAGCTGTTTTTTAATGCATCACTTCTTGACTTTCGGGGGGTTAGGATAATCTAATCGGGTTAATGTCTTGCACAGGTTTCATTGAGATCTTTCGACTCCCTACTACCACCATGAATGTCATGGCCCCAAGTGGGTCATCCCACCAGACCAAAACCATGCATATATGTGTGTGTGTGTTTATACAAGAGTCTTGCTCATGTGAGAATAAGTCTCAGTTCTTATGTATGAAATATGAATATGGGGCCCATTTAAATGCATGTCAATCATGAAAAGCATGCGGATGAATCAGGGAAATACTATTCCATCCTATCAACATTCGCAAGCTGTATAAAATCTCTTTTTTTTTTTTTTTTTTTTTTTTTTTTTTTTTTTTTTTTTTTTTTTTTCATTTTAAGAAAGCAATTGAGATGATGCATTAACTGGCATGAGATTTTATACAATTAGCGAACAGCTTGCAAATATTTGATAGGATGAAATAGTATCTCCCTATTTCAACAAAATAGGAGATCCGGACTCAATGACATTATGGATATCTTAAAACAACAAATTAACTGCATCACTAAAGATGTGAAATCTTGAGGTCCAAGAGGTCATTGTGAAATGTGTATGTGTGCTGTGTATGTATACAGCAAGATTCTCCGCATGTCCAGCAGTTGGTGAAATTCAATGTATGTAATTCATGCCGTTGAGTATATACACATAGTGACATACATACAATGGTTTTATCCTATCAACATTTTGCAATAGTTGGATTAGTGAAATTTTGACTTGAGTGCTGATTCAGATGGGTTAACGAGGTGAGGATGATATTTGCCATAAATTTTTCATTAGGACAACTCATAGGAGCATGGTAGGAAAACTCTCCGAGTTGACTCTTGACTCTTTCAAGTCACTTTATTTTGACAAAGGACCGAGTCAAAAATAGGGGAGACTCGGCTAAGTCATCTCATTTAAATAAGTTGTTTACATTCCAAACCATTTAATAGGCACATCTAATTTTAAAAAAAAAATTAAAGTTTATTTATAAATAATTATGCTTGAGGTTTGGAGTCATTAATTTAAAAATGATAACTGGAATGTAATTTAAAACTTATATTTGATCTTTTACATTCAATATTTGGACTAACAAATTATATAATATGCAGTATTTTTTATTTTCCTTATTATAGTACTTTTATTGCATATATAAATTTATTAATTTAAATTGATTATTGTGGATCATGTAAATAAATGTGCCTTTTATTTTTATAAGCAATGGGTTAATTTTTAAGTATTTTTGAAATTATTTTTAAAAAACACGACTCTCCCGAGTCTCTATGTTAACTCTATCCGAGTCAATTTTTTTGAATTGTACGAGTAGAGTCTAAGTCACGAGTTTTCCAACCTTTCATAGAAGCACTCTGCATAAGCCAAGTATTAGAGAAATGGACTCATCTCAAAGTGGATCAAACCCCTAGTTTTACCCCAAGTTCTCAATTAAGGGTACGTTTATGATGTGGCAAAGTAATTAATGGCCCAAGAGGTAAGTCATAAAATGCATTGAGAATTGCACTTACTAATAGATGTGACAATTTGACAAGGATACTTTGATGATGCTGAATAATAAATGGCCCGGGGGGATGTTTTAATGAAAATTGGAGATCCATGCCCCCCACGCCACCCAATTTTTTATACACCAGAGCTTGCGGGTTTTCATCTATCCGGATGAATTTGACCATTGGATAGAGGGTTTTTTTTGTAATATGAAGTTACTAAACTTGTGGGTCACGGAAGAAAGAGTTAGGGGAATAATGTTGAGCTAAGATTTGATATATAGGCCCTACACACATGGATCTTTTCATCCCCTTAGTCCCATGAGCTATAGGGCCCAAGTGTGCCCCATCCAAGCCACCTCTCATGATGAGCCGTGCATTCACCTGGCAGAGGAAAAGGCCCCTTGAAAGAACAAGAGTAATCTGTTTGTGTTTTTTTTGGGTAGAAAGAGAAATCTTATAAGGAGGTGGGAGTACTCACAATAGCCTCTTTAATCAATAAATAAATAAAATACATTAGCATTTCATGTGTAGTAGCAGTATATTGCAGTCTCCTACTGAATTCATACACCTGTCCCATGTGAGTTATGCAAGCTACAATTATATTGTAGTGGAGATGATGCGTCATTATCATTTATCAGTCACTAGTCACCATAACAGAAAAAAAAAAAGTTCAAATTTAAGAATAAAAAAGAGCCTGAACACAAAAGAAATTGTCCCAAAATGATTCATTGTATGCATCTATTGCTCACATTGATGAGGAACACAACTGTGCTTGTCAATGGCCCAAAACAATCATGGTCAAATGTAATAGTTAAATAGGCACCAATAGATCCTGGAAGCTTTTGCTTAAAATAAGCTCTTCAACTTTAAGCAATGTTTGATACCTATATATTTTAGTATCTTGATAGCCATGAAACTTAAAGAAACCATCAATGCAGAAAAGGTAGCAAAAATTAAGTATTATCTAGTTTGGGGCACTTACTACTGTATAAATTGTCTTTTGTGTTGCATGCTACACGACTTCAATTGGGTGAATCCATGGCTCATTCGGCTTTGCCATTCAACTTGTGTACTGCTCAACTTAAACTTACATTCTAGGTTCACTTCTATTTTAAGGGCCTGTCTGTTTTCAAGAATCAGAATTAGGAGATATATAAATCCTCTAAATATTGTCTCCCAACTGAATTTTCAAATATTCATGTACAGCACTCGATAACAGCTCAGTGTAGGAGAAGAGTTTGGAGAATTTCAAAAGCCTAAAATGACAATTAAGAAGGTCGTATATTTGGAATCTCAAAAATCAAATAGGGATTTCTAGATACTGATTGGAACTAATATGTTGTGGATTTCCATTAAAAAAAAATCTCTAAACAAACAGGCCTAACTGAGACTCTAGATTTAAAACTTAATCAGCACTTTTATTCTTCTATCATCCCTCATCCAGTATAGAGTTTATGGTTCATTATATTTAGTTGAACCCCACATACTTCAAAAAAAAAAAAAAAAAAAGTGCGCGTGTGTGTGTTGGGGGGTGTCCACATTGGGAGAAGGCCCATGACTTGGGAGTTTGGGGTCATCACAGCAGCTGTGAGAGGAACATCCAAGAGGAGATGAAGGTATATGATTTTTTTTTGGGAGAAGGAATTCTCCACCTTGGAAAGCTGTGCGTGCTCATGTCAACTTCCATGGATTTTGGGTCCAGCAGCGCATGGGAAGGGAGATGGCCCTGACAATTATTCAATTGCTGGAAATGAAAGGAACGCTAGCTACTCCCAGCCCTCCTGGTGCTCGTTTGGTTAAAGTAAAGGATGACTTTTTAATATACAAGGATAGAAGAAGGGTGTTATTAGTTATTAAAAAGTAAAAAATTTTAAAAACCACCTCTCCTCTTTTCAAAAAAGTAAAAATGTAAATCTCTTGTTCCACTAAAAGTGGGAAAAACACCTCTTTTTATCAAAAAGAATAAAAAAAAATGTTCCACCATATGCCACAAAATGAGAAAAAGTCAATAGCGTGGATTTTGAAATTTTATACTTTTTTTTATAAGACTCATCTTTTTTTTTTTTTTTCGTGTCTCTTTAAAGTGACCATTTTCTTTGAATTTACTCTACAAGTGAATTGCCAAACGGGCCCAATGATGAGAATCATCCATCAATCTTCAATGCATGGTGGAGCTCACCTTTTTAAAATCCAAGCGGCCATAAGCCCTAGCTCCCAATATAGTGATCACCATGTAAATTATTATTCAAACATGTAAGATGTATTAAGTTTCATTAGTTAATAATTCCAATCAAAACCTTGAGTCATTAGTAGAGGTAGCGTAAATACTTTTTAATAATCCCTCTCGAGTGGAGCTCACTCCTCAACACTCCCCCCCTCAGGTGAAACCTGGTCAGTGCGCTTTTGGTTACAAGCACATTTTTGCTCCAAGTCGTTCCTCTTATGATTCAAACTCACAATTGGTTTGCTCTGATACAATATTAAGTTTTCTTAGTTGACTATTCCTAGAATAAATATTTTCCAACAACCACCCTCGGGTGGAGCCTAATCCTCAACACTCCCTCTCAAGTGGAACCCAGTTGGCTCACTTTTGGCGACACACATTTTCGCTCGAAGTCATTACTACTATGATTTAAACTCATAAGCAGTATGCTTTGATACCATATTAAGTTTCATTAGCTAACCATAAAACCTCGAGGCATTAGTAGAGGCAACATAAATACTCTTCAATAATCTCCCTTGGGCAAAGCCCACTCCTCAACCAGATGACCACCATTGGATTTGATTGCATCTTAAACACATGATGAATTTGCTTTAGTTTTCACTCAGTTGGATGGGAATGGAGGAGCCCCTCATGTGCAATCAATCTAACGGTTAGCCCACTAAAATATTATTTAATAAGTTAGCAACAACAAATAGAATAGATGGTAGAGCTGATGACCACCTTAGATTTTAAAACGGTGGACCCACCATACATTGAAGATGGGCGCTGCACCATACTAGAATTCAGTTGAGCTACATTGGAGTTTTGTACATCATGTAGATAGGAGTCTGGATCCCCTGTTTCAACTATTTCATCCGGTCAATATTTGCCAACTGTATAAAATCTTATTTTTTATTTTTTCATTCAAAGAAGTAATTGAGATTGTGCATTAGCTGGTATGAGATTTTATACAATTGGCAAATCTTGATTGGATAAAATAGTATTTTTTTGTTTTTAACGAAACAATAGATCCAGACTATGCATGTGGATGGATGGATGCACTGAAAACTCTAGATGGCATAAAAACCAGAACGGGTGAAAATCAAAATTACCTATATATGGTTTCGTTTCCGTGCAATGAAAAGGTGGGGGAAAATGAGAGTAGAGAGAAGCTTGTAGTCCAAATTTGTGTTTGGGTCCTCAAATTTCACTATTGGTTTAAAATCCAAGTCCTCGAAAATAAAAGTCCCCTGGCATATAAAGTATCCCTAAATTTTACCTCAATAAGAATCGATTCCAATAGGATCGACCCGGACTACCCAAATTTGCATGTTACTATTGAACCAGCCATGCATGGTTAATGTTACCTCCTCCAACAAGGAGATAAGATTTTGAGTTCATTCTTTCCATATAAATTGAGATGTAGTCCTCCTAATAAATTTAGGTTGAAATTTCTCTCAACATACTGCCTCTTGTTTTTCTTCCTGCTAGGGCCTGTTGTGATCTTGCCGGCCATGTCCTTATCCCTTTCGCTTTCATAGCTACTTTTTTTAATTGCCATTGTGGAGAGAACAAAGAGAGATTAAGGAAATGAGAGTTTTAGTGTAAATTCTCTTTGTATGAATTAGGATGTAGCCCTCTTATACGTAATTTCTCAAACTTCCATGTGAACCATCTGCCATCAACCAAACGTAATTAGTACTAGCACAACCACCCGTGTTCAGCACGGTATATCCATGCATTATAAACTAAATATTTATATATTAAAAAGGTTACGTGGATTACCTCTTTTCATCGATTAAGTAAGTTGAATAAATGGAAAAAAAAGGGGGAAAAAAGGGAGTAGAAGAGTGGGGTCGAGCAAGTGACTCTTGAAAAAAAAGGAAAAAAAGAAAAAAGTACAACTAAAGTGGAAAGTAATGGGTGGTTTGATGAGATAAGAATAAGAGTAGGTAGTTATCTAGAGAGAATGTGAAATATTTCAGAAAAGAGGGATAACTGTTAGTCAAAATCGTAATTGGCAGTCAAAATCCAATCCAATCATCCTATAGCTTAATATTAGTATAATAGATCATATGAGGGTTGGACTTGGGAAATCTTTGCTAAGTGCTTAGAAAATATAAATGCATTATGTGGGTTACATAACTAGGACTCTAGTAGTTTACCAGAGATCAATACTATTAAACATGCTTACCCATATATATAATTGAAGGCAATAAAACCAACAGTCAATATAACAACCAAGTATCTTTACCATTTACAGTATTGTTATAGATTAAAAGTGGTTAAAAGTGGCAAGGGTGGTGATTTCTTTATACATATACTTTTGATCTACAGCCCAATCATAGCCTATCCATGCATGTGATAAAGGCCAATAAAACTAACAATGATCCCATGTGCCATGGCAATTGATTGGCCCTCCCTGACTAAAATACCATTCTTGCTAAAGACAGGAGACTAGAGAGTGCCCATCCCATCCTTCTAGATTCAATTGCAATTGCTTCTCTTCTACAACTACGGCTATCTGCCCCCTTTTTTTTTTTTCTTTTGGTTGTTGTCTACTTTTGCACGCCACTTCAAGGTTCTTTCTCTCAAGTCTCAACGTGGAAAATGGTGGGGCCCACCTGATGGCCTGTGGACAAAATAATATCCATTATCCAATCATCCAACCATTAGCTTTATCTTGTTGAATGCTATCTCTAGTGATATTTCTTAGTCTCATCCTTTTTTTTTTTTTTTTTCTTTTTGCACCAGTGGAGTTACACATCATTCCATGCCTAAGAATCTCAGTGTATAATGATAAAACATTAGGGCATATTTGTTTGCATTAGAATACAACGAAGCTAGCATAATAATTTATATTAAGTACGAGCATGCCTACCATTAAGACCTATATGGCTAGGGTCCTCGCTCCATTTAACTACTTATAACATTTTATTATAAATATTTACGTATAAGTGTTGTGTAGAATAGTAATTAGGTTAGTCATTTTGAAAGATAAAAAGGTCGTGAGTTCAAATGTAACAAACTATCTATTTAAAGTCAAAATTGAAAGATAGGGCCTTGATCTTGCAGGGCTGGTATATAATGTCCCTGGAAAATTTGGAAAACCAACATGAGAATTCCATCTTCTTCCCCTCAATCAGGAATCTAGATCTAACAGCAGCTTACTTAACTGAGAGTTTACTACTAACCTCTACCCAATTTGATGATAGTGGGCCCACCATCCTTTACACCCAAACCATCAAATCAAACATTGTCACCATGAAATGGCAGCCACTTTGGTGGATTCATGGCATGTGGAAACACATGATGGCTTTTTATGTAGGGCCCATTTACTTAATACGAATAAGGGAAGATGATGATGGAATATTCAGCCACCAAACCACACTGCTCATTCAAATTCCTTTCACCTTTCGGTTCTTTAATAGTCCTTTGGATTTCACCATGAATATTTCCATGTAAATAAATACAGACCTTAGTTTCCCAAGCAAAATGAAAATATGCCTCTGCTACTGATTGAAGTGAGATTTAGACCTAAATAAGAATAGATATATCGTTGCCAATTTTGAAAATGGTACCCATCATGGATTGCGACTGCAGGGGGCTGTTAACAAAGTAGTTTGTTGGCAGGGGCGGAACCAGGATACAGACATTGGTGGGGCCATTGTGAACAAATTTTTTCTTGGGGGGGCCATTGTAAAAAATTACTTTAAATTTTAAGTAATCTAAAGGGCCTTTTTGCAATTTAAGGGGGGGCATGGCCCCAGCCAGCCCCTCCCTAGTTCCGCCCTTGTTTGTTGGGGACATCCAACCCCTCAGACAAGCCCTGAATTTGATGCCCATTATCTTGTGCCCCCACACCATTTATAAAGGAATTTTGTGCTTACCTAAATGTGCATGAAAAAGTCTAAATGGACAGAACATTGGGACCAGTGTTTGGACAGAACATCAGAACTTGGGGATCGGTCCAAAGACTAGTCCCAATGTTCTGTCCAAGTAGCAGGACTCAATGTGCATTAGTAAACCTAAAAGATTTCTTCAGTTTTTTTTTACTGTTAAGAAGAAAACCTAAAAGACTTTTTGCGTGGGCACCACTTCCATAGATAAAAGGAGAAAAGAAGAAAGGTGTTGGAACTAATTACGCAAGTAAAAAAATCATAAATTACATAGGAGCAAGCAAAGCCACATCTCCATTCACTCCCAACTTAGCCAAAGCATCCGCCGTGCGGTTGAGTCACATGATCTTCTACTCAAGGCTCAGGCCCTACCTTGGATGAAAAATATCCTAAACATCATTTAGTAGGTTGGTATACTTGCACAACCAATTTCTCAGTCAAAATTGGATCGTTGATTCTTGAAAAACAGGGTCTCCTTTTTTTTACCCCACCAAATCAACTGGGATCCAAAGGTCGTAATCCCCATTAATTTTGTGGACCATACTTTGCAATGTCAACACTCAAGTGGCGCATGCATGTGCAAGTCCTTGGGGCTAGTAATATCTTATCCCAAAATGGGTAGTGGGTCCCATGAGGAATAGTCCAATAGGGAAATTTTTAAATAAGGCCTTACGTTTTTGCCGTATTTCAAAAAAGGATACAAGTTTTAAAACTTTTCAAATTAGTCCTTAAATTTTCTAGGAAGTTTTCAATTAAAGATATTCGTTCATTTAAAGCTATTTTTCAACAGCTTTTTCACTCAATTTTTAAACTACCCAAATCACCTTTTATCGAAATAAAATCATCCTTCACTTTGTCTATATTCTCTTTCTTTTATTCACCACATCTTCACTGCAATTGAGGACAATTAGCATCTCCGCTGTGATTGGCTGAATGTATGGTTACTAGAACCATGTCATGGCTTTAAATGAATAGTAGTTTGGATATTTTATATAAAAAAAATGAGAAAAAAAAAAGTCATAAAAAAATACCACTAGATGGCTAGATGTTCTTAATTGAAAACTTACTGAAAAAATTAGGTACTAATTTGAAAAGTTTTGAAACTTGTTTCCTTTTTTTAAAATAAAATAAAAACTCAATGCTTTATTTGAAATTCTCCCTAATCAAATATCCTTACCAAATGTGGATTAGTGAGTCATTCATTAGTCCTAGTCCTATTCAACTGTCTTCCTGAAAGTAAAAACCCTCTGCTAATTTGGTCACAGAGAGTTCTCTACAGCAAAATTGAAGTGGGCCACGGGTGGAGCCCATTAGATGGTGTGCCTCCAAGAGATCTTGTGGATGGAAGTGGGCCAAGCTGTACTCCATTCAACTGATATCTACCTTTGAAGCTAATTAATAGAATTCATATTTCATCCTTGCTTTTGCTTAGAATGCCACGAGCTGACCCTTTATTCCCCTGCCTTTTCCGTTCTTTACATGTGTAACTTCAAAGTTTATTTTGTGGGGCCTATCGTTAGATTGACATGTTGATTTTAAATATGTGCTCAACTTCCTTTTCCATTAGGAAAGAGGGAGAAAGTAGATAAAGTTGAATCACGTGTTCAGGATTTAATTAATCCGACGGTGTGCGTATTATTTATTTGAATAATATCTTATATGTATATACCACAGTGAGTGTTAGTACCAATGCACATAATGGATTTTGTATGCACCATATGGTTCAAATATTACATCGTTCAAGGTATTATCCATCATTGACTTTATCACAAAAAGATAATAGTGTATAACTATCAAAAAAAAAAAAAAAAAAAAACTTAAACTAAGGGATTGTTTGTTTGCAATCATTTACACATATCTATGATTTGCATGAGTTATGCGTATATATTTTATCTTTGTTTGTGGTAATTTACATGAGACACGTAAATGATGTGTGAAAATGACATATAAATAAGACCACTTTCATATAAAGTTTTATACACTTGAATAGGTGGTAAATTGATTTTCACATGGTACTATAGTGATGCGGGGCACTGTAGTTTTAATGCTAAATAGCTTGGGGTTTAAACCCCCACAAGCCTTTTCTTTTCTTTTTTACGCCAAAATCATTATTTCAACCATTCATCTTCTTTTTATGGCTCAAAATGGCCCAAATATAAAAACTCTTGTGTTAACTCTTCGAACTTTATAGATTTAGAGAGATTAATGAAAACCATCCAAAACTCTATGCATTAAAACCTAATTTTTTGTGGATACGTAGGCTACAAGTTCATGATCTAAATCTTTTATTGTTTTTTACATGACTAAAAACAGCCCAAGAGGAAGAGATTCTTATCTTAATTCTATACGAGAACATCCAAAAAAACAAACTTTCATGTAGCATTTAAAATTATTAGATATAGTCATTTACACGTATCAATATAGTGATTTTGACAAACATAACAATGTGTTTCATAATACTTTCATAAGTAATATTTACGTTACATATCCAAATATCCCATGGCACTTGCGCTGCACTGAATTCTCTACAACCAATGTTGCAGAGGACCCGGGATTCCCAACTCCCATATTTCTGCCTTCTCTATTGGCAGAGTAAACTCTCATTGGTGGATATGTGGGCGCCGGCCTTTTCTTTCTCTCTCCTGTCTGTTCACAAGATTACCGCCCAATCTTCTTTCGAGTCAGGATTCCTCTCTAAGCTATTGCACAGTACCTGTGATCATTTTTTTTATTAAGATTCCATCACGGTACACATAGAGATCATTCCGACCATTCAAAGTGAATACCATCGGCCCAAGTCACATAACCTCAAGTTTCAGCATTTTAAATGAGTGAGTTCCACCATTCAATTGAACAACCGTGATAAAAATGTACGAAGGTGGCAATGCATTATCAGGTTCGGCCATAGTTTCAATCATATGGTGGGACCTATTTATTTTAAGATTATACTTGATGATATATGATACAAGGGAATGATATTCATCTTGAACGTATAGGATGATCTCTAAGTGCGATACATGAAGGAATTTAAGAACATTGTTCCCATGTATTAGCTGAGTCAAGACTCATTCTCTTGCTTGTAATTTGAGGCCCTCACGCTACACTCAATCAATATTTAAATACCCGACTCTCTCTCCCTCTCTCTCTCTCTCTCTCTTCCTGTTCTTTTTATCTCTTCTAGGACTTGGAATCGGTTCATTTCTTGCTCTTTCAACTGATTTCGATCCATGGGAGGTTCCTCTGCCGACCAGCGTCTGGATTTTGGGAAGATGGGATATGGGTATGTCCTAAAATGTCATCTACTTGCTTGAAATCTTCAAAAGACTGCTCTTTTTTTTTCTTTTTCTGAAGATTGTTTGTGTGCTTCTTATTGAGATCTATGGTTTTGTTTCTGGGTTTTGCTTGGTTTCTTCTCAGCTGTAAGCATTACAGAAGAAGATGCTTGATTCGAGCTCCCTGCTGCAATGAGGTCTTCCCTTGTCGTCACTGCCACAACGAGGCAATGGTATAAAAAAATTGGTTTTTTTACAAAAAAATTTGGATTTCTTCATCAAAGATTTGAACTTTTTTGCTTTCTTTCATCTGGGTCATTGATTTCTTTTGGATTTCTATATGATGGAATTAAGAGCATGCTGAAAAATCCAAGCGACCCGCATGAACTCTGTCGTTACGATGTCCAGCAAGTGAGTATGACCCCTCTTTTTTTTTTTTGTATCTTTTCTGCTATCTGGTTTCTTTTTTCATGATATTGTCGCTTGACTTGAAGGTGTGGTGATCAGTTGTTGGTTTAAATTGATGTTTCAGGTCATTTGTTCAGTTTGCGATACGGAGCAACCAGTGGGTGACGGTCAATTAAGGTCATGGATACTCTGTTTTGCTGTGTGGTATCTTCAACATCTGAACTACTTGTTTCTATAATCATAGGTTGCACGCATCTGTTCAAACTGTGGAGTGAATATGGGGGAATATTTTTGCGAAATTTGCAAATTCTACGATGATGATGTGAGATGATACATTAGTGCTTACTGTTTGCCTCTGCAACTTGCTATATTTATCATGTTCAAGAGAAGTAATGGATGGTTTTAAGTAGAATTTGATATTAATTGATTCTTTTTGCTGCTATTGCAGACTGCTAAAGGACACTTCCATTGCCATGACTGTGGTATTTGCAGGTAGCTGTTCCATGCTAGGTTTTTGCTGTGCTCGATTAGGGCGAGCTCTTAGTCATCACACTTGAGGAGTCTGTTACTTGGCCTGTCTGTATTGGGACTATTTGGATGCTTTGATGGGTGATCTGGATTCCCATGTTTTGATCCTTGGGTTGATGGGCAATTATATATACCACACCCGTTGGGCTAGCTTTCCTTACAAAAACAAACATAAAGAGGTGTTCCGAATTTTCCTATCATATTGATTTTGTACTGTTTTCCACAATTGTTGGGCCACCAAAATGAATGGTCAAGATCGTCTGACCATGTAGTCATGAGGGGCCCACTATGTATGGATCAAGGAAGAGACACTCAAGTAGGATGAATGCAATACTTCTCTTCTAGTTATTACATTACCAATTTAAAGCTGTAGACTTAACTGAATTGTAAAACCCAACCAGAGTTGGCGGCCGGGACAAATTCTTTCACTGCCAAAAGTGTGGTATGTCATCTTCGCCCAAGTTTATCCAGTCTTGTATGGTTATTTCAAACAATCTGCAACCTTGGAAAACAAAATATAGAATTCTGTTAGATTTCGCATCTTTCTCCAAATTCCATTTCTATGTAGAAGATGTGCATATTGTTTGTATAGTAGTAGAACCAATCTGTAGCACATAATTACATGGTGCTGGATAGCAGGTCCATCGGTTGGTTATCTCAATACAAAAATGATATATTGCAGAAGGAAAGAAGTAGATGCGAGAAAATATGGATCAAATATAAGGAACACCTTGAGATAAATAGTATAAAAAAAATATGGGAATCCACCTATCGGAGAGGAGAGGAAAAGAGAACCAAAGAATTTTCTTCAACATTCAATTGCCACAATTTGGATGACAGCCTAGTTTGGGCAGTTTGTCTTGTTGTTCCTTCATGCCACATCTACAATGGGGGTTTGCACATGAATATATATGTTGTGGTGATTTTTGGCAGAGATATGCGCCATTAAAGGGTTACTTTGCTTCATTTTACTGTAGATAGACTTTTGTAATTTTTTGTGCAGAGTTGAAACTTGCACCCTGAAAAAAACTGTTATGCACCAAAGTTACCATCATCATAGCCTTGTCCCAACTATGTTGGGGCTGTTTTGCACCGATACTTTTCTAAATGTTAAATTTGCATCCATCAACAGGCTGCTTTAGCTGATGAACAATCTATTGTTGGATCAGCATGTTTGATAGTGTGAACATTATTTAGGTCAACACTAATTTTTTTTTTTTTTTTACTTCCATAATTTTAGTAAAGCTCCTTTGCTTCCTTCATGCATGAGAGACTCATTCTCCATCATGATTTACAAACGATGGTTATAGATATGCTTATATACCCTATACCCAAGATCTTTTTCAAGTAAAATTGTCTTATTTTAATTTCAATGTTCTTTATGAGTACTCAGGATCTTGCTACTCAGTTGTCTTGCTTGGTAACCACTCATGTGTGGAGAACTCAATGCGGCACCATTGTCCCATTTGTTATGAGGTTTGCTTTTCATTGTCTGCATGAATTCTCGTTTGAAATTTGAAATCATACAATACCAAACTGTATAAGTTTCATGGATGCAGTATCTTTTCGACTCATTGAAAGATACTTCTGTTCTGAAATGCGGGCACACAATGCATTTGGAATGCCTTATTGAGATGACGGAACATGCCCAGTAACTTGTCCTCTTCACCTTGCTCTTACCTTCTTCCGCAACCAGTTACCTATAGGGTCCCTAACTCTCTCTCTCTCTCTCTCTCTCTCTCTCTCTCTCTCTCTCTCAGATTTCAATGTCCAATATGCTCCAAATCTGTGATGGACATGACAAAGTACTGGAAGAAGATAGATGAGGAGGTAAGTGCAAAGTACTGTTGCAATATTCGTCTTTGTATTGGTCAATAAGTACTTTTTAAGATAGCAAGCTCTAGGTTCAACACTTTCTTTTTATACTCGATTCAGAATTATGAGCTTTATATAGTGCAAATGATTTTTCTTTTCTTTTTTTACTGGAAGCATAGAAGCAGCCCAAGAAATCTAACTTGGGTTGAAGTCAAGCACCTATGTCTGATTTTATCATGCAAATAAGGCATTCATTCCTACCGACCTCAGTTGCCTGTGTTAATCTGTTGATAGAATGTTCTTAGACCTTTGTATTTCCTCTTCTAATGAGTACATTTTAGTTACCATTAAAATTTTCTTAGACCTTGATCTTTGTGAGCGAGATGTACAATTTTACATCTATCAAGATATGGTGCATGGTCAGTAACTTCAATACTTTCTCTGCCCCTTCTAAGTTTGCTGTATTAAACTTTACAAGGTCTTAGCATTCAAATAGTTGAATTTCACGTTCTTTGGTCTCGTCTCATTTTCTTTTTTCCCTTTTTTATTCTTCGGTCTGTAAATTATCTTACAACTTTAATGAGTAATATCTGAATAAACTTCAATTGCTTGTAAAAGATTGGCACAAATTTTTTTCTGTAGGAATTCAATGATAGGGTCTGCTCAAATGAAGTCAGCATCATGCAGGCTGTCAATCTGATGGCCCTCCATTGAGATGTCATACCCTCAAAACTAATCAGATGGTCCTTAGAATCCGGAAAGAATATACCTATAAAACAACAACAATAACAAAAAAAAAAAAAAAGGTTGGGAAGACCAATTATCTAAATGCATGTTTGGTCAGATAACTTTATTAAGTGAAGCGTCAGGTTCTGGGCTTGTACAGATAACTTCATTTAGTGAAATGTCAGGTTCGGGGCTTGTATGAGCTCCACATAATACCATTCGTTCATAAATTTTGAGATTTTATTGAGAAGAGACAAGGAAATGTCTATATTGATAAAATTGAACATGCAAGGGAAAAAGACAGAGGGCATTTTCTCTGAAGGAGCTCAAACATAATTGCCATATCACAAAATGTGGTTTCAAAATGGATAACAAACAGAAATGGAAAATGCTTTATATGAATATCTATTTGTTAAAATACAGGAAACCATTAAAAAAAAAAAAAAAACTACAGTTCTTACTATTATATTGATTTCCTTTGAGAAGGGTAAGCTGACCTGAACTTTTGCAACTTTGTGGTTGGGACAATAAGTACCTTCCAGCTATGTCAGAATTTCCATAATTCTTTACAATTAATTCCATATTTCATAGATTTCTGATCTGGCCCTCAGCCCATCACCTAATGTCAACAAGATATTTCAATTTACTAGGAAATCCTCTTCCAAGTTCCAATACAACAGAGAATCAATGATCCTCTCCCTCATTGAGACTCCCTACTTTGTTAGCTTTCCATTATGCCTGGTGGAAGGAAATAGTGAACAATGCATTAGTCCATGATTCTCTCTGTCATAATCATTGTCCAATTGAAGCCAATCACAAATTTAGCTCACCATTCTAGTATAGAATTGTAGCCCAATTCAACATGATGAAATGGATATGATGATCCACAAGTAAAGCCTATAACCCCCTCCAAATCATCCCATTGGGACTTCTTAGAACACCTTATCTCAGTTTTCGATCTATTATAATCTATATATCTTTTCTCTTCAGGTCCAAGCTACCCTAATGCCAGAGGATTATCGATGCAAGAAGGTACATTCTTTATCCCTGTGCCATGGTGTTCTTCTTTATTTTATGAAGTACTAATATTATGTTTATTGGAACTGAAAATATGAAGTACCATTAAAAGACGACCTTGGAATGACACATGGTTGTGGAAACTGAAAGTGAGCCACTAAGCAAACAAGCCTGCCAATATCTTACAATATCACCCAGCTAAATTCCTACAAAAATCTTGGTTCTCAATTGATGCTAACTATGGATACACCACCTTGACACCTTGTAACAAAAAGATCAGCTCGTGAGAACAAAAAGAAACTATTGTATGTATGGAAAAATCTTTAAACATAAACCAGAAAAGTAAAAGTAATTTCAACTTTTTAACTTTATATATAATCCTTTGAGTTCTTTTGGAGTTTCCTGCTTTGATATTTGACGAAGTTGCCTTGGGATTAAATTTTATTTTGATACTTGAAAGCGTAGTGTCCTAGACTTTCAATTGGAATGAATGCCACAAAACAGGGTGTTGGCAGCGGGATTTGGTGTAATTTTTGTTGGGTTTTCATTCAACCGAAGGCCCGGATCACTAAGCATTGGGGCCTCTCTAACAAACTAAATGGCTGAGATACTAGAAACAGCCTGTGGAATAGAGATGCTTTGTGATTACATCAATAATTATTCAACAACTCTCTCCTGACCAGTGTTTATTTGCTATTTGCAGGTATGGATCCTTTGTAATGACTGCAATGACACAACCGAAGTTTTCTTTCACATAGTTGGACAAAAATGCAGCCACTGCAACTCTTACAATACCCGCACAATTACCCCGCCAGCCATTCCTTAATGCCCAGATTTGTGATTGGGTCACAACAGTATTATCTATTCATGTGCTAGCCGAGCTTCATCATAGCAGGTCCTCTTTTGTTGTTTGCAATGGAAATGCATGTAACAACAGGGTTCTGGCTGCGATCTCAGCTAGTAACCATCGTATTTTAATTATATGATTATGTAACATTATTTTGTGAACTTAGCCATTTATCCTCGAAACAGGTTACAGACCCAGTTGGTTACATTTGAAGCCTGCATACTTGAAATATGTAATGACTGAAACAAAAAATTATATACTGTCAGTTGAAACTGTATTCGTTGGGAGCTCCTTGTGATTGCATGTGCATGTAGATGTAAGAAATGAGTGCATGGAAGCCTTTTATTTGATGCATGACTTCAAAGTTCTGCATGTGTACCTGATGGAGCTATGGTTCACTGGTTCATTCCATTGATGTTATCAGCCAGCGGATTTCAATAAAAACAACATAAATGAAAACAACTTAAGTTTGATGATCTTTTAACATGGCCTTTCTATTGAAGATGTTTGAAAGAAGTTCAGAGCCTGGCTCTGGGTTTGTGCACTGCAATTTAGTCAAGTTGTTGTTGTCATCGTCGTCTTCATCATTGTTGTGTTTCTAATTAAACCTCTGTTTGTTTGCAAGATATCTGAGAATTCCTACTGGGGGCACATTTGAATTCCCAAAATGTTGTTGCCCAGCTGGATTCATAGGTGCTCGAGTACCCCCGTGTTTTAAAAGTTGGAGTTTGGAGGATTTTATCATCCAAAAGTGACAATCCATAAAACTAGATATTTGAAAGGTCACAATTGGTAATAGATGAGGAATCTGTAGATTTGATAATTCCCCACTGCCCTTGGAACAAGACTTTCCTCACTGAGAATTTGTATAACTAATGATTTCTTAGGTAGCATTTGGTAATAGGTGAAGAATCCATAGATTTGAGGATTTTATACCCTTTTCTTCTCATCAATCCAAGTATTTCTACATCCTATTGGGGGAGGTTAGACCTGAGAACCTTAAAATCGAGGATCTTAGAAGGCCCAAATCCTTGGGGATTTACCATGACTTTGTGACAGGTTTTCCAGAGGATTTGGTTGCCAAGTATGACCTAATTAAACAGGGAATTCTAATGTTGGGAGGACAACTAATATTGCCGTCTGAAATTCCTCCAAGCTAATGCAAAGAGCTTAAACTAGTTGAAGGAGGCTTAAATGCTGTAGTTTCAAAGGGAGTCCGAGACTCTAAAAATAAGCTCTTATTTTATGATTTAGAGCTTCTGTACATTTATTATATTTTTCTACTTTTACAACTTATTTACAAATTAGAGGGTTTTTTTTTTTTTTTACAGTTACAAATAAGAGCTTTTGCCAAAATGAAAAAGGAGGGCTGCTTTTTTAGAGCTATTTTAGGTAAAGCAGTGAAGGTGGACAGTGCAAAAGTAACTTCACAAAAATTTCAAATGCAGTAAATGGTCCGTTCTATACTGTAATCTCTGAAAGGTGACTCAATTACCATAATTCCAAAAGGTGGGCCCCAATTACCTCATGAAATAAGCTCTCTTTTTTTTTAATTTCACCAAACAAACTAATAGTAAATTAGAACTTAAAAATTAGAGCTTTTAGACCTTAATCTAATTAGCTCTCATTGATTAGACTAGATTATCCAAATGGCCCCTCAATCCCAGCCAAACTGGGAAAAGACAAAAGGCATTAGACAACCTACCCTTCCCAGTGGAAAACTCAATCCTCTTACATGTGCAACTTCTAATTCATATTTTTCAGGCGGTTGCTTTTCACAAACCGCATGCCAAGTGAGCGGCAACCCACTGATTCATCAGAGGCTTTCACCTATTTCATTTGCATTTTTATAAAGCAATTGTTTTTCTCAACTTGATCTTGAGACTCCAGCTTTTTTGGTACTGGAATGGAGATCTTGGTTCAAAATGTACATTGATTTGCATCACACCATGTGCTCGTCAACCCCACCAATAGCACTGATGGGTTCTGCATCTTTCACACATGCAAATAGGGGAGGGTTAGGCCAATTAAGCTTTCTACACTAACCTGTCATTTGCCCTGATGGGTTAAACAGAAAGGCAGTGGGCTAGCTATATGAGCCTGCCGAACTAAATTTAAGTGCAAATCAGGTGAGCCACATGCACATTAAATCTTTTACGCAAATCAGGTGAGCCACATGCACATTAAATCTTTTACTTGTGAAGCTCAGGGAACAGTTAATGAATCGATTCTATGGATGAGACCCAACCAACCAAAAAAAAAAAAACATCCCAAACAAAATCAAAGTATATTCAATGAAGCTTCTCTACCATACATTCCAAGCTGATATTTGACGTCTTCTCCATCCTAAAGCATTTCAAAATTCATGGAGATCGGAAGTAGATGTCAAGGCAAGCAAAGAATCAAACAATAAAACTAGCTGTGCTGGAATAAATACTAGTAGTCCTCTAGAGGGACAAACAAACGTCCAACGGAAGGTGTAGTAATAGCCAAACCCCAGGCCCCTTTCAAATTCCAAATACTTGAGAAGGCCTTCTTAAAAAATTATATGGTGATATCTCAGATTGAAATAGAGAAACAAAATTCATATAGATGACCCGAGTATAGTTGAGACAAGGCTTTGACGATGATGATCTCCAGTCCACAACATGATGTTTACTTGAGATGTAGGGGTATTCCATTCAACTTAAACCATTTTCGCACGAACTCAACAACAACCTTTCAAAAGGGAAAGAAAGGAACTTGACCATACTTGTGTGAGCATATATGGCAAGAGGAATACTTCCAAGTGATGCACATGGAAAGTGAGTGGGATTCATTAGATGGCCCCGCCCCAATGTGATTGAGGAGACCATCAAAACTCTTCATGGAAATTGTGAGCCATGTGACATCTCACACATTTGCACCACCAGCTCCATGACAATGTAATTGTCCTTTTTTTTCTTGAATGGATAATCAAAATTGTCATGCACATAGGGAGTTGTAGTCCCCTGTAGGGACCATAGGAGTTGGAGTCCCCTGTAGGGACCATTCCTCAGTTCATTTACAATCATTAGATCAATCCGCAATTGATAACTGATTTCATTTATTGATTGATAGACAACTGATTCATTCATCAATTGAATGATAAGAGAGTAACAACAAACAAGACCAGTAAAAAAAAATACCGGGATTGTAATTTGCAAGGGTAATAGAATCCAGAGAATCACTTGAATCACATACAAGATACAGACTGACTTTTGATGACACACTTATTAAGTATGACTAACTTAACCATCATTCAGTCTTTAGAAAAAAAAAAACTAAGAAGAAAATATACATAAAAGAATCAAACAAAATGGGAAAAAAGGGGGATTTTGCCTCACCTTATACTGATATTCCCAGCCGATCTAAGGATGCCATGTATCAGAAAAAAGTCTCTCACAACTGTGTCAAGAAAAATTTCACAGAACACCTTTTCCGTTAGACTCAGGCACTGCCCTCATCATTTCTGTGCTTTTGATGGGTGCTTTTGATGGATGAACCAGTATGCGGGCATCACCACCAGTCTTTTTCTTTCGCCTCACATGGCCAACAGTCACAGGGTCCACCAATGGGCCAGACCATGGGCCAGACCAAGTTGAAACCTGGCCTTTTTCATACACAAGAGTTGAGCTGAATGGAACATCAGGTGGATCAAAGTGGGGATCCATGTGATACAAAGAACCTGATGGGAAGCCAAGAGCACCATCTTCGTGCGGAGGAGGGAACTTCTCGCTCTTGCTCTTTCCATTTGCATGGGTAATTAGACGCCACCTCTGCTTTTTAAGGAGAAAGTAAAGAAAAAAGATTATCAATAGACCAAGTGCTTTTGAGAAACCACAGTTAAATTGGTAAAAAGAATGAATATTGGGATTTAACTTAATGACAAATAACAAAAAGGAATAAACAAAATAAAGGTAGTGCATTAGTGTGACAGCTCTCATTGAAAACAATAATTGTTCTCTTGAATGAACACACAAAAAGATCAATATGCAAGTGCAAGTGGCATATTTCTATTGGAGTTTTAAGTCCCTAACTGTCGATTCCATTCTGAGGTCCTTCCAGTTAGCCCCTAAAACTAAACATTTTGGTGCACCAACTTCCTACCATTCAGCATTCTTTAAGAGAACATATGAGAAGGGGGGGTTGTGGGGAGCACTAAAACTATGTAGAATACTTGGGGAAAAAATAAAGTAGAAAGCTAACATAACATTAAAGATGAATTTCCATCATTCACCAGAATCTTCACAACAATTGGACATTTCTACATGTCAAATTTATCAATGTCATAAAACTTTTAAGTCAGAAACTATATAAGATGGTCAATTCACAACAAGCAGTCAAAACTTAAAAACATGTGAATCGTTAAAGCACATTTGAATATAATTATCCCTTTTGAGCCTAGCATTAGAATGGGAGAGTAAAAAACAAGAAAGGATTCTCATGCCCTTAATTTTAGCATTATATGGGAGTTAAAAGGAAATTATTTTTAAAAAAAATTATGGACATCTGACATTCGGTCAAAACAGGGAAAATTTGGCTGAAATGGGCCAGAATAATGGCCAACTTTTATGGGGCACAAGTGTGCATTTGGGAAAGGAACGGAATTGACAATCATCACTAAATTTGTATAGATTTTATAGTAAGAATACAATAAAAAGGTTTAAAGACCAGTAGATGTATCATAGGCAACTACAGAAACCTCACAGCACTATGATGCATGCAAAAGAAAGATCTTGTTGAAATTATTAAATAGAAAAATATGCATATGGCATTGATAGAGAATTATTCAAATCTTTTCATTATTGCTATTACAGACATTTTTCCTTAGAAATTCCCGACGCCTTTTTCTATAAAATTCATTTATATCTAACGAAATTCAACAGATGTTTTGACTATTAATTAACTACCTATATCCATCCATTTAACAAACCAGCATTTTAGCTTTGCTAATTTGACATAAAAAGAACAAGTAGAGGCAGCAGCTTATATGACGTACATCAAGGTTTGCCTGAAGCTCAGCATTAGCCTCTATAGCAGGAATTGTCTTTAAAGCTCGACCACGTGGGCGAGTCTTCTTCACACCACCATTGCCTCTTCCACCCGTAGCTTTCAACCTATGCAGCCATAAAAATTGATTTAGTCACTAGGTATGAATAAATTGCAAACCACAATAAACATCAGGACTAACCAATCATGAATTTGGAGAACAAACACCCAGCACCCAAAAGTTGATGGTGGGAAGAAATACAAACAAGAGTAAATGAGAATTTCACTATAGGGTTAAATATATTGGCTAACTAAGTGGAGTTTAGGTGGGCTTTTTTCTATTTCTTTAACAGAAAGTTAAGGTGTCTAGCCAAAATCTTGTGGTTGAAACAATGAGCACCTACCAACTTTGTTGTGGGCCTTGTCTACACAGAAGAATCAAGGACATTAGTAACATCAGGTATTCAAATGACATTCACTCAGTTTTTCTGCAAAGCAAACTCAGAAGCAGATTCCCGTGCAAAGGAAGGCTTCCTTATATACTATAAGCATCATGTTCTTTTCCATCATTGTACATTTTTCTTTGCCTCCAAAGCTTTCTTTATAATTTAATCACTGTTTTGTGTTAATAAAAGAGTTAAGTATTGTTCAGTGAAGTAGGTTGAGTGGAAAAAATAGAACTCATAAAGCCAACCCAAAATGGATGGAATAATTCTTCAATGGTGATTTGCAGATACTACTGACAACATCATTTCCAGATGATCAAGATAGAGATCTAATATTTTTTACTCATATTAAAGACAAAACCCTGAAACTTTTGTATGCCTACAGAAACAAAAGTGGGTGCGGACAATTTAGATTGTCCTAAACCATAATTAAGGATTGACATGTTTGAAAAGAACCACTGAAAATCAACAAGCAGAAGTAGAACACCTTCTAGCTTCTTCATCCCTTAGTTTAGCATCCATTTCCTTACTTGGCGGATACTTAGGCAGGCTTGAAGGCTCACAGGCATAAGGCTCAGTGGTAAAGAACTGCAAAACAGGAAGCAAAGGTTATATAGAAAACATTCTCCAGGAAATGCAATACAGTAACAATTAAAACTACTAAAATCTCATGTGATGCAGAAAGTAGATGATTCAAGCATGAAAATAAAAAATAGAAGGATTTCATGCTATAATTTATGGTCCATATTGAGAAAACTGCAGGAACAATACAAGCTATGAAACAGACAGCACATCCAGATCATATCTTTAAGAAATTGTGCATTTTGAACTAAAACTACAGAGTAGCTGGAAGGCTACACACAATAATTTAATCCTTCCAACTCCATTTACATCACATAGCATAATCACATTGTTGCATAGACAGATTGCAATGGTAGCACCTTCACTGTCACCCCCACTTTATGTAACTTCTAAATCATAGAAAAATATTGACTTCATAATTCATATATATTGTTATAAGCATTAAGCATCTGAAAACAGAACTCCTTTCGCAACCAAGTTCAAGAAATTTAAGTGTATAACCATATGAAAACAAAGGTACAGTGTATTAAAAGAAAAACAAAAGGTACAGTATTCCACTTTATTTTAACGGTTACATATTTATTCCACTTTATTTTAACAGTTACATATTCTTCAATATTAGCAAAGGCTTTTTCTATATCAGGGAGCAGTGGCATGCCACTAGCTAAGTCTTTGAAAGATGAAATAAATTGGAAAAGAGTGGTTAAGTGAGAAAGAAAGAAAAATATTAGTAGGATATAAAACTCACTTCACTCTTCAATGCAGCTGAAGCAGTTTGACGTTCAGCTGGATCAGTTGCAAGAAGAGTTTCAATTAGCGGCAATGAGGTTGGTGGGAAGTTTTTAAATGTCTCTGCTATACACCGCTTATATGGTTGTTGAGGCTTAAATAAGGTTGCATGTGGCAACTTTGACTTCTTCCAGTATTCTTCTGGAGGCGACCCACATAGCTTGAAAATCATATGCAACTGCTCCACCTATAGTAAACCAACAAAAGACAAGGGTTAAATTAAGGTACAATAGTAACAATACTTCGGGTAAACTTTTTGAGCCATTGTGAACATCTGCGGCTGAGGAGCCACTTTTTATTTGGACAAGGTGAGCTTGGAGAAGTTACATGGTTCTTACACCAAGTCAAGCCTCAGATAAACTTGCTGTCTCATTGTTATATTTAACTAGCATGTTGTACTTCTAATAATTTGCTAGCTCCAATGTACAATAGTATCAGAAAGAGCTATCATGAAATTTATGATAAATTCAAAATCCAGTCATAAAAGAACCAGCTTACTGGCTAGGCATAAAAGAACCGGCAACTTGAGCAAATACATGTTAAATCATTGCTGTAAAGTGTAAATACAGATTCTTTAATCCAAGAGTGCTGTTGAGGCTGTAAACAGCACCGACTAACAATGAGGTACATCATTAGAATGCGTGCAGGGTATGTGGATGTACATTTAGAAGCTCCATCACTCAAGAATATGTATTATTGGAGAAAAAGGGATGGGACAAAGGAAGGAAAAGGAGAATAAAAAGTAATGAGGGCAAGAATTGATTGCTGATATCTTTCAATATCCACTGCACAAATCCCTGAAAAATGTTAGGAGACTGAAGCTGAATCTGCAATATCTAATTTGATATTGCAGATTCAGCTTTACTGGAATTTAATGCCCTACCTTTCCTTTCTTTCCATATAACTATACAATTTCGGAAAGGTATTACCATCCCAAAAATAATAATTCAGAAAGGTATTAGTCTGTCTCTGAAGAGGTTGCCCTTCTATTCCAGAAGTCCCTCCTTTTTAGCCTGTAAATACTTTATCAAATGAGCCATTAAAGCACCCATGACACACCAAACAGATTAAATAAGTGACTCTAAGAATGAGCGACCACCTCGCCATGGAGAAAAAAGATGATTGTGGGATTCTCTTCTTTTCTATGTATGTTCAAAAATCTGACTTTAATTCTCTTTAAAAAAAAATTCCAGAAATTGCAATCACGTCTCCGATTGCCGTATCTGTGTCCATATCCATATCTAAACATCAAAGCTCACATTTATTCGCACCCCCACTACCCACGCCAACTTTTCCATGCAAATCTGGTCCTTTTATATGGGGAAAGTTGCAAGGCCAAAAATACTTGGTTCAACTTTCTCTACCTCCTCTTCAACTTTCTTCACTAAGACGACTTCTTCCTAGGCAATGGAAGGAACTTAAATCTCTGCCCTTTTAAGGCTATTAGAAATTATTTTGTTCCGTGAAATGGTGACTCAAAACAACAGCTGCTAATGTTAGCATCCAAGGAAACATCACAGATCTTATCAAGTAGATATAAGATTGCATGAAACTTGGTATGAGAGACATGGGAGATTACATTATTGTCATCCAATAAAACTCGAGGCCCATGGTTCCACAGCTTTGATGGGGACAAGGGAGATTGCATTCTTATATTGTCCTCCACAATCAGAAAAGCTAAGAACATCAAATGGGAAATGCATAATTGGATACCACACAGAATCTGACTTCTTTCTTTCCAATTTTATATTTTCCTAGGACATAAAGTTTATTTCATTGAAATTAGATAGGTAGAGTTTGTAAAAGTAAAACATCAAAATTACCAAGTATGCATATAGTTAGTCTGTGCTCTATTGCAGAAAGGAGTATCACACATAAGATCATGGAAAAGACAAATATATTCTATTAACAGAAATAAGTGATACACTTAAGTCCTAAAACAAAAAGAAGAAAGACCGGTAGGTAACAAATCATTGTAATATATCTACCCTCACTGAACAAAAAGATATATATCTACCCTCATATTGATATGTCAAAATGTAGGGAGGGAAGTGGAGAGATACTAAAACAAAATTACACACATTGCAAGCAAAAATATCTCTGGATAAAACCACACTCATGAGAGTAATAAGAGTTTACCTCTGTGCGTCCAGGCATTATGGGTTTCCCCGCTAACAACTCTGCTAAAATGCAACCAGCACTCCAGAGGTCTATGCCAACACCATATTCCGTGGCCCCCAAAAGAAGCTCTGGGGGTCGATACCAAAGGGTTACCACCCGACTGGTCATTGGCTGCTTCTTGTTGGGATCAAAGAATGAAGCCAATCCAAAATCAGCAATCCTAAGTATCCCATCATTGTCAAGAAGGAGATTTGACCCCTTAATGTCACGATGCAGAACACCTCGGCTGTGACAATGCTCAAGCCCAGACAAAAGTTGTTGCATATAACACTTTATCTGCCATTTCGAAAAGTAAATCAACCTTAGTCGTTAAAATAAAAATTCTCACTAAAAAAATTGATGAATGGAAAAATTTGAAGCTAACCTGAGGCTCCGTGAACTTGATTCCAGGGCTTGATGCTAGTCCTGCCAGATCATGCTCCATATATTGAAATACAAGATATAAACTACACGACATCCTCGATGTCACCAAACCCTCTAACTTTACAACACTAGGATGATCAAGTCTCCGCAAGATGAGAATCTCCCGCGCCATAAATTTCACACTCTCGGGCTCCAAATTATCAAATCTAACCTTCTTCAATGCAACAATTTTACCCGTCAAAGTATCCCTAGCCTTATACACATTGCTATAAGTCCCTTGCCCAATCTGAAAAGGAAACCTAACAACATCAAATTCCAGAAAATCCCCAAAAATGATAGTAGAAGCACAATCCCCAAAAAAGTCAATGCACCATCCCAACAAAGCCATAAGATAAGTAGAATCCATTCTTCTTTTACCCAATGGCATCAACCCATCAAATCCTATACTAAGCGCACTTAAATGATAGATATGCGCAATGCAATTAGCAGACCGCCTCCTGGATGACGCGTATTGATTGCCAAGAAAAGTTCAGTGAGAAAAAATTAACACTGATCCATGGTTCAACATAACTGATCATTGCAGTTTTCATAAAAATTGGATCATCCATATTTTCACATATCAGTTAGTCTTATAATTATCCAAAAACATTCTATCAGTATCATGAATTGTTGAACTGATACATGATGCTCTTAATTGATACATTGCGTAGTCTTGCACCAAATTTAAATAAATCCCAAAAAAATAATATTAACACAATGTGAGTGTGAGAGAGAGACTTGCCTTATCGATTTTCTCGAAACTATCAGCTCGCCGAGGAGTCCAGCCCTTGATCGCCTCTCCGGCGACCGCTGAGAGCCAAGAAGGCCATCCAGCTGCATCCAGCTCTCCATGAACACTCTTAGGAGCATTACCGATTCTCGGATTCAGTCTCACCCGCCTCCGCTCTCCCCGCACCTTCTGGTTCCTCTCCCCCTTCTTCTCCAGTTTCTCACCCCCATTCCTAACCTCCTCCACCACAATCTCCGCCTTCGCGGCCGCAATCTGCGACTTCCCACCGTTCTCCGCCGCAGCAGTTGTCAAATCCCTACCCTTCCTCACTTCCGAACCCGGCGACGGAGACGGTGACGGCGCCGGCGCTTCTCTGCCGAACACGCAGCCCATTGCTCATCTCCCTTGGCGCATTGTACTCCGCATGAAGAATAACGATCGAGACCGAGTTTTAGAAACCCTAAATCGATGAACGGCTTCGATCGAGCTGTATGAGATAAACCCTAGTGGGGGGGTTTTTCTATGGTGGAATGCGAAAGACCCAAGCTTTAGCCCGACAGAGGGAAAAGGAAGCAATGATTTGCAGTTCCCGCGCTTTTTTGTGTAGGAAAAGGGAAATGGGGGAAAAGACGAGGCTGTAAATGGAATTTTTTATCATGGACTGTCCGCCATTAAAGTTGCAGAGAGGATATAGAGAGAGAGAGAGTGTGTGATGAAAAAGGAGGGTTGGATTTTTATATTGTGAGGAGGAGAAATTCCAGTTCTTGCCAGTGACAACGGTCTTGTTGTGTTTCGGATTTTGCATAAACCCCCTGTGTTCTAAAACGACCTCAAAAAGGCCCTTGTACTCTTGTTTTTGCAATAATTTCATTGATATGATGCATTACACCTTTTTTTTTTTTTTTCCCTATATTGGGGCACTCTTTTGTGAGTGATAATTAAACTTGAAAACTCATGGATCAATTCATGGATACTCCAATGAAACCAAGGTGCTAATACCCTCCAATCTGAGTGTGTTGGCGTTGACCTTAAAATCCGTTTTGCATTTTACTTTTAAAATAAAGTGGAGTGAAGTGAAATAAAAAGAGGAAATAAATTATAAGTGGGTTATGATTGCATTTTGTTTTTAGTTGTTTGTGATGGAATATTTTTGACTTTTTGTATGAGAAAATGAAATTTTTTTTTGTCTTTTAGTGAATAAAGGTAGTTGTTTTTTTTTTATTTTTTTTGAAAAATATGAAGGGGGTTTTGAATTAAAATACTTTTCATTTGATGCTTAACTTTACTTGACAAGTAAAATTATCAAACGCGACGCTTCACAGGGAGCATTTTTGTTGGAAAAATTTTATAGTGGACTTATGCAATTGTCAACAAATTAAGATAAATGATAATATGTCGATTTTCAAGGGAAATTTTCCTTTATGAGAGCCTCTACATAATTTTAAAAAAAAAAAAAAAAGATATTTCTTAGGGGGTGCTATATGGGAAAAAAATTGCATATTTTCTAATTGACTTACTTTGGAGCCCACTTTCGATATATCCCAAACCATTTGATTGGTCAATTGTGTTATAAATGAGATTTGATTGATATTCATCTTCTTCTTTTAGTATTGATGAATCCAACTGTGCATCTTAGTTCAGTTGAAGTGAGAACTTGGACAACCACTTGTTCAACTGAAGGGGTGTGTGTGTGTGATGCAAATGGGTTAAATTAAGTTGAACTATGCTCCAGGTAAATTAATCATTCACCCAAAATCTCTCGTGCAATCCTTAGCATGTGATACTCTGATTAATCAGAAAAGTACTTTTGTATGAAATGATGAAACCCAGCCGGTTTGAGAAAAAAATGTACTAGGACAAGTCAGGCCTTGTAGCCCACCGACTGCAACCACTTCTATTTTTGAAAGAGCAGTGCTACCTGTCCCGGGTTCGGTCCAGAACCCGGGACAAATAGACTTTCTATTTTTGAAAACTGATAGAATGGAAAAGATGCTCTTAATTACTTGTTGACAAAAGTTTATTTTGATTCTATGATCATATGACCAGTAAGTTTGAGAACTTTGCATTAGCTGTTTATTTTGGTGGTTCTTTGTGAGATAACCCTGCCTCGTGATAAAATTTGAGATATTAATAAAGTTTTTAGATTTTCTTAATATCTGGTCTGGGGCTTTGCCTGTATAGTAACTTTTGCCCGTAGATAATCCGGCCTGGTGATGAAATTCTATATAATTCTCAATAAGTACTCGTGCAACTTTCATGGACTTAAATGGTCTAATTGTGTGATATCGCATGTAATAATAAAATGTGCGTGCTTTATGGCGTAGATAGAGTCATTTTTTAACCCAACAAAGGGAGAGCTTTTGTGCAATGTCACATAAATTAAAAAGATGCAACATCACAAAAATATGGTATGCGATATCACACAGTCAAGGATATATTTGTCTATAAAAACTGTACTAGTACATTTAGGGAATTATCTCAACTTATGTTGCAATACGAGATTTTCTATGTTTAAAAGTTACAAGGCGAAGCCCCATGATCAGTTTTTATCCAACCATCTGTTATATACATTTAGATAGCTGTAATGGCCCCCATGAGATGGGATCAGATTTAAGTATTTTGTTATTAACAATCAGGTCTGGTCCAATTCTTTGTCCACGCCTAGAAAGTGCGCCCCGCGAGCACATAATAAATCTTGTAGTGGTAATGTGATATTCACAATTTAGTCATTTATTTTAGGGGCATCGCACGTATAACTGTCTTTACACCTGATATTTTCTCGAGTGGCCAAAGTTAAGTATTTCCCACAAAATTGTTTGTATGATATTCGAAGTTTGTGTGATTTCACACATATCGCACTATACAATATCATACGATAATAAAAAGTCGCACCATTATTATACGAATAAATCTACCGAAAATATTTAGCGGGACAAATCCCTCATTTTATATTTTGATATTAGATGATATGGAATTTACAAAACTAGCGCAAGTTTCGCATGCAGGCGCGGGTTTGTCTGGCAAATGTATTCAAATCTCTTTTTCTTCTTTCGACATCAACCACTCAACAGCACTTCACTCCTTTTCCCTACTTAATTAGTTTAGATGATGCATATCTTTCTGCCACCTCTACTGCAAGCTTCTGTTTCATCTCAAGCTGTAGAGGATTAGGGTGTCATGGTTTGGGAAAGGAGGCAATGGAAAAGACATGCGGTATTTGTGGGGTGCAATGGAAAGGCTCTATTATTGGACACACTGCATTATTCGAGGCTTTGAAATGGATGGCCTTATAGTATAGACCATCCATTTTTAACCCTTTGGTGGGAAAACCAATGATGAATGAGGTTAAGTTGATTCTTGGGAGGTGAGTACTCCTTCAATCACGCATGAATTCCTTGGGCCCTGTGGAACCCATGATCTTTCATGTCTTTAGATCCTGTTGCTGGTTTGACTTCCATCAGCATCAATCTCTATTAGCCAGTTGTATAGAAAAGCAGCATTTTCATCCATGGGAACGTCCACTCCGTGGGTTGTAAATGGGTATCTGTTTACGAAAAAAACTACTTGTCCCGGGTTCTGTCCCTTAAGGGCCGTTGGATCCCAGGAGCCCCCGGGTTCTGTCCAGAACCCGGGACAGCTAGCAGGGCTCATCTGTTTATCGAATTATTTTCGGAGGTTTCGGTCCATTGAAAATTAAGTTTGGGTCCTTATTTAAGTCTTGTTAAGTAAATGGGTCCAAGTCTGGTTTCACCTTGGTTTAGAACCGAGATCCAACATATTATCTCCATTTTCAAAAATCTCTCTTAAAAATCATGTTTTTTTAATATCATTCTCTACCTAAACCTGGACCCAGATCCAGGCCCATCTCATATATGATTCTGATTCCGCTTTCGGAGCTAAGATTCCGGTTCCGGTCCGGATCTGGTTTCACGTTCTCTTTAGCGGTTCCGGATCCACTATGGATTCGGACCTGAACCGACCCGTTTACAACCCTACATCCAGTTGAATAATCGTGCGACTATTTGTTTAACTTGAAAGGGAGTTTAAAAAATAATAATAATATGATGGGTAAACTTAACCGTGATATAAAGCGAGCTTTTTTCCACACTTCTCTTATTTTTTTTAGCTCTCTCAAGTGTAATAACTTACTAGACAGGATAGAGTTTTATCTTTCAGTATATTTTACATTAACCTTCCATCTTTTCTTTATTCTTATTTTTACCCTTACTTTTCTGTTACTCTCCCTCTCATGCGAACAAATAGGAAAATATTCTTAATTACTTACCCCAAGATATCATGGGATGTTCTTCATACTTGTGTCTTCTTTCTTGGAAACATTTGCCTGAGCTCTCTCCTTCGTCGAATCCAGAAATGACAGTGCAATGGAAAGTTTCTATCTCCAAAGTCCTTGTCCTCCACAGAGCAACATTGAGCAACATTCTCTCTATACTTATTAATGTTTATGAAGCTTTTTCAATCTATAATAATTGGACATATTCATTGGATTGGATCTGTCAAGATTGTCAAAGCATCCAATCATAGAGAGCAACTACACAAACGAACATAGGCTAAACCAGGATATAGGCATTGGGGGCACCTTGTGAAAAAAAAAAAAAAAAAATCTTTCCCAAAACCAATTGGTGATAGGAAAACAATAGTTTTATGGTAAAGGAAAACCAATTGGTGATAGGAAAATAATGGTTTTATGGTGAAGGCGAGGGCTCAACCACAATTATGACTGCTCGGGAGTGAGGGTGGACGTTAACCTCAACAATATCCTGGACGTTAACCTCAACAATATCCTGCGATACCACTTGTAGGATCTTACACCCTATTGAGGTACCACTTATCCCAAAACCAATTAATGATAGGAAACGGCACAATAATAGTTTTATGGTGAAATCGATGGCTCGACTACAATTATGACTGCTCAGGAGTAAGGGTGGACGTTGATCTCAACATACTCATAATCCACATTCTTGTCTTAAGACCTAGGAGTCTATCAAGTTTTTAAGATGGGGTGTTTGGATGTTTGCCAAATTCAATTTTGTTTTATTTTGGCTTCTTGAATTATTTCCATGGCTATCTAATCCCAAAAGGTGTAGCTTTATTTTATGGTTTCTAGTTTTTTCTATTTCCATCAAATGGGAATGACCTGCTTGCAGTCTAAGCAGACATCAAAAGAGCGCTAACCCCCACCAAAAAAAAAAAAAAAAACAGAGCGCTATTAGTATTAGTTTTTTGACATATCCAATGATAAAATAAGATAAAATGTGGTTCTCTTGTGTCAATATTAAATGTTGGGACCCTACGCCATTTTACGAAGATTTAAAAGGCATCTTTCTGTAAAAATCTCTTAATAATATTTTAGATTAATAGTATTAAATGTATCGATAATAAATTAGATTAATGTTAGTGATATTTATGTTTAACACTCAACTTTGAGTTGGGTCAAATTCCAGTTGGGGGTGCACCTAGCTCAGGCCTTGATACAGTGGCAGAATCAAGGGAGTGGGGTGACCATGGCTCCCTTGAAATCTATTGAAAACCTTAAATTAATATGTTTACATGTTGCCCCCTCTTCTTTTTTTTTTTCCGCTTTATGGCGATCTCATGTAAAAAGAATTTTTAGATCCACCCTTCACTAAATGAAGTCAAATTAAGTTGGATTATACGTGTTAGGACTCATGTTATGTTAAAGTTCAAGTTGGGGTTAAAAAACGGGGATTTTCCTGTGCGGTCACCATTAGCCATGAGAATTCACGTACATTTTGTAGTCCTATGGTTCTGTCATCCTGACCATAGATACAATGGACATTAATTTTTAGATGACTTTTCTCTTATTGCACAAATGCACCATTTAGCCATCCACACTAGGAAAAGGAGTTGTTCTCGTGTTCCCATTACCATCATTAAAGCTGAAGGCTAAACAAAATGACTTCTCTAATTATCCCAACTACCTTTCCTATCCAACTTATTTGCACTTTGTGGCGTAACTACTTGGTGATCCAGACCATATATATAAGAATAAGGAAAACCTTTGTTGATCGTCCGGGCTTATATTATGCTAAGTGTTGTTGCTCCTAAACACCTTGTGGGGCTTTACCTAGGATCCCATTCAAATGGATCATAAAATAGGGGCCCCCTTGATAGCCACAGACCCTGGGTTTGACACCCATCTGAATGGACCAGACCGCTGTATTGACCGTGCACTCATTTTTTATGGAGAAAATTTATCGGCCATTGATCAAGTGGTTATGATGGATGATTATTCAAGCCTCCATCACTATACACAACGCCATTAGGGGATCTGAGGTGGGCCCCACAAGAGCTGGCGCTCACGGAGGGGGACCCATATATAATAGAACACAAGTTTAAAAGTCTTGGCCGTGCAAGTAAAAAGTGTGGGTTTTTTTTGTGTTCCCATTACCTTTTGTTCAAGTTGAACGCTCAACAAAAATGGCTTTTGGCACAACCTTAATATACCCTTGTTAAAAGTGTGTGCTGTTGTAGTGTGTTCCCATTCTTTTCATTCAAGTTGAAGGACAAATAAAAATGGCATATGTCATTGCCTATGATATATCCTCCCACCTTTCAAGTTGAAGGTTAAACAGAAATATCTGTCATTATCCTAATCCACCCTCCCACCATTTAAGCTGAAGGCTTAACAAATATGGTGTCTGTCATTGCCTGTAATCTACCTTCCCACCATTCAAGCTAACTAAAAAATAAAAAAATTCATGCCATTATCTTGCCCTACCTTCCCAATCATTTATAGTATCCCTAGACATTTTGAATACCTTAGATATAATATCTAATAACAACCCATTAGTCTGAAAATTTAAAGATAGTTAATCTAGCAATGCCTTTTATAGGTAGGCTATTGGGCTGGTCTAAGTGTTAGGTATCCCATGATCTGTTCATTTTCCTGTCAGTGTCACACTAGGAGTAGAGTATACATGTCAAAGGTGAAAGGACCTCTGATTACCTAATATCCGAAGGAGCTGATAATAAAAGGCTTGATATGTACCTGCTTTTTGAGACTTGATTGACAATGGGGTTTGGGACCGACTATTGTTAGGCTCTTTTACCTAGATTTATCAGGTATGGGGTGTGTATATCACCTTTAACACCAATCTAATGCTACCACCTTAGGGCCTGTTTGGTTCTAGGAATTTGGAGAATTCATGTCTGGTAGAATTTGGAGAATTTGAAATGCTGGAATTCAAAATGCTGCTAAACTCATCCTGAATTCTAATTCTCTGTTTGATTCGTTTAGGAATTCAAGCCTGAGAATTCAATATACCCTGAATTCCTTAAATTCTCTGTTTAGTAATTTACAAGGATTTATGAAAAGAAAAAAAAAAGTCATGTGAGGAAATCAGAAGTCTTTTTTGGAACATTAATTCACTTCCATAAAAGGAATTCATCAATTGTCTTTTTGTTTTGTTTTGTTAATGTGTTGAAAAACCAAAATTGTTTTTAATGGTATATAGCATGTCTTTGTGTGAACACCTAACCCCTATGTAAGCCTTGAACGGATAATACAACATGACAATTTCTTAAGACTTTTGACATCTAAATTCACTTCCATAATCTGTATATGTGTTTTGCTGGAGCCTTTTGGTGATGTGCTTGATACTGAAAAAGCCTAAAAAATAATGAACTCTTAAAAAGTTCATCCGTGTTGGCCGAAGGATTTATCTTTCTTTTAAATTTTGAAGACTGGAATTCGAAATAATGTATTCATAAAAACCATTCAAGAAAGTAGTAAAAACAGGCATTGAAACTAATTATTCTACCCCTTTTTTATCTATGTTATTTCCAAGAAATGAACATCTAATCAATGCACGGTACTGAAACTGATTATTGGAGTAGAAAAATTCACTTCTAAATCTACTTCCACAGTTTATGACTTGGTAACTTCCTAGGAAAATTTTGGCAGAGTCTCCTCTGTATTTTGGACCCCGGGAAATATCTCGGGTACACAAAACCTGTCACTTCTAAATAAAACACTTCATATATCACCCCGGTGACCCTCAGAACTCATTTACAACTGAGGAATCCAAGTCCATGACAAGCCTTTAAAAGAGCTCCATTTCAAACCATCATACAGAAACATGCTTTATCAATGCCTAAATAAAAGAGATTCATTCATCAAGTTATCTACATAAAATGTTCAAATAATAATAAATGGCATACAGATGATATTGTTAGAATGACAGCCACAACCATATGTCTACACAAGCAGATATTCATCCATCCATATAATGTGTTTTTCATTCATCCATTCTTCACCCAGAACCATATATCTATCTATTATTTATCTATCCATTCAATGCAATCTTCATTCACAACCATATCCTATAATTGGGGAAAAAAAAGCATCCACTATATCAAACCACTATTTAGATGAGCACCTCAAAACTCATACATCCAAACTACTGCATTCAAATAGATTTTGTTCCATCATTATAGTTCATCAATCCATAGGTCTAAACTAAAAGTTCAGAAGTTCAAGGGTTATGATATTACAATATCCCACAAAAGCAAAGGTTTACCACCAATTAGACTTCCCATTTAGAAATTTAACGACCACCACTAGATGAACTAAGATTAGTGAAATGCATCTCAAACCATTGTTGTTTCATTTCATCATTGTAGGTGAGAAATAAGTTGGCCTTTCGCTCATCCTGAGCAAGATATTCAGTCACGGCAACATAAGCTTGTGGAGGTATAAACGGACATGAAATCACACCATTTGTCACTTTGTTAATCAACATGTAAATAGGCTCTGGTGTGTTTATCCTCTCTGCAAGATTATTAACCGCAACCGTAACATTGGCCAACGTTTGATTTATCTCTTCACCTACCTGTGACCTTCGTTTTTTACCTGTATTCTTATTGCTATTGTGGGTTGTTGTAGGCCTGCTTGGCTCAGGTGTTTGTACATCTGTCTCAGGCAAGTTACCATCATCCATATCATTTAACCCTGTAAAAGGTATCCCATAGGCAGCATTAATAAATTCTTCATCCGTCATCATAGCCTCAACATCTATGGTGCTACGTTCGCCACCAGTCATGACAATATTACCTTCAGCAACATCATCAGCAACAAGTTCATGAATTTCATCAAAGAATGAGACTTGGAGGGTCTTATACTTGCTCAATTTGCTTTTTGCCTATAAATAGCTAACATTGTTAGACAATAAGTCATTTTATTATAAAAGAGTTAATCAATGCACTATTTTAACATACCTGTACCTAAGCATTCCACACATCATTTGGGGCCGTAACCATCTTTCGGGTATCATTCCAGCCAAATCCAGACATGTTTAAAAGTTGCTTCACTTCTTTGTATCGAGCCCTCCAATTCTTCAGCTTATTTTTTGCATTAACTATGTCTGGCTCTCGTCCTGTCTCTTCCTTGATCTTAGCAAGAACCTCATCCCAACAAGCTTTTGTAAAGTTCTTTTCACTCTTTCTTCCTCTTTGCTTCATCAACAGAAGCATGTCCATTAGGACCCTTTCCTCTTTTGGATCCCAATGGTAATTTTCTCTCTTTGCTTGTCCTATTTAAATTTGAGTGCATAAATCTTATACCACAACTACTTAATATATAAATGTCATGTATAAAATCACTACATTAGGAAACTGTAGTAAGATGTAATATATTAACGCCATATGCCAAAAAAATGGAAAGTACAAAAGAAAACCAGTTTTCTCCACAAAACCAATTCATGTTCAATAAAAAAAAAAAACATATGTCAAGAATTACTCTTGAAAAAGATAGCATAATTAAGCAAAACACCATGATTTGTAAATGCCAAAAATTGCATGCTTGTTTTCATGTCATTCCCTCCTCTAGTTGTAACTCATAATCTGCCCACATTTGCTCAACTATGGTGTCTCGAAATGCAGTCTATGTATCTCTAGTCCACCTTGGAACTGTCACCCCATCTCTTGCAGCTCTCAATTGAGGATCAATCTCCAGAGCATTTGAGGGGGGCATTCTTATTTTTTGAAGCAATTCATCTCTAGCACCATACAAAGCAATATGGTTGTGTAGGACACAACACGCAATTACAATATCTCTTTGGGTAGTCAATGAATACCCACGTGGCATCCTCAAGATGGGAAATCGATTGTTTAACACTGCAAATACCCTTTCTATCGTGGTACGTAATGAGGAGTGACGCAAATTAAAAAGCTCTTCTGCATTCATTGGAGGGCAACTGATGTTAAACTCTTTAAGATGATAACGGACCCCTCTATATGGTGTCAAGAACCCTGGTTGATTGCTATAACCAGCATTGACTAGATAAAATTTACCTACATTTACAAATCAAATAGTCGTGATTAATTATATGCTAGATTTTCAAGAGGATGTTAGTGAACAAGTTTATTTAGATTACCATCGGGGACCTTCAACCTATCCCCCCTATTCAATGCAGACCAAAGGACAGTAGCATCTGTCGCAGAACCTTCCCACCCCACAAGCACATAATGGAATTTCATGTCAAATCCACATGCCATGAGGCAATTTTGAGAAAGAAACCCTTTCCTATTTCGATACATGGCTTGCATTGAAAGTGAGACATGAGCAGGTATATGAGTTCCATCAATGGCTCCTATGCAATCCTAATGAACCAATGAAGATTTTGAGCAAAGTGAGAACATGTTAATGTAAAGAATAATTATTGGTACTGGAAAACTGAAAAAAGGAGTTAACATTAAAATATGGATAGAATCTGTTATTCGCCATAATTTGTTGCGGAATGGGAGCCTTTTTCTGGAATGAAAATATAGTTCAGATAGACCTTGCAAATTGCATTTAGCACTTCATGAAAATAACGACTAACAGTTTCTCCTGAATGGTTAAATCAATTTGCAGTCACTCGATTAGTAACACTATGAGCTAATGTATGTAAAAACATTGCTATTTGCTCATCAATTGATAAAAGGCGTCTTGATTGAAGGAGATTACGATGCCTGAATGTGTCACGCAAAATACGAAAGCATTCAGGATTCATTCGAAGGTTCTCATGGCATTGGGGACCCGTGCTAGACAAGAGTTCTTTGATCCATACGTCGCCTGACAATGATGAAATGCGGCGCTTTTTTCTTGGTCTTTCATCTTCTAAGCTCAACCATAATACAGCTAACTCACAACATACAACCACCATAGTGACTACGATGGATACTATAACAGCGGTGTCCAATTCTGTCGTTGATTAATCAAAATGTTATTTATATAAATATCATGTAATGATGCATTACATTAAGAAATGAAATTAATAATTAAGATTCTATGTGTAAAAAATAACACTTCTATGCATCTTGAAATCAATAGAACAAAGGTATAAATTCATAATATAAGTCGAGAACAAATAATACCTGCCATGGTGTATAATCTCCACAGATAAAAAAAAGTAGCAAACTTTAGTTGAGAAATATCAGCACCCAAAGAGGATAAAAAATCTATTAATACCATGGAGCAGCAATAGTGAACTGGCAAGCCTTTTATTCCTTTGACAGGGATCAAAGGTTATTTTTCCTTTCTTGAAAAAATGAACTTTATGGTTCACAGGTTATGTAGAGGAAGTTTGAAGTTCTCTTGAGTATAATAAATGTCATAGACTTTTCTGTCCCTTTATAGGGTCAATGGTTTTGTGATTTCCATTGGTGATTGGTGGTACTAAATGGGCATATAACACAAGCTCTCCAGTAGGATGAACTATATGTGAATACATGTCTTCTACTGAATTACCATAATATACTTCAAGAGCTTGCAACCATAGTTGTTAATTTCTTTCTGGATGCCATTATGCTTTGGCCCTGAATAGGAAAATTCCATAATACCAGTCTAGAAAATATCCAGTTACATAATAAGGTAAAGACAGCAGATTTTTTTTTTTAATGGTAACAGTAGATAGCTAAAACAACACTGAAAAATCCATATATATCATTCAACAAAATCTACCATTACAAACAATTATAAGATTGTCGGCTCTGTATTCTTCATACAGTTCATAACTCGATACCTATATGGGAACTCTGGAGTCCGTTTAAGGGTGACCATTGTAGCAAGAAGATGGGTTGGGTCCAGGTCACCCAAAATTGCTGCTGGTTTTGATCAAAAAGTTGTAGCTTCAGTTATGGCCAGGCTTGCCATTCACAGAGCTGAGCAATGTTATGCCCGAGATGTGATCAGATGGCTGGATAAGATGCTAATTTATTTTACATCAAAGTTTGGGGATTACGTGGAGGAAGACCCATCTTCCTTTCGGCTTTCATCTAATTTCTCTCTATATCCACAATTCATGCACTATTTAAGTAGGTCACAAAACTCTGGATCTCCATTTTCAAAACCCTTCCTCAAACAAAAACAAACCCCATAGTCCCAGACCATAATCTTGAAGACAACTAAAAAAAAAAAAAACCTAACTTGAAACCAAATATGAGGAGGGCACAACATATTAGGTTGGAGAGAGACGGAAAATGGGTGGAAAGGAGTTGCAGAGGAAATGTGGGTTTTTCTTATGAAGTAATGGATATTGAAGGTTTTGGGTGCACAGTGCCATCCATATTTTGATAGGGCTCGAAAATATTCGCCGGCTACCAACCATCTCCAGTACTTCCGTCAAAGATGAGAAGAAGAAGAAGACCCATTTTTGCTAGGTTCCTCACCAAACCCTAACATGAGAGGAAAGGGGTTTTCTGCTCAAGTTCATCATAAAGCCCAAGCATGTAAGAAACCATTGGAATAGTAAATCACATAACTGAGAAATCATCTCTTTTTTAATATGAGATCCATCATCCTGCCTTGCAAAAAATCAATGTTGAGAAAAAAAATATATAGAACAGAGGATGAAAGAGAAAGGGGAGATGCTCACCAGGGAAAAAATCAATAGAAAGAAGGTTTAGATTTGAATCTGCAGATGACCATTGGAGAATCCTCTTCTCGTCGGAACGAATGACAACAATCGGAATTCTCAAATGCTACTCCCCATCCCAGCATTCCAAAACCCCATCGATAGCTGCTTCCGGAATACCAAGGTATCACATACCCACACTTGAAACTCAATCAAACAAAGAATTTACCGACAGGAATTCAAAAACCCCCTGCAACCTGAATTCCTGTCAGGAATGCTATTAAACAAACAGGCCCTTAGTGCTACTGGGGTGTTTACCCGGCTTCTCTCTGGGCACGGAGAGATTAATCCGGGCCCATTTGGTAATTTACTTTTAAAATAAAGTGGAGTGAAGTAAAATAAAAAGAATGAATAAAATATAAGTGAGTTATGATGATATTTTGTTTTTAGTTGTTTGGGATAAAATATTTTTGATTTTTTGTATGGGGAAATGGAGTTTTTTTTTGTCTTTTAGTGAGTAAATGTAGTTGTTTTTTGACTTTTTTTTTTAAAAGATGGAGGAAATTTTTTGGAAAAGTGCTTTTGAAGGGATGTTTAACTTGACTTCACTTCACTTGACTATATTTGTAAAATTACCAAACGGGCCCGGGTTTACCGAGTGGTAAGGACTACGGTTTCTTCCTCTTTCGGAGCTAGAGGTGTTTGTATCGACCCCCGGTTTTCCTTTTTTCAGAAATCGAATGTTGAGTCCACTAGTGCTACCACCTTAGTACCACTGGGATGTTTATCCGGCTTCTCTCTGGGCCCGGAGAGATTAATCCAACATAAAAGATTGGGAACCCTCCGATAGCAATATAGATATATATATCATATAACATAATTTTAATGTTACATCATACGTTTTGTATAAAATGGATTGTATATATATCATTTACATATCAATAAAGAAATTAGGGGACAAACAGACCTCTATGAAGCTTGGAATGATTTGATTTATGGGGCTCATGCGACCAACTCGCATGATGAATCTAAGGCCTTCATGTATAACATTCATCGCCGTGTTTTTTTTTTTTTTTTTTTTTTTTAATTCTATTTGAGGATTCTCAATCATTTGGGCTGAATTAATCCCTCCGGGCTCAGAGGGAAGCCGAGTAAACTCTCATGTAGCTCCAATGTGGTAGTGTAGTTTTGAACCTACAACCTCCGAGTGCAAACTGTGGCCTTAGGCCAATTGAGTTATCCCTTGGGGTTTCATCGCCCTGTATAAGACCGATTTATTACCTATTTGAGCTGAGTAGGCTAGACAATTAGTCATGCACGCTCATCCCAATTCATGTGCATGTTTGGACAATTTTGAAGTGTTTTAGAGTTACTTTAAAGGCATGTTTGTGTAGCACTATTTTAGTGGAAGTGGAACTGAGCTTCCGTCTTCTTTCAAAATCTTGTGTTTAGTGCGGCACAAGTCACCGCGGAATATTATGAAAAAAATAGTGGGTAGTTATCTTGGTAAAAAATCAAAGTCCAGCCCTTCCCCATAGGAAATGCATCTCGCTTAAGGGAAAGGCAACTTTCCTTTTCCATGAAGAACATCCACGAACATGCAATGAAGTGGTTTTCAATTTTTGCATATAAATAGGCCATGGAATGAGCTTTCAAACCCTTAACTTTTTTGTGATTCAAATGCTTCTAAATGGGTCCCACAAAGTCAGCATTAACTAGATCACAACCCAAATCATTTATAGTTTACATCCCTAGCTAGGAGAATTGAATACTATTGGCCAAAAATAAGTGACCGAGAAGCCATAAGCTCTCTCTAGATATATGAGTTCTCCAAAGTAGAAACTCAATTATCATGTTTTTGGATTGGTCATTAATTGAATAAACCTTTAATTGTGCATTTGTAAAACAAGAAGATGGCAAGAGAGAGACGAAAGTTGTTTTGATTTTTCTGCGGAATCCATTGTTCTGTTGTTTGGTACAACACATTTTTCTCTTGGAAAAGGAGAAAAATAAATTGATTTTCCTAATTAAAGAAGATCTCAAATTCCTATGGAGGGGTAAGAATGCAGAATTTATCTCTCCCCTGACAATAATATTCACAAAATAAGGAATCCTCTTGGTACACAACTAAATCCATAGTGCCTTCCAAAATCCTATGGTCTTTTCACGTGCACAAGATTCTTTAATCATTTTACAAAGAGAAAAAAAAAAAAAAAAAAACCATCATTCCAAGGAAAACTCTATCCAATAAGAGGGAGGCAAGCATGCTTTTCCATGAATACATGAAGCTAATTTCCATATAACTTATAATCACAATGTTACATGGACGTATTGCAGAAAAATTAATGTCCATATTTAATGGAAAAGGCACCCATTTGGCATTCACACACAACTAATTTTCTTTAGAGCATATTTGGTAACAGGCAAGAAACTCATAGATCTGATGATTCTTCACTACCACTGAAACAATGATTCCTTATTGAGGATTTGTATAATTGAAGATTTCACATTGATATTGGTGTGTAATGATGCATATAGCTAAGAAAAATAAGTTCGGTGTGCTAATCCACTTAAAAGATTATTTTTAAATCTTATGGGGGGTGGTCGGATCTGAAAATCCTAACAAACAAAGATTTTCATTCGTCAAAATCCTCATGAATTTACAATTGCCAAACATGAATTTACAACAGTTTTATTAAAATTGAAAATTTTTTCCTTAAAGATTTAATTGTCAAATGTGACCTTAGAATTTATTTGCAGACGCCTGACGGAAGAAAATTTCCACACGAACAAGTGCTTACATAGAGAGCGCATCATACAATATCAAGCCTCAAAAGGAAATCCTATATTAGAAAAAATGAGACATGGATGTATACAATACTCCAAGAATGACATAAAGCAAAGGTCTACAAATGAAGGGCGAATGTTTGATGCATGAATCACCCACCAGTGGACCTCAACCCTACCGCGAATCTACCCTTCCTTAATAATTTAAGAAAGGAAAAGTAAAGGAACAAATTCGCCACCCCAATGGCGCCAACTGTTCTGGACTTTCATGAATCATGAAAGCCTTGCACAAAAACAGCTTTTTAAAAGCATAGGCCCCACCATAGATATATATATTGCTAAATCATTAAACAGACTCTGATGCCAGTTTTTTGGGTTCACCCATAAAATGCTCAATGTATAACCATTCATCCATCTACAAGTGAACCACATGGTTACTCATCTACAAAGGGTGATGGTGGGCTGGGTTGGGCCAGCAGGCCAGCTCAACTTGAATTGAAAGTGAGAACAAGGGATTGTTCAATTGGCTAAGAAACTCACACCATATTGATTAGTGACAGCAATTATCACCGGATCGGGATCTCCTGTTTTGCCCAAATAGGGGAGCCCTATTTGAACGAGTCAGAGGTCCCCACGTGCAGCGTTTTCTCTTCCCCCCCCCCCCCCCCCCCCCCGCCCCCCCCCCCCCCCATATTGATAAGTGACAGCAATTAGGGGTCGCCACGTACAAGGGCGTTTTCTCTTTCACCCTGCCCCCACAGCGCGTGTTGTCCACTGATTCGTCCAAACAAAACTCCCCTATTTCAAGGGATCCATTTTCATTTTCACCGGGCTTTGCAATAATCACATCCTAGGTATACCACAAATTTTCACTTATATGTATGGACTGCCTTCCCATGATGGGGTGGGGATCGATGCACTGTGTGCGCTCTCTCTCTCACATCGCATGTGCAAGTGCTCTCTCCACCTATGCGATTTCTTTTCTCCAAAACTAAGGATTAGCTTGTGCGTCCAATTGCTTCTAGTTGATTTGAATTGGAAAGCCATACAGCTAAGAATGGAGTCAACATCATCTCGACATTTAATAGATTAGAAATGTCAATAAAGCCATCTACGAACATGGTTGCACTGTGAACTGCGTTGGGGTCAAGTCAGGAATACCCTTCTAGCTGAGTGCCGCGCCAATCCCATGACGCGCTTTGGACAAGACATCCCAGACTCTCGTCCCTCCAACATCCCTTGCTGATGAAGACTCCCAACTCCCAAGAAAAGACTCGTCTCCGAGTTTGACATCCAACGGTTGAAGTGACTATTATTCTTTTTATTAACTTCTGGCTGCAATACATTTTTGACCCACCTAAGCCTCCTTAGACTAATAATCATTGGAGAATTTTAAAATAAGTATAAAAATTTCTGCTCATTTTCAAAAAAAAAAAAAAAAGGATAAATTTTTTTGAATATTTCAAAAAGAGTATAAAAGTTTTTCCCATTTCTTACAATCAAGTCTTCCAACTATAGTTATTAATTTCGTTTCGTTTCGGCTAAAATGGCCGAAATTTTTCGTTTCGGTCAAGTGGCCAAAACTCCAAACTTTTCGTTTTGAATTTCAGTCAATATCGGTCGAAATTCAAGATTTTGGCCGAAATTAAATTTTACATAATTACTTTTTATTTATTTTTTTTACACATATATTTTGTATTTATTATATTTTCACAAAATATAATTCCAAAAAAATTACTATAATTAATTAAATCTATATTTATTACTTTTACTTTTTTTTTTTACTTATATATGTATATATATATTGTGGTATATTTTTTTCAAAATGTAATTCCGAAAAGTTTCACCGAAATTTCTAATCGGCCGAAACTTTTCATTTTGTAGGCTAGAACAAAATGAGGTCCAAAACGATATTAACAACTATGCTTCTAGCTCTCCATTTAACGAGAAGTGCTAGATGCACACTGATTTTTTATTTTCACATGTTGCTTCTCTCTACACCCACCACTTCTATTGAAAAATTAACAAAATCACTCTTTATCGTGCCTCGCTTTTCCTAAATTATCATAAACTATATTCTCTTAACTTCTCTCTACACTCGCTCTCCCTCCATCTTCCTAGATTCTCCCTCTCTTTGGTTCTCTCCCTGCCCGCCTATTGACTCCCTATCTCCCTCTCCCTCTCCCCGTCTCTCTCTCCCTCCCCGTTCAACTGCCGAAGGGGCAGTGGGGGTGGTGGTGGGGTGGGTGACTGTAAAAAGAAGTTTGGGGAGGTAGAGAATTTGATAGGTGTCTTTTAGGTAATTTACCACATAGGTATATTGGTCATAAAAAAAAATTACAGTGTGTGCATAGAAAAAATCAATGTAAATAGCAGCTCTCTAAAGGAAATTTATAAAATTATAAAAATGCCCTTATGTCAAGTTTGAAGCTCTCTCTTTGATAAATGATCAGGTTTAACCCAAATAACTTAGCAGGGCCCACTTTAACAACCTTTATACATAGGTGGCTAAACAAGAAATGTTTACATAGATTCCAAATGTTTGAAAAACTAGTTTTATTAAATGGTTACAATCATTTCAACTATGGGTGTCCGTGGGTGGTTCGGATCGATTTAGAGGAGAAACCATCAACCAAACTGAACTCATTGGTTTTTTATTTTTCCAAATCGAACTGAACCGCCCAGTTGCTCAAACCAAATCGAACCAAATTTTTGTTTTTTGTTTTTTGTTTTTTTTTTTGGTTTTTTTGTTTTTGTTTACAGAAAAAAAAAAACTGTAATTCAAACTTGGTCCATCAAATGGGATGAGGAGAAGCTGTAATAAACACTAAAAATATATTTCATAATTCGTTTCAACCAAGGAAGCATACATCAAACGATGAATGAACTATTTCCATCCATCATCCAGTCGAATAATTGAAAGAACCAGGTCAAGTTCAACCAACTTTTTAGCCCAATGAGCTAAAGCAGTTCAAATCTTCTAGCAAAATATACCAATAGAATAATCATGTATGTGCCTATTTCTCTACATAAAATCCGGATTAGACTACATTGTTTGATCCAGACCAATTAATTGAACACAAAATGAACTTTTTTTTTTTTGCCAATAAGATGGGTTCGAGTGGAATGTAGCCCCTTGAGATGGGCCCCTTCATAGTTTACTTTCTTCTCTTAGGCAAATTCTTGGACAACGCTAATAAAAATCCAATAATGCACACGTTTTGTAGAACTTTCATAAAACACGTAACATGCAAGTAAAACATACAAGTGCTTCCCCTAAGGCTAAAATAGTCAAAACTCAATACTCAAGTTAATACATACGGTCGGTTTGATTTAGGCGGTTAACCGTGGGTTCAAACCGATAACCGACTGATGCATGATGGTTTTTATGATTTTCAAACCGTTGACTGAACTGATATACATTAAACCGATCGGAGCCACCTGATTCGGTCGGTTCAGTTCGGTTTTATCATGAAACTGGATTTTTTGTGCAGCCCTAATCTCAACCAAATTAAAACTGGGCCCCATTGCATATACATATACATGTTTTATCCGGGGTACTTCTATCATTTTGAAATTAAATTTTCAGATCTAAAGAAATATTATAAAATATTCAAAACTTCATTACTGTTTTTGAAAATAAGCCAAAAGTCTTATAATTTTTTTTAAAAAATTCACCTAAAAAAAAGAAAGCCAGATTGAGGCCAGATGTAACAACAAATGTAGATTTTAACGGTCCTGATACACTTATGGCCCACTAATAAAACGAAAAAGGATGGACTCTCTGAATTCTCTTAGGGCATGTTTGTGTAACGCTTTTCCGCGGAAAAGTGGACGGTTTTCCACGGAAAACCCATTTGTCCAGCGTTTGGTGCGGAACAATTCCGCGGAAATGTTTTCCTGCCCAGTAAGCATTTTCCTTGATAATTGTGGAAATGGGTTTCCTATGGGGGGTATGAGAAATGGATTTCCTCGGAAAACTTCATTTACTTTTCCTCACTCTTGTCCATTTCAACCCAAAAACCCTACAAATCTTTCATTTTTTATTTCTTTATATAAATTATTATTTAATATTGAATAAATAATATACATGTTATGTTATTTTTATTCAAAAAAAGTATATCACCAAATAAGAAATTTTGATTTTCTATAAGGAATCCAAGACCGCACCAAACAACATTAGCACCAATTCAATGAGGAAACTCTTTTTGCACCAAACATGAATTTCTAAATTCAATGAAAATCCTTTTCCGAGGTTTTTATTTCTATGGAATTTGCTTACGTGGCAGTTTCCCCTTTCCGCGGAAAAGGTGTGTACACAAACGTGCCCTTACTGATGCCTTCAGAGGACTCAGTCCCCTTACAAAAGCAGAGGGAGAGAGAAAATGCTTAATTTCTTCATCTGATTCTTCTGCGCTCACCGCTCTCTGCAAGTCATCACAGGTGCGTTCTCTTCTCTCCCATCTCAAAATCAAAATCACCGATTCTAGGGTTAGGGTTTACATTTGTTCTTCTTCTTCTTCGTCTTCCTTCGAATTGATATCGTTTTCGATCGAATTTCGATACCAGTTTCTCGAATTATCGTTCTCTGCTACTGTTTCTGCTGTTAAAAATCGGATTTGGACTGCGATTTGAGCAGTTTATTGCGCTATATGCTTCATAGAAAGAGAGCGATTGGAGAGGCTGACGGAAACGAAGACGCTGAAGCAAGCTTGCTGAAGAAGCCACATAAGCCCGACTGCACGATCTCGTCGCCGGAGAAGATGGACAGCAACCACGGCACCGGCAGCAACGGAAACGCCCGGCCGATGGCCTGCTACGACGGGAACCCTCCCGACATCGACGAGGACCTCCACAGCCGCCAGCTCGCTGTCTACGGCCGGGAGACGATGCGGCGGCTCTTCGCATCGAACATACTTGTCTCTGGGATGCAAGGGCTCGGGGTCGAAATCGGTGCGTAATAGCGTCCAGATCCAGATCTTGTTCATTTGTTCTCTCTTCCATTTTTTTGTGATTTTTGGGTGATGATGTTTTCTTCTTAGTTTATGTTTTGAATGATCTTTTTTTTGGAAATAATTGCTTTTGTTTGAGTTCAGAGCTCCTAATTATGTTGGTTGTATGATTATCTGTTTTTGAATCTGTAATTTCTAGGTTGCATTTTGGATGTTTGCCAATTTTTCAGTGGTGTGGATGCAGTGTTGAAACAGGTGGTTTGCATCAGTATTACTAATTTGGGGATAATCATGTCCATGTGCAAATGTATTTTTACAGGACTTAATGTTCTGGTGCTGAAAATGTGATTGTCCTGAAATGTGGTATCGAGAAGCAACCGTCTGATCTGTTAGGATCTTCAAAAATTGAGTGCACGGTAATTGGATAGTGTCTAATCAGTAATCAGGGCCCATGCATCTGATAACCTGAGCTATCTATAAGTGACAGTTGTTTTCTTCTATGCTAGAAACAATTACAGGTTAACAAAATCAATGGGCACGAGATTTACTCGTGAACTTAATCCAGTGCAGCTGAGTTCGTTCTATCCAAACAGGACCTTTGTGGTGTTGGGATTTTTTTTAAAATAATGTAGCTATCAGATGATAGATCTTCTATCCAATTTTTGAGGTTCCATTGCTCTTCTTTTCGTTTTTTCCCCTTTTTAATGTTGCTTTGTTTATTGGTAGCTAATAGTCAAATTTGTGGATTTGTTTGAAGTAATTTCTATCACTTTCTTTGTGATTGGTTCTTATATATGAAAGAACATGCTTTTGTAGTGATTGTATCCTCTGTCGGCTTAATGTGATTCTTGGGTGTTGCAGCGAAGAACCTAATTCTGGCTGGTGTTAAATCCGTCACATTGCATGATGAAGGTACTGTTGAGCTTTGGGACTTATCAAGCAATTTCAATTTCTCAGAAGGTGATGTAGGAAAGAACCGGGCACTTGCATGCGTTCAGAAGCTGCAAGAGCTGAACAATGCTGTGGTGATATCTACTCTAACAACAAAATTATCTAAGGAACAGCTTTCTGGTTTCCAGGTTTGTTCTTTGCAATTGGCAAACTTTTTATCTGGACTTCTCTGGTTTAATATAAGATTTTATTGGATGGTGTTTACTATATTGCGTGGGTCTGATTTTCTTGATTTTCATTGAAGCTTATGGGGACTATAATTTCCATGGCACATTATGGGTAGGATGACTTAGTCTGCTGGCATATCCACAAAACGAGTCTTATTGGGCAATGATCTCGGCAACTTCAGACTTGTCACAGTTGGTTGGAATCATACAACACTTACCTTGAATTATAGGCTCTTTGTTTCTGCCTTCATTGAGCACAAAAATAGAAACACTAAGCTGTGCTTTTAGTTGGTTCTACTGACGATGTTGACACTGCACAGATAAGGAGAAAAAATCCTTTTTGAATATTCTGAAAGTCCCACTTTTATTTTGGATCCTCTATGAGGTCTACTAGATGGTACAGTTGGATCACTGAAAGGTGGAACCTGCCTTTAAGAATCCTGGCCTGAATAAATAATAATATCGATGGTTATCAACATGCTTTGTATAGTACTACAGGAATTAGCATTTTATGATTTTTCATGTTCTTGTAGTTTGATAACGCGTACATTTTCTTTGGAAATTTATTCAATTAATTCATCACAACTCTGGTATATGTGTGTACTTTGTTTGCCATTAAAAAAAATGTGTGTACTTTGTTTGTATTCAGTAAGTGTATGAACCCTTGCAATGCACGTTAAAGGTTTATACCTTCAGAGTGCCAGAATTGTACCTTTTTTTTTTTTCAACATGACTTTGGTTGGCAGTGTCCTTGACAACTTCAGACTTGTTACTGTCAGAGGGAATTACACAATGGCTTAGCTTGAACTTATTGGCATTTTACTTTGGCCTGCACTCTGTACAAATGGTGTCGCTAAAACTTTGCTTCTTGTTGGTCCCGCTGTCTTCAGCCGACACACCTATAAGCCCAAATGGGTGGGTTGCATTAAAAAAACCTAGAAAGGGCATAGTCAAAATATTTTGTTTTGTCTCAAATAGATTTAGAAATTCATCTTATAAAAAGTAAATGCTCCTGCAACTGCCTGCAAAATGGGTTAACTGATTGGCCTTTTCATATTATGTCTTTGTTCAAAATGCCCATGGTGGTGGCCTACAAGTTTGAGCGTATTAGAGGAGATTTTGATGCAATCTGCTAGATCAGATTACAGATGGTTGCCTTTTCTGCTTCAGAAAACAGGAGACAACAGCGTGGAGTGAATGACCATCAAGTATTTAAGTTGGATTTTTCAGCCCTTCAACAACTGTACAGCAAGTTGGGTTTTCGGAAATTGGGTAGAGCTGGCAACAATTAGAATGAATGCGCCCAATTGGAAAGAACCCCAATGTTGAACAAAACAGAACAACTATCACAAGGATTTCTTCAATAATATCAGAAAATAGTTTTCCATAGTAATAATGTAATTTACAGGTTGACACACTGAAAAGTTTATTAATAAAACCCGAGTTCCTTACATCCTGTGCCTATTGTCCTCTATATATAAGAAGACCTACTTACCACAAAGAAAACCTACTATGAGTGGGTGATGACTTGCCATTTTAGAAGCTTTGAGATTGTATTCCGGTTTGTTCAGAGAAAACTTGGTTGTGGAGAGCAATTCGGCCAATGCTATTTCTTGGGTGTTGCATAAAGATATCAGATCTTGGAAGTTATGCTACTTTCTTAATGATATTAGATATTTATCTATTTCGATTTAGGTGGTTTCCAAGCAAGTTAATCGATTGGCTAAAGGCCAAACAAGGAGTGGATAGAGTGGTTCCTTTTGTCGGTCTTCTATGTTTCTTTCTTTGTTTGTTTTTTGTTGTCTTGGAGAGTGGTGCTGTAAAGCTTTTATACTTACTCTCTCAGGTGGTGTGGTTTATGTTTTGTTATGTATTGTTTCTTTTTCAATTAAAGTTTTGTAACCTAAAAAAAAAAGTTCATGCCTGTATTTTGGGTGGGTTGTGGGGGTGGGCGTGTGCTGTTTTGTTGGGGTGTTGGGTGAGTGGGGAGTTTTGTTTTGTTTTTTTGTTTTGTTTTTGTTATTTGGGGTGTGGTGTCCCCTATATTTAGCATAATGTCGTGCATTAGCACACAGGAGTGAGGCAATGAGACCCGTCAAGGTTTTCTAGAGTCATTTGTGTATCATGATTGTTCTTTAAATAGAAAAAAGGGAAATTACATATGATGGTGGAGTAAAGATAATTGAAAACTCATAATCAAGGTTTAAAAAATCGGACTAGGGACCCGACTCGGCCATGGCCAAGTCTGAGTCAACTCGGCCACGTCGGGCCGAGTCCCAATTTCAGTTGGAGGGCGGAGTCGCATAATTTGAGCCCAAGACCGATTGGACCCGACTCGGTATGTGCCGAGTCAACTCAGACTTGGCCAGTTTTTTAAACCATGCTCATAATCCTAATAATAGACCAATATTGGAGGTTGCTTTTAAGTTTTTATGGTACAAAGTTTCATTGCAGTCCTATCTTATGTAGTAAAGAATTACAGTTCACAAACTCACTCCTTCCCTCTGTCACACACTCAAATTCTTAATATTCACTCAGTATTATATGTTTCTTGCAAGTTTCTATTATGTGTTTTTGAAGAGCACGTTCAGAGACACAAGTGGATTTTGTGTCTTGTGCAATCCACGGACTACTCTCCTATGGACATTTCCAGTGTGGATTTTGCAAGCCAGAGTCCATAGTTTATGTTTGTTGAGAGAGAGAGAGATAATCATTTCTGTGGAAAATTTTTGTATCAAGCGTTGGATTGGCACATATCTGTAGAAAACTTTTCTTTTTCTGTGCAAAGGCCTATGCCTTATTAAAGTAGTGTCTTAAAATTAGGAGTATAAAATTCACAATCTCTTCCCCCACCCAAAATAATAATAATAATAATAAATCGTTTCACCACTATGATCTTAAATATGCTCCATTTAAATTGTAAACTTTATCTCCAATGGCCTGCATTTTGAGTGTGGATTTTGCAAGCCAGAGTCCGTAGTTTATGTTTGTTGAGATTGAGAGAGAGAGAGAGAGAGCTCGTTATATCTGCGGAAATTTTTTGTATCAAGCATTGGATTGGCACATTTGTAGAAAACTTAGAAAACTTTTCTTTTTCTGAGCAAATGCAGATGCCTTTGTTAAAGTCGTATCATAAAATTAGAGGTATAAAATTCACAAAATCTCTCTCTCTCTTTTTCTCTCTCCAAAATATCATTTCACTCCTATCATATTAAATATGTTACATTTAAAGTGCAAATTGTCTCCAATGGCCTACCTGGATAAGATAGTTCCATGGGTTTTCTTTATATAAACTGACAGAATCTCAATTATTACAAAATCTATGCTGATTTTAAAATTTTCGTGTTCTTTCTCGTTACATAATGATTTTCACTGATTTTATGTGGCTTTATAACTCATACCTGTTGAATATTTTTCGTGATGCAGGCTGTAGTTTTCACTGATATCAGTCTAGAAAAAGCAATTGAGTTTGATGATTATTGTCATAACCACCAACCTCCAATTTCCTTCATAAAATCAGAAGTCCGAGGCCTTTTCGGTAGTGTGTTTTGTGATTTTGGTCCTGAGTTCACTGTTATCGATGTTGATGGTGAGGAACCACATACGGGTATTATTGCATCCATTAGCAATGACAATCCTGCACTCGTGTCATGTGTTGATGATGAGCGGCTTGAGTTTCAAGATGGTGACCTTGTTGTATTCTCTGAGGTTCGGGGCATGACTGAACTCAATGATGGAAAGCCTAGAAAGGTTAAAAATGCAAGACCATACTCATTTAATCTTGAGGAAGACACAACAAATTTCGGTAACTATGAGAGGGCTGGCATAGTCACTCAAGTAAAGCAACCGAAGGTGCTGCATTTCAAACCATTGAGAGATGCTCTTAAAGATCCTGGGGATTTCCTTCTGAGTGACTTCTCAAAGTTTGATCGTCCACCTTTGTTACACCTGGCGTTTGAGTCACTGGATAGGTTTATTTTTGAAATGGGCCGATTCCCTGTTGCTGGTTCAGAGGAGGATGCCCAGAAGCTGATATCTTTGGCTACTAGCATCAATGAAAGCTCAGGGGAAGGTAGGCTGGAAGAGATTGATAAGAAACTTCTACGGCATTTTGCATTTGGCTCAAGAGCGGTTTTGAATCCTATGGCTGCCATGTTCGGTGGTATTGTTGGACAAGAGGTGGTGAAAGCTTGCTCAGGGAAGTTCCATCCACTTTTTCAGGTTAGTATTCAGTTGGAAACTCACTCTTCTGAAACACAGTATGAATACTCAACAACCTAAAATGACTCAATGTGTAGCTGAGTTGGTTTCTAATTTCAGTGCTTACTCGAAGCTTCTATAACAATCATTGATGATTTAAATTCTGCTATATATGAGGTACAATAGCATGAAAAACAGAGACAGAACTAGTACCAAAAGAAGAAAGAACTAGTATAAATAAAATGATGGAACTAGGAATGCCATGTATTTTCAATGTAAGAAGAAGACGAGCATCAATAAAGGCTGTGCAAATTGATGGAATTGAATCTTGACTTCTTCAGTTGAAGGTTTTGGCATAGTTTATTGTTCTTTGTGTTTTGAACATGGTCTGGACTTCTGGGTTCTATTTTCTTGATATTTTGATTCTAACATACATGCTACTGGATTTTTTTTTCTTTCAGTTCTTTTACTTTGACTCGCTCGAGTCCCTTCCTACTGAGCCATTGGAACCCAGTGATTTGAAGCCATTAAATAGCCGTTATGATGCACAAATCTCGGTGTTTGGGTCCAAGCTTCAGAAGAGCCTGGAGGCGGCCAAAGTGTTTCTTGTAGGATCTGGTGCTCTTGGATGTGAGTTTCTGAAGAATCTAGCATTGATGGGAGTTTCTTGCAGTAGCGAAGGGAAGCTAACCATAACAGATGATGATGTCATCGAAAAAAGTAACCTTAGCAGGCAGTTTCTCTTCCGTGATTGGAATATTGGACAAGCTAAATCCACGGTGGCTGCTTCTGTAGCAGGTTCAATAAATCCCAGTCTCCATGTAGAAGCTCTGCAAAACCGTGCAAGCCCAGAGACTGAAAATGTGTTTAATGATGAATTTTGGGAAGGTCTTGATGTTGTCATTAATGCTCTGGATAATGTGAATGCTAGGATTTACATGGACCTCAGGTGCTTATATTTCCAGAAGCCTCTTTTGGAGTCGGGAACTTTAGGTGCGAAGTGCAATACACAGATGGTGATCCCTCATCTTACAGAGAATTATGGAGCCTCCAGAGATCCACCTGAGAAACAGGCACCAATGTGCACTGTTCACTCATTCCCCCATAACATTGATCACTGTTTAACGTGGGCCCGCTCTGAGTTTGAGGGTTTGCTTGAGAAAACTCCGGCAGAAGTAAACACTTTTTTATCCAATCCAAGAGAATACATGTCTGCCATGAAAAATGCAGGGGATGCACAAGCCAGGAATAACCTCGAACGTGTTATTGAGTGCCTTGACACAGAGCGATGTGAGACATTCCAAGACTGCATTACCTGGGCACGACTAAAGTACAGTACACACTCCTTATGTTTTCCTTTTACTTTCTTCCTTCATAAAACCTTTTTTTTTTTAACAAAAAATTCCCTTCGGAGAACATAGTTGATCTGTGTACGAAGGGTTTTGTTAATTCCACAAACAACTCTTCTATGTGGAAAGCGGTGCATTAGGATTTAGCGTGGGGTATCCTTGGGGCCAATCTGGATGAAAGCATATGGATAAAGCAAGTGGAGAAAACTGTCCACTGCAAATTTGAACTGCAGACCTCCACCTCTCTGCATCCAAACAGGCCCTTAAGGAATGCAGGCTGGTAATTCTCACTGGTTGTGACCTCCCTCACTAAAAAAGGGGTTGAGGTATGCACCTTAATGCATATTCAACATACATGTATAATGCACCAGAATACCATATGCAGGGGTAGGAAACTGGTGAACATGCTGTGTGCATAGAACCAACAGGCTTTCTGTCTGCTACTGAGTCACTGACTTCAAACTGCAAAATGCAATCAGGTTTGAGGACTACTATGCCAATCGTGTGAAGCAGTTGACTTTCACATTCCCTGAAGACTCCACCACCAGTATGGGGGCACCATTTTGGTCAGCTCCCAAGCGTTTTCCTCAACCGTTGCAGTTTTCATCTACAGATCCCAGTCACCTGCAGTTCATTATGGCTGCATCCATATTACGAGCAGAGGCATTCGGAATTGTGGTACCTGACTGGGCTAAGAATACCAATAAACTGGCTGATGCTGTTGGTAAGGTGATGGTTCCTGAATTTCAGCCGAAGCAAGGGGTGAAGATAGTCACTGATGAGAAAGCCACAAGCTTGTCTGCTGCCTCTGTTGATGATGCTGCAGTCATCAATGATCTGATTTTGCAGCTGGAGATCTGTGCAAAGAAGCTGCCTCCAGGGTTCCGCATGAACCCAATACAGTTTGAAAAGGTTCACCTTACCAAGATTACTTTCAATGATTTAGGTGGATTTGGATGTAAAGTAAATTGCATGCAGAACTGTATGCAATTCAATTACGTCCACTTCTTATATTCTTTGGCTTTTAGATAATACATTTCTCTTTACTTTCCTATTGTTGTGTTTTATGTTTTTTTGTTTAGGATGATGATACAAACTTCCATATGGACCTCATCGCTGGGCTTGCTAACATGCGAGCTAGAAATTTTAGCATTCCCGAAGTTGAAAAACTTAAAGCGAAATTTATTGCTGGGAGGATTATCCCTGCCATTGCGACTTCAACGGCAATGGCCACTGGGCTTGTCTGCCTAGAGTTGTACAAGGTGTTGGCAGGCGGCCACAAGCTGGAGGACTACCGGAACACATTTGCCAACCTGGCACTCCCGCTGTTCTCCATAGCTGAGCCAGTCCCGCCAAAGGTGATCAAGCATCAAGACATGAGCTGGACGGTGTGGGATCGGTGGATAATAAGGGAGAACCTGACACTGAGGGGGCTGCTGCAGTGGCTCAAGAACAAGGGGCTAAATGCTTACAGCATTTCATGTGGCACGTGCCTGCTTTATAACAGCATGTTTCCTAAACACAAGGAGAGGATGGACAAGAAAGTGGCAGACCTTGCTCGGGATATTGCTAAGGTGGAGGTGCCGCCATACAGGCGCCACGTCGACGTGGTTGTGGCCTGTGAAGATGAGGAAGACGAGGACGTTGATATCCCTTTAATATCCATTTACTTCCGTTAGGAAAATACCTGTTGGGTTAGAGTGTGAGCAATTCTATTGTCTGATACAGTGTAACATTTATTTGAGTAAAATACCCAACTGAACTATTACAGAAATTTGGAGTGTTACAAGCATCATCTTGTACCTTTCTTCCTCCTTTTCTTTTCTTCTTGGTAAGGAAAAAAAGTGCTAGAAATCATGCTGAAACTGCGTTTTCCAAAGCTAGTGTCGGCTGAACTCTCTGCATTTGCTGTTTATTCTTTGGAGGTATCATCTTGTTCTGATAATTTAAGCTTACATTTTCCCTTGCTTCTTCTAGTAGCCTAATCGTTAGTCCAAGGTGAGGTGTGGCATGACAAATTAAACTACTCGGATCATTGACATTGGCCAAGAAATGGACTGTAGAAATGGTCAATTGTACCCATTCAATCAAATGTACATTAATAGTTGTCTGTTGCGGTGGTGGCCATGATTTTGTAAGGTTTGGACGACGCACAGCAACCGATCTACCGTCGTCTGGGGTTTGTGATATTTGCATAGAGGAGAGTCCTTAAGAGTCATATCCGAGATGTCCATTATTTAGATCTATGACCCCATATGATCAAACAAGGTTTCCCTTCTTAGTAGTGGGTCAGTGTACCAAACCAAAATGGACGATTGGAAAGAATCTGTTAGTTGACATGTGTGGGGCACGGCCGGGGCATCAAGGGGACTCTGCTATGCAGTGTAAGGAGTAGGGACTGAAATGAAAACCAGTCAGTGAACCTATACCCCCACTGTAGTTAGGGTTGCAAATGGGACGATTTTAAATCGGAACCATAATAGACCCAGATCCTTTTTTAAATAACCGGTCCGATTTTGAATCGGAATCTGTTTTGTTGGTTCCGGATCCGATTTCGATAAGAAAATGCAGATCCGTTTCCGGAATCCGATCCATCTAGAGGATTTGAATTTAGTTTCAAAATCAATTTTATTTTCTTTTTATTCTTTATTTTTTCTTAAAATAAATATATCATTCAACTTATAATAGTGCATCAAGTCTACAACATCCGGTATTGTACATAAGAATGCTCAGAAAGTATAAATTGCAATATCAAATACTCATGCCGGGTCCACGGGTCGGAACCTATATCGACCAGAACCGAATGTGTTTATGAATTTAAACTTAAATTAGGTTTCGGACCTGGATTCATTTGTGAATCAGAACCTAAAATAGTTCCAAACCTAATTTTATTTGGAGATCAAAACTTGGGAGTAATTAGAGAACCGGGTACGAGTTTCCAACCCTAACTGCAAGTGAGCCAATAGAGTCGGTCTAAAGCCCCCACCCTTGGCGTCCTTGGTTTTAGATGTGGACGACTGACTGATCCACAAATTGGTGGGCCCCACTTCTGACACACTCATCTTCAACAAAGACCGTCGTCCTCGTCCTCGTCCTCGTCCTCCCCTGGGTCTAGACTTTCGTTGCTGGAAAGAAATCTCTCTCTTCATTTGAAAGTGAAAACGAATCCTTCTGCCCCCGATGGAAATTTCAACAACAACAATCTCCAGGCACTCTTCCTTTCTCTACTCGAAGAATCTCTTGCTTCCTCGTTCGCTTCCTCTTCCTATTAGTCGCCTCACCACCTCTAACATCTCACTAATCACCCGCTTCCATAACCCTAATTCTAATCCCTTCATCTTGAGACATAGACCGTCGTCCATCGCAATGCCCCTCCAAGTCCAATCTTCTGCCCTTGGTATGTTTGTCAATTATCACACTATTCATCTTCCCTCTCTCTTCCATTTCAATAGCTGTCAGATGAAACAACAACAACAACAACAAAACCCAATTTCTTGATATTTGGAGAGCTAAAACTCTCTTAGCAGGCACATTTCTGTTAAAAATGGAAGATAAGACACTATAAAGGTTTGTTAGTTTGGCTATACAATAAAAAATGATAGTGTGTCCTTGATCATTCAAAAGAATAAAAATCAGAACTAGATGATGATGGATTCATGGATACAAGTATCTAATTATCACGGCTTCTTACTCTATGATAGATTCAGGTGCACCTGAGGAAGGACTGGAGGCTTCTGCTGCAGGTTTTGTTGGGGAAAATGATCTGTTGATAGTGGGGCCAGGTGTACTTGGTCGCATAGTTGCAGACAAATGGAGACAGGTATTTCGTGCATGAGTTCATAACTTCAAATGATTGGTATCTAATTTACTGAATTGGAATTGAGAGATGGTTGAATTAGGCTGAGATTTTTGCGCTGCTTCGTAGTGAGTTGAGAGACTTTTTTTTAAGGATGTGCATACAATTTGCATTAAATTCTTGGAGAATGAGTAGTACATGATCCTTTCATAAACACATGTATCCATCCACTTTCCAGCAGGGGGTTGTTGGCGCAATCCTTGCATGATTCTAATTCGCCCATTTTGTTTGCGCTTGGTGGTTGGATCCTTCTTAGATAGATTTGTTTTAAGTTTATATGATTCAGTTCTTATTACCTTCCCTTTTGTCTGGTAACATGTGAACACACATGGAAATTATTTATTGCATTTGCATAAAGGGATTGCTTCAGTTTCTTCCAATCATTTTTTTTTTTTTTTTTTTGCCTTTATATTCTTCATCTATTCTGTGTACATTCATTCCTAAAGGAATTACTGAGATTATACGTTGATAATCGAATTCCCCCTTGAACAGGAGCATCCTGGTTGCCAAATATCTGGGCTGACAATGACTACAGATCATCATGATGAGTTGATAAAAATTGGTATCAGCCCATCTGTATGGGAATCAAAAGAAGGGTACCAGTTCCCTCATGTTATCTTTTGTGCTCCGCCATCCCGAAGTGTAGATTACCCTGGTGATGTAAGGTACAAAAGGAGGTTGAAGCTTCTTAAATGTAGAAATTAGCCTCTTCATTAACATGTGCCTATTTTGAAACCTCACCATGATATTTTCTAAATCCAGGCCCTACTATGCAGAAAGGGTTTTTTATTTTTTTATTTTATTTTTATGAATCTTTACATTACAATCATTCAGTTACTTGCAGACGATTGCTCTCCTATGCAGTTTTTATTTTTATTTTTGTTTTTATGAATCTTTATATTACAGTCATTCAGTTACTTGCGGACAATGCTATACTGTTCCCCTTTTTTTTTTTTTTTTTTTTTAAATGTTTGTTCCCTTCAGGTTATGTGAATAGCTCATTTTCATTGATATGAGACCTAAATGATGCAAGATATTTGAACAGTACTCAACTAATAATTGCTTTTGTTAAGCAAAATATCAATGTTTCATCACTGACAAACATAGCAGTGTAAAAATATTTAGCTTCAAAATCTATATTATAATATTGCAATAATCAGGTAAGGTTCAGTACGAATTTTGCAATAACTTGATCTTCATTTGTATTGTAGAGATTCGAAAAATGTTATAATAATGTTTTGTCACAATTCTTCAAACTGTTTCATTAGTCCTAACAAAACACATCTTTCAGCTTTAACCAAATTTATTCTGTGAAGCTGATCATGTAGTTTTTTTATTATACTCATAATGATATGACGCAATGATCTGGGGAATTAGGTAGTTATTTGAAATCTTGCACGATGTGCAGGCGGGCTGCATCAAGTTGGAATGGTGAAGGTTCTTTCTTGTTTACCTCAAGCTCTGCTGCATATGATTGCAACGACAATGGATTATGTGATGAGGTTTTACGCACTTACATCTAATATATAATATTGATATACTGGTAATAACATTGTTTAAATTGCTGTCACGATAACCTGGACATGTCACATGCGATGTGTCATGGCATTACCAATGGTTTCCAGCCACTACAGTCCATCATTGAGTGAAGTTAGTTTGGAAAAAAATAAAGTACAAAAATATTAAAAAAAATCATAATATTAGGAAAAGCTAGTATCCGATGCTCTTTTCCTTCCCATTGGAGCACAATTCACTAGACTCATGCAAGGAAGTCCTATATCACTATTTTACCTTAAGTTGTCGAATCCATTGAAATTTAATGATTGAATCAAATTTTTTCCAAGTAATTTAGTGTCATTCTAAGCCTGTCTCTTTCTATTTGAAATGATAGCCATGTATGATTTATGCATGAGCCTTTTAGGTTGACATTTGATCAGTTGTCTCTATGTGCTTATCCTCCCATCCATTATGAATCCTTCCAATTCCATGTTGTACTACAGTTGGTGATAGTCTTATGTTAGGCCTCACAAAGTAAACCCCACAATCACGACTACACTATAATTGGTACTGTATTACATTTAGAGCATGTTTGCCTACATGGTATTGAATTCCTAGGAATCTAGAGTGAAGGAGATTTTATAAAATGAGAATAAAAGATGTGAGGAGTGGAGGGTCTAAGGTGTGGGTTTAGATAGGACCATCCCTTTTCTAAGATTTGACTTGCTAAGGTGATGGTTAGGCACCCATTTCATATCAAACGGGAGATGATTTGATGGCCCTCGGTGGATCTTTATCTTCTATCCCTCACTTGTAACTATCTTCCCATTAAATATGTCTGGAAATCCCTTGCCTCCTAGAGTCAATGCATTTTGTTGGACTGCCATGGCCAACAGAAGCCTAACATTGATCAACTCAAGGCTCAGAACCTTGCCCTCCTTAATATTTTCCTTTTTGTGTTATGTAAATGAGGAATACATGTCATCTACTTTTAATGTACCCTCAGTTAGAGTAATATGTCCTAAAAGCTTCTTTTTTCTTTTTGTTTCTTTTCTTCTTTTCATATTTCTTATATCCTCTCTCTCTCTCTCTCTCTCTCTCTCTCTCTCTCTCTCTCTCTCTCTCTCATGATAAGTTAGGGGTTAGATCTGCTAAAGAACAAGAGCAAAATTTTGTGAGAGGCATGGAAAGAGAGAAGTAGAAGTCTTTTCTTTCTTTCTTTTGAAGACAGAGGCTCATCTCAATCCTTGATCGTGACAAATCCCCCCATTGGTCAAATCCTTTTAGGCCAAGAAATATCATGGCCTAACCATTCCCAATCGATGTAGAGATTATACTTACAGTCATCGATTGATAAACCGTCTTAAAAGCCCATGTAAGATCAACATGGATTCCTGTGTCTATGGAAGGTTACACACTAAGTTGATGACACATAATCTACACCCACCTGTTATCTATGGATAAAGGAAAAGGAAAAAAACAGGAAGTGGGGATAGTGTAATCCCTTTTTCAAATCTAGCTGGTATTGGCAAATGGTAATTGTAGTAAAGAAAAAATTTTGTCGTTAAGGAGGGCCTCAATATCATAATTGCTCACCTTCACAGTGCAGTTTCTTTGTAGGCATTTCAAGGAATTTGATATTGTGTAGTAATGTCATAGTAAAAGACCATTGGCGCTTCTTCTATATTCTAAATGCAGTTGAGGCATTTGAAAAATCTGCGAATGCATGCTTCAATCATGTTCTGTGAGAAGAAAATGAGAAAGTGGACAAATTGGTGAGAATGAGATATTGAGATTAGATCAGGGGACCTTTATCATTGCAAATGGCTTAGTTACTTTTTATTGCCATTTCCTTTTGACATTAATAATGCCTTTCCAAACCACTTCATTAGGTGAAATATCTTTTTATTATCAAAAAGGATTTTCCTTCAGCCTTAGAAGATAAACCTTTTAGGGTGAAGATATTTCTCCAAAAGTTGAAGGCTTTTGTTTGAGTGGCTTCTTTTAACAAAATCTCTTGCTCAAGTTTCATGAAAGGAGGCTTAGATTTCCATGATTTGGTTAATGTTTTCCCTTCGGCGGACCCTTTCACCATGTCACTCATTTGAGTTGTGGGTGATACATAGGTTTGTATTGAAAAAGATGGGGAATGGATGATCTAAAGGAAAAAAGAAAAGCTTAAATTCTATGGCGAGTGGGAAGTGATCCCACTCACTATATTTTTTGGCATTTGGATTTTGGAAAGAATAGAATAGACGTGTGTTTGAGGGAAAGTAATTGGTGGATGATATGATCTTTAGAGTTTGATCGGGGCATATTTAATTGGTCATATATCACTAAGGAATTCTTCCGCATGTATGTCTGGGTTCCTTCACTGTGATGCACATTTCTTGTGGTGCTGTTTTCATTCCTCTACTTATAACAATGAGGAATTTACAGGAAAAAAAATCCCTGTAGGACCCCATATGGCCTACCAAGACCCAATATTACGTTGGACACGGGAGGGGTCCTCTGGACCCAGTTTGTTTGTTTGTTTTTTTAACTTTTTTGGGGATGGTCGATATCGACTGTCACAGAAAGAATCAACCTAGTGTAACCATTCATCTTCATCTTCTTCTCGTCTTCTTCTTTCTTCTTCTCTTTTGTTCCAGTTTCTATGACTCACCATCTCTACCTCATAGTTCTTCTTCTTCCCTATGAAAATCCTCACCTTTTCCCCTCAAGAGATTACAAGTAACAGGAACCAACCAAAACCAAACAAGTTCTCATCTCCTTTTATTGTGTTTTCATTTCTTTCATAAATGAAACTAATATCCACTCATACACCAACCCCAATATATATATATAAGTATATGAACTTATGAACTATCAATTTCACTATATTTGAACCCAAATCCCTTTGCTTGGGATTCCTCCATTTACTACGAATAAAAGATGTTGGTGTTATGATATTCGGCCTCAAATTCGAATCCATGTAAGAAGGCGAAACGCCTCCAAGCTTAGCTTCGTCGGGTACTAACCCTAATCCCCTTCAACCCCCCTCTTTTTTCCCCAAAGCAAGAACTTTCTAACCCTAAATCGAGCTCCAAACAAAACCCATTTCTTGGATTCAACTCTTTTCGCAATCATGGATCTCAAGCTCCAACTGATCCTCCACCATTCCTCCAAAACGATCATCTTTAAGCTTTTACTACTAGCCATTGTACCGGCTGCCATTCGCTGGAGATTCATTCGATTTCGTGTATTCTGGGGCGTTGGATGCGGTTCCGGTGAAAGTGGTTGATATCGACCATTTCTGTTAGTACAAAACAATTTAAGTGGAAGGCAGTAGCTTCTATCTTCAGTGAAAATGGTCGATATCGACAAACTTCATGGTCGATATCAACCATATCGCAAAACGACAAAAGAAAAAAAGAAAAAAAGAAAGGCCACATGAGGACCTCTCCCACGTCCAACATGATACTGGGTCCAGATAGACGATATGGGGTTCTATGGGGACTTTTCCCGTAAATTCCTCTATAACAATTGATTTAAAATATAAAAAAGGTCGTCTCACATATAAAAGAAAAGAAAAAGGAAAAATAATTTCCTCATTATCTCATGGCAATTGTAAGTAAGTTTTTGTCAGAAGTTGAACTTTTAATAACTAAAAATATGGCTCCATCAATCTTTGAGTTTTTTATTCCAAAGCGGCTAAATAAATTGACCTTTTTTTCTTGGTTTTATTTAACTTATTTGTAGTTGTATCATGAGGTTTCAATGAGCATTCTGGTCATGACCATACAGGACTCTCCAATTGTACCGGTTGGGCGAAGCCCTCGAACAGATGTCCTTCTAAAAGCAGAAAATGCAGTGCTGGAGGTTGGGGGTTGTGTTCTTAGACTGGCAGGGCTTTACATATCCTCCCTTGTGTCTTTTTCAGAAAAAAAAATTCTTTTATCTATTCATAGCTGGAAACTGCAAGGCATGTCAAAATTTATTTTAATGGTGTTTCTCTTCCCTTAGCTGTTTCTCACAAGTTAGACAGAGGTGCCCATGTATATTGGTTGAAGAAAGGGATTGTTGATGCACGACCGGATCATATACTCAATCTTATTCACTATGAGGTTACAGCTACCAGTCCCTTTTCTTTTATTCTCATTGACAATGCTCAAATTATATTGTTTCATGTTCTGTCTGATTGTGCAATGTCTATGGATGCTTCCCCGGTATGTTCAGTACAAGTAATGGAGCTTCTAGTTGAGTTATCTTGGTCTATAAACCAATAGTGTCGTTTGAAGTTATACGACTTTCTCCATTTCATTATCACCAACATCATTTTTTTCTTTCGACTTGTTGCATAACAGGATGCTGCATCCCTCGTGGTTGCAATTTTGAAGAAGAAGTTTCGTGGAAGGATCTTCCTGGGCTGTGACAATCAGCCTTTATCCAGGTTCTCTGAGCCAGCTACACTTTCTCCCTCATTAATCTAAATTTTCAGTTTGATGATAAAATTTAGTTGTAGCAACCAAGAATGTACATGAATAAACATGTAGTTATTTTACACATGTATATTCTATAAATGGATGAAGTGCTTCATTCTCAACACCTGTCAGAACTTGAATGTTGATGAAAATTGGAAGACACATGTTGCAGACCTACAGGGGGTTTGTTGGGTTGGAGTGACCTTTTTCTTTTGATTGTGGGACATGGTTTAAGTTTTTTATTATTTTTTGTGATTTTGTTTTTTGCATGATTGACTTTCAGGTTTTGATATTCTTTGAGGTTGGTGGTAATGGATACTGTACCTGTTAATTAAAAAATGAAAAAAAAAAAAAAAAAAAAAAAAAAAAAAAAAAAAGAAAAAACCCACAGTTTACAATGCTATAGGTGGGAAGTTCAAGAAATTTTTATTCCTTCAGTGGAGCATGATCTATTGTCAAACACCCAATGAAATCCTATCTAAGATAGAGGCCAATGGAAAGTGAGCCCATATGTATGAAGTCAAACCAAGTGGTGTCAGTGCCCATCCCACAATTTTTATAAAAGAAAGGAGAAAACAGTAGGATTTATCAACAGATGAATTTCTCCGAGAATGTTTAAAATAGGATAACTACCCACTTTCCATAACCATGAAATTATAAATAAATAAATAAATAAAACAGTGATCAATAGTGAAATTTCACCAAGGGCATTTAAAATTGGATTATATGGTTTGCTTTCAGTCATATGGATGTTCTCTCTGCAGCATAAATGTCTCTTCTTCTCCACTCCACCCACATGCACACAACCCCTATGTATGTTTGTCTGTGTAGAACTGTGTAGGAGACACCTGTATTCCCAATTGGAGTTAAATTACATCAAGGGTCCACATTTAGCTCCTATTTATTTGTCTTAGTTATGGACAAGTTAATGGTAGATATCCAATTGTAGTTCATCCAACTGTAGTTCCTTCAAGTATGTTGATTGTTGATGCTGCGGTACTCAGTAGTTGTACAAGAAAGCAATCAAAAAGCTTTGGAGAAAGGATCTTAACCCAAATGGATTGAAAATCAAGCATGTCAAAAGTAGAAAATAAGGAGTACAAGTTCAGTGGATTTGGGAGTAGGGATGATAAGATGGTAAAAACTAAAAATAGTCTCGTACCAGAACGTTATAGATTTAGGTGTTTTGGAGCAGCTATTGAGCAAATCAGAGGATTTAAGTCAGATACAGCAAATAAAATTAGTGTTGGATGGGCAGAGTAGAGACGACTGAGTGGCTTGTTTTGTGGTTGTCATTTGTCGACTCCCACTTTGACTGAAGCGGCATTTTTACAAGACATCGGTTAGACCTGCTATGTTACAGTGAATTGAATGTTGGACAATAAAGAAAGCTACATGCAACACAGATGCACATACTAGAGGGACATGTGGAGTTACAAGAAAGGGTAAAATTAGGAATAAGCTCATATGGAGAAAATTAGGAATAGCATATTTGAATAAACTCACTGGTACCTCCAGTAAAGGAGAAAATCAAGGATTTAAAATGGTATAGACACATGCAAAGCAGATCCGCAGCCCCTGTTCGATGTATTTGAAGGGTTACATGTTCAAGGAAATAGGCAAAGAGGGAGATTAAAGATCTTAATTGAGTTAGTTAGAGAAGACGTGATGGAATGTGGAGTTACTGAGAACATGGGTCCAAATAGGGTTGAGTAGGAAAGTAGAACATGTCTTTGTGAATTCTATTTTTATAACCCTATTTAAAGCCGAGTTCCCTGAACTCCATAATCTAGCAAAATTTTGGAGCCCACTAGTATGTGTGCCCATCAAATAGTGGGTGGGATAGGTCTATGCATTGCCGAAGGTTGGCTAAAATTAAGGGAAATTTGGTTGTCCTTATCTCTTGACGTGGGGGCCTTAAAGTTGGATAACGTTAGGTCATAGGTAATGTGCATGTTTTTGTTAGCCAATCCAATGGAAACAGTTGGACAAGTGTAAACTTGGGTGAGTGCCAATTCACATGGGTGTGCTAAAGGGGTAGCAAGTGTAATGGGGTTGGTTTGATCATAGGTGGACCCTAGTGGCTGGACTGCTTTTAGCTTAAAAGAGGTACTGCCTCTCTGGGTAATGCTGCTGTGTTCCCTCTTTTTGTTGCTTAAATTACTCTCAGTGTCAGCATATATCATTCTTTTCCTATTTGAGGAGGCTTTTCTTCAATCATGTTGCTTGCTGCAGGCAGGATATTATGGAGTTGGTAAATAGGAGTGGAAAATTCAGCAAGAAGTTTGAGGGTTTTACAGGTATGCTATTCCCTGTTGTTTTAAGAAAGAAACTAAGACTACATTTTATTTTATTATTATTATTATTTATTTATTTTTGTGCCTTCTCATGACATCGTGAAGCTTTAACCTCGGAGAACTTATTTGTCCTTGTCCGGAGTATATGCTTTGAATTCTCTGGTCTAAAATTTTGGGTCCCATGGTCGATCCATATTCCAAACCATTTTTATGAAAGGCCCTGGTGCAGGAGACCGTATTCCAAACCATTTTTGTGATAGGGTCCCAAAGTGAACAATTAGATTGGTGGTTTGCTATTAGATTGTTGAAAGAACATGTAGATGGTATACATTCATTCACTGGATAAAAAGGTAATTATTGGATTTTGATTGCTATCCAACCACAACTGGCACTGGTTTTGACTTTTGAACATGATTTATCTACATTAGGACTGATTCGGTTAATGATCAAAATCACCAATGATACTTTCTTTATTGCTTTTCTTTCTCCAATATTGTGAAGCTTTAAGCCTGAGATGTATATACTTCCATGTGCAGGCACTGCTGATTCATTGGGGAAGAGTTTAAATAACTCAAAAACTCGTGCAGAAATTGGATGGGAGCCAAAATATTCGAGTTTTGTACAATTCCTTGGACTTTCAGAATAGGTGTGGCCTGCTTTCTTTATTTTCTATTTCTTTTATAATCGAGGAAAAAAAGAAAGCCAATTTTGTTCTTTGCTATCTGAGCAACATCATACAATGTTAAACTGATGTACATCTGACTGGGCTGCGATACTGATCTTTTCTTTTTCAGTTTACTTTTTGTTTTTATATATATATATATATAAAAAAAAATAAAAAAATAAAAAAATAAAAAAAAAACCTGGCTATTTGTTGAAGGAGCAGCTATTGTTCAGCTCTTGCGAAATGCTGCAGACGTATTCAAGTAATTGCATAAATCATCCCGATCTTCAGACTCCTAACAGTCACTCTAATCTCCTTCTAAAGATGATTTTTTAAATTAGGATCTTCATCTTCTTAAACCCTGAAACGAGACTTAAAAAAAAAAAAACAGCAATCTCAGAATTCAATTGTTAAGTTTTGTTGGGGCATCTAGTGATTTTTCATTTGATCTTGATGAGCATCTATGGATTCTGGTTTCTTTCATCTTTTGGTGAAAGTCTTTTTCAAACACAGATCAAAGCATCAGAAGTAATGGATTTCTTTTTCTTTCTTTCTTTTTTCTTAACAAAGATCCTTTTTCCCTAAGTTTTATTGTGTGTTACATAGGACTTCAACATTTCCTGGTATCACCTTTTCAAGAAGAAGGAAAAGAAAATGCTTGAGTGGAGGTCATGGCATTTTGTAAATGTTGTCATCCCTACAACCATAATAAGTGCACTTTTTTTTTTATCCATGTAGACTCTGTAATTTATGCATCATTTCTTGGATCAGCAAAAGTTGGATCAATTGGAAATTTGTCATCTTTGTCATTGTCATCATTAACATCATCAGGGCTTTATCCAATTAGTTTGAGGTCAGTTTTAAGGAAATTTTTTTCTAAGGAGTAAGGACAAGAAGAGTGTGGTTACTGTCAAACTTGACCCACCAGGCCATCATCACTTTCCTTTCACAGAATGAGCACCTAATATTTTGACGCCATCATGCCATTCCTACATCTTGAATATTGCAATTTATGGGCAATAAATCTGTTGATGTTCCGCTTAAAGTTACCATATGTTCTATTATTCATGGCTCATCATGAGAGGGTTACTCTATTAATTAGGGATTGGCTAAAATGAAAGCCTTGTACCGACTATGTTTGGGTCGATTATATGAATTGTGTTTCTCCATTTTAATCTTTCATGAGCCAAATCCTCAGATAGGTTGCACGTTTTTAGATCTAATTTTAGAGTAAGACTTCTACTTTAAAAAGTGATTTTAACTATATAAAGTGCAAAGTGCAGTGTCTAGAAATATTACATTTCTTGTGTTTGGTTTAAACAAAAAAAAATTATTTTTTAAACTTACGTATATTTTTGAAGTATTTTCTATCCTAATTTCATTAGTTTATTTTGTAAGAGAATCTTTTGATAGTATCTTGAGAAAGACTGAAGATTTTGGCTCGCAATTTTCCAAGACCGAGAAATTGTTGAAACAGGCCTGTAGATCACTGAATTATGGTTTGTCCTGCTATTATTACAATGGAGTCTCTTCTGGATATAGCTGATTGTTTATACTAGCATTTTCTTAGTAAGTCTCCCAACAGTTATATGAAAAGATAGAGATGAATGGTTCTTATACAGTAGACATAACTTTGGATTTAGCATGACAGGAACCCACCCTTTGCTTGATGTAACCGCATGTATCATATGATGCCATATATCTATAGCCTTTGTTCAAATCACGCTCCTTTCAATATGATATGCACTGTTGAATTGATCATATATAGTAAACATAATTATATGCTTACATGTAAATCCAATGGTATATATTAAAACATGTGTGAAATAGCGAAGGCGGGGCCCACACAGATTAATCAGGTATTTAGCTGCTGTAGCATTAGTCCATTCTAGAAAAGATCTTATCTGGGGGCCACCTTTATTACAGAGAACTAGTGTGTGTGATGTTTCTTTTCAATGCACCGTGGAGAGACTGGGCCTGACCAACTCTCTCGTTTTTTCCCCTTGTTTTTAAGGTAAGGACCTTGACCCCATGTTAATATTATATCCTTGTGTAGGAAAGTGAAACCAGACAAGTCATTGATTGCAAAGAAAAATGTGGTTGGATAGTCAAGTATGAGCACTAGAATAAAATTCTTAGGAGGATGGTGAGACTTGATCATATTTCTATATGAGAGCTCACATGGTATGGTCTTCTTGCTGATGGTTGTTGATTTGGAATTCTAGTGACGATTGGAATACTTGACAAGTTGACGGAGTCATCTGGTTTTGGTGGAAGACCAAGTCAAATATGGGGTAAATTCAGCCGAGTCACATATAAATAATTAATGCTCAAGGTTTGGAGTTAACTATTTAAAAATGATTAATTGAAATATAATAAATTTACTAATTTGAATTTTTTTTATTTTTAGTACATGTAAATAAATATAGGAAATATTCAAGTGAGAACATTACATGACAACTTTTTTGCGGGGTTCAACTAGCAATCCATCTAAACCTAGCAACCAATAGGGAATCCCCCTGATAGTCACTAATCTCAAATATTGATACATTCGAATGGATTGAACTGTTGGATTGGGGGTTAGATATTTTTTTTTGAATATGAAGCCATTAAACTTGTGGACAACGGATGAAGGGGGTTATGGGCATGGATTTGGGGTCCAACTTGATACTTGATATCTAAGTTTGATAAGTATTTGATCAATTTTTTAAATATTTTTAAAAAAGATATCTCTCCCGTGTTCGATGAGTTGTCTCTTTGAGTCAATTTTTAGAGTTAAACGAGTCAAATTCAAGCCGGGAGTGTTCCAACCTCGAACCTAATGAGCCATTCGATTGACACTTTTTGGCCCTTTGGGGCTGGTTTGGCAAGCCCTTTTTTTTTTTTTTTGGTTTTGTTTTGTTTCTTTCACCATCCGTTTCATGGCCACTGGTGAAGATCCTCGCTGTATGTTAAATACTGAGCTATATTCTTATTTTTCATTCATGGCCAACCCTATGGTATAAATTACTCTAATAGGTAGTTGGGTAGTCATAGTACCAATGAGTGATATGAATGGAGGTGGGCCCCACATGAAACAACACAAGGTGATGGAATGGACTTGACTAGGGATATTTTGCTAGTCAGTCTACAACCTGCACATTCTACACGGCAGTGGCAGAGCCCACCACCATGTGAATTCCATTGCCTACCCTGTCGAAAAATCAACATCAATCAGCCAAACTTCTAATCCTAGAAAGTCATTCTCAAGTCCCATCTATCTACTCCTGGAACCTCCCAATATTCAAACTGTATATGGGGACCTCCTCTCCATAAATCCCCCCATCAGACTCTGGGATCTCTGGCAAAATACCTGCCTTTGAAAGTTGGGTCTAACCATGGGGCATGTCTGTTGCTCATCTCCTGAAGAAGGTCCGGACATCATGGGATTTCTCTTGGCTCTGGTCATTGCTCTAGTGCTTATGATGATCTGCACCCTGCCACGCCGCCGCTGCTATGTTGTTCGTTGTGTGTGCTGAAATTGGTCAGATTTGGAATTTTATTTTGCTCTCATTTTCCCTAGTTATGTATCAATAACAATCCTTAGCATGTATTGGCTTTCTATCCATTTTTTTTTTTTTATTTCTGGTTGCTAGTGAGAATGGTGAATGAATTATAAATAGTTGCTAGATGAAGGGGAGACTGAAGCTCCCCTCCACAAGGTTTTTGCTTTTATGGGTAGTAGGCTTTCTTTGCTGCACCTTCATGAAACATCATTTCATTAGTCCTGTAAATACTTTGTAATTGTGATCTATTCCAGGGTCAGAATGATACTAATAAAGAAGTGAATTGGCATCGATTCAACTCAAGATCTTTTATGTTGTTATGTCCCCAAGATGGATTGTTTTGGATTGTTTTTCTGCTCAAATTTAGAGTGTGTTTGTGTAACAAAAGAATTTTGCAGCCTATAATTTTTATTTTTATTTTTTTATTTTTTAATAAAGCTGAGTATGGAATCTATTTTTGGGTCCAGGAGAAATTTATATTTGGACCTGGATCTACGCATATAGGATCTAGAACATTTAGATCAATTTCCAGATCCTTGTATGTTCCGACCCAAAAAGATCAAGGTTTAGGATGATTACGTTCATATGACACATATTCAAGACATATATATAAGTTTTAAGGGCCTACATAGCTTGAATTATATTCATATTTGAAAGTCTACTTAGCTTTAATAATGTATCTTTTGACAGTTCCACATGTATATTTAAAATTTTATTTCGAAAGCTTTTTTGTCCAAGTATATTAATGTACTCCACAACTTCATCCAAAATCGGTTACATTTTTCAAGTTAATGCTGGATCAGAATACAACCATAGATTTCAAGGAATTTTTTTTTTTTTTTTTTTTGTTTTTAACCTGGCCAAGGGGATTATGACCCAAGAGAGAGCCCACCACACACATACTGGAAGATAGCCTGCATTAGCAGGAAAGGAGCCCACACAAGTGGTTCTCACTATAGGTTTCATGTCAAAATGGGATTCAGACCTGGACCCTAAATCTATACAAACAAATTTGAGTCCAAATCTACTATGGTTCTGCCCTAGATCCAACCTTTCTGCATCCCTATGCCTAGATCTGTGCAGTTGTTTTTAATACAAGCAAACTGCATGTACATTCCAGCTCCATGGCCCCACTTGAGCCTACCTTAGATTGCTTTACCCCCTTTAATTTATCATCGACTCGATCATCTGGCAATAGCTTAAATTTTACAACCATCTCACCTTTTATTATCCACAGATTGAATCTCAAGAGATTCTATGGTAAATAGATCTTTGAAATTTAGGATTGTTAAATGGAGGGTTAGGATGAACCTGTGGGGCTTGATTTTCTGCCTGATGCTTATTCATAATGAGAAAACCAAACACATCACCCAACCCTCTCTCCCAATATCATGGATAAACATGCATTTCACTAGGACCCATGACTACATTTTGCAGTTAGCAGCACAAAGTAAAAACTGTCAACTCTTCATTAAGAAATATTGCTGCAGTGTCACCAATTGAATGTGGGCCATTGCTCATTCATTTGACAAATTTTTTCACGAGTAGTGCTACTTGGACAAATTTTTTGGATAGAATTTTGGACAAATCCTATGGTATGTCTTAAATATCATTGGAGATATTCAAGACATACCATAGGATTTGTCTAAAATTCTGTCCAAAAAATTTATCCAAGTAGACTTTTTGTTTTTTCACCAAGCCCATTGAGTAAAAGTTCACAGCCCATCCACAGTATTTTTTTTTTTTCCCTCAAGGTAAGGCCCATGTCACATCCACTGTTGGCTTGTATGAAAGACAAAAGTTTCACAAGCATAGTATTATCTAACCCTAGATTCAAAAAACAAAATATAATTAATCCATACCCAAATATTTCATATATAAACTTGTATCATACACCTTTTTGTTAAGGGATCGTACTCTTAATTACGTATTATATAATGTAAGTTATGGTCCTGGCGTTGGGTATTTGGACCTTCAGCATGAAACCCTACTCAAACTTGGATTCAAATTTTACTCAGGGTCCATGCAGTGACCCAAACTTGGAACCAAATTTAAACATGGTCCAAATGTTGGACCATAACCCCATTTTTTTGTGATTTGACTGTATTGGTGCTCTAAGACCCGACTTTTGCCCGGAGGTATTGACATTTAAAATTTTTCTCTAAAACAGTATAATTTAGCCCGCATGCTGTGTGATATCTTAGATACTCCATAAAATCAAAATCTCTGTAAGATACAGTAGTATATTGCAAAATATAAGGAAAAAATTATCATTTTTACACTTTTTTTTTTTATTAACCAATCTACGTAAACATTCTAAAAATCAACACCTCTACTGCAAAAGTCACACACAAAACAACCATAAGTGACTATAGATGACCATGCAAAGAAAACCCATTGTATGATTCAAACCCAAAAGACCCAAAACCCTTAAAATGAAGTTACGTTGGCACAGTGGTCTCATGAAAGTGGGCCTGAAATTAAGCAGCCGCTGTGCTTTGGGAACCCATTGGATCTTGATCATCAAGGGCAGGTGATGATTGGGAAGTGGTGAAGATAGGAGAGTCTTTGGCTCTTTGCTACCCTATTATTGGCTGCTTGATAAACCATATTTCAATTATTGACAGGAGAGCTGTTGCTTTCATCCAGAACCAAGGATGAGGACAGAAAGGGAATACAATAGACACACGACAACCACAAATGACCAAAGACAGACCGCATCATACAAAGAAAACCCACTCTATAATTTAAAAGAACAGCCTGTTTGGGCAATTCACTTTGCCTGCAAAGTGAATTGAATGTTCATTAAGACAGAAAAGAAAATAGGTCATATTAGAAAGTATCATATTTCAAAAATCACCTCTTCTTTAAAAAACAAAAAGTAAAAAAGTTACTTTCTCATTCCACTAAATGACAAAAAATCATTTTCTTTTGATCCAAAAAAACGTAAAAAAAAAAAAAAAAAAATCTATTTTCTCATTCCACTAATAGGTGGAAAGGCACCACCACCTCATGCCACAAAATGACGAAAAATATTACCGGTGGATTTTGAAATTTGGTAAATTTTTTCTATTTGACCCCTCTTCTTTTCATTCTACAAGTGAATCACCCAAAAAAAAAAGAAGACGTGCAGTGGTCTGATGATAGTGGCCCTAAAGCCGATCAGTGGCTGTGCTTTGGGAAACCATTGGATCCTGATCATTAGGGGCAGGTGATGATTTGAAGTGGTGAAGATAGAATAGTCTAGCTTGGATAAAATTCTGCCACCCTATTGGCTGAGCATTCTGATAAACCATATGTCAATTCTCGACAGGAGAGCCATCCATCCCTTTCCTCCCATGGGGAGTACATGAGACACAAAACGACCAAAGGCAACCACACAAAGCAAAAGCATCGTCCAATTCAAACCCAAAACCTTTACAATGAACTCTCTCTCTCTTTCACCTACCGGGGCTGGGCCCCACCCTCGCGCGAGAGTAGTAAAACTCAGGAGAGGTGTGGAGCCCTTGGATGAGAAAAGTAGACCTTGGGTGAGATAAGAAAGCCCTCGGATGACGGAATATGGCATGCCCAGGATTCAACCAAGTGAGAATCGACGCCTATTACCACTGAGGTAAGTGGTCATTCCCCCTTAAAATGAAGTTATTTTGATGCAGTGGTCCGATGATTGTGGCCCTATAGCTGATCTGCGGGAACCCATTGGATCTTGACAACCTGGGGCAGGTGATGATTGAAAGTGGTGAAGATAGGATGATCTAAACTGGATAAGAAATCTGCCACCTACTCAATGGCTGAACGCTCCAGTATTTGATAAACCATATTTAAATTATTGTACAGGAGAGATCACTTTCCCCCAGAGGTAACCAGGGATTAAGGCCAGAAAGGGAGTACATTAGAAACAAGTACACAACTACAAACGACCAAAGACAACGTTGGCTCAGTGGTCTGATGATAGTGGCATGCAGCTATATATGCTTTGGGAACCCATTGGATCTTGGACCACCAGATGCAGGAGATGATGGGAAGTGCTGGAGATGGGATAGTTTAGCTTGGGTAAAAATCTGCCACCCTATTGGCTGAGTGTCCCAGTATTTGATCAACCATATATCAATTCTTGACAGGAGAGCCATTGCTTTCCTCAGGTATGGAGGGAAGAGGCCTTCTGGATGGAGGTGACAAAGATCCAGGCGTCTCCTTCAAGGCTACAGCCTGGAGATTAAAGACCCCTTGTCTTGATATAAGGCGAGGCCTTGTTGGCAAGAACCTATTTCCATCCAAGAAAGAGTGGGAGTGGGCACTTTCTGCAACTTCTCTAACATCGTAACCTGTTCATTTGTTTTTATTACTAATTACTAGTGCTCAAAGTAAGAAGTTGAGTGTGCCAGAATAGAGATTGATTGTTTAAAATTCATATAGCATGAAACATGCCATCCCTTCTAAAAGGATATTCACACTTACCCTTTTACAATTACAAATAAACTCCTCGTCTCATCACTATAGGATTTTGACAATTCACCCTTTTTACTTGGACATACCCAAAATTTTAAGTAACAATTAGAAGTCAGCGTTAACAAAAAAGTCGAATCACAATCACTGGCATCTAATTCTTGGAATCTTGTAGACCTTCTAAAAGATGTTCAATTCTGTATTTCATAATAGGCTGACCTGACCGAGTCTTCTTAAACATCTTCTCCCTCAAAACCTTTCGGCGTGCTTCAGCTCTCTCTCTCTCTTCCTTCTTTGCCTGCATGATGGACTCTCTCTCCATCCTTGCCTTCTCTTGTTCCTCCAGTTTCTTCTCATACTCTTCTCGAGCACTCTGCAAACTGTTTCTGTTCTTGTTCTTGAATTTGTTCTTCATTTTCGTATTGTTTCTTATTTCGTGATCATCAGTACCACCCTGTAATATCATCAGAAAACGATTATTAAATATTTTAATAGTTAAATCCCATGTCGTCTGCCCATCCGCTTGTAGCTCAAGTGGTGAAGCATCTCCTTATCACAAATACAACCGGGATCAATCCTTGGGTCTTTTGGGTAGGGCCTTGAGTGTAGCACGAGTGGGCAGGGGGTGTGGGTGAGTATACTGGAGGCAAAATAATAATAATAAAAATAGTAAAAAAATATCATGTTGTAAACATAAATGGCGAAAATTAAGAAGGAAATGGCATATGAACAACACGTGTCTCAAATAGGACTGCGTCACCATCCATAGCAAGAAAAAGCCCTAATCTTTCACAAGTGACTTCCTAGAGAGTGAGAGAGAGCAGTTGTTCATTGTGCCAAAAAACTCCTCCTTATTTTCCTTCTGGGATCAAGTGCAATCGAATGACGCAAACTAAGTGATTCAGGAAATTCTACCACAAGCACTGAACATCCATTATCGAAGCATCCCTTTGGATGTAAAAGTGGGGGTGCACAGAACATCTTTAGGCGTGGGGAGGATTGATTGGGGTTGGCTAGTAGGTGAAGCACTATTTTGCCACTGCTAACCATGAATGCTTTCTCCATTCTCAGCTTCCTCTAGTGAAATGCAAACAAGAGGATGTAACAAAAAGCCCCTAACAGCTTACACAGTTAGCCTGATCATTCTCATCCAAACTAGCTCTAAATTTTCATTTTCATTTTTAGGGTCGATATCATCTTTAAAATAACAGCTAAATAAGCAGCCGAACCTCTGGGAACTGTGCAGCTGGAGAAGTATGATTCTCCGATGCATGCAGTTGCTTTAGTGACCTCTTGTACTTGCTTACACATTTCGCATTTTTGTAGAACTCCCTCTGTTTTTCTGGAACAGTAGAAAACATGGTTATGACTGGAGTGGCAAAAGTCAATTAAGGTAATGTGATTGGGTTTTTTTTATAACAATGTGATTAGATTATAATGCTAACATGACTAAATGCGAAAGCATCTTATGTAAAGCTGAATGTGGCAATTAAATGAATAAAAGGAATGCTGGAGACATACATCATATAATGGTTACCCTTCAAAAAATAAATAAAAATACATCATATAATGGTTACTGTAAACCATTTTTACCATATAATCAGTTTAAAGATCAGTGACGGGAGACTTAAACATCGAATTAGCATGATCTTTCTATAAGTTTCAATCAGCGTGATTCTTTTACCATGGTTCACCTATGGTAAGACTTTACTGTTCTAGGGCGCTGATCCAAGCTAACTTTGCCACATGTATGGTAGAAGAGAGTTTCCATGGGAACTATAGTTATCATATTTCAGTGATACCTATTTGTAGTTTCTCCTTACCATTCAAAAAAAAAAGAAGTAATAGTTTCTCCTTCAGATCAACTTTGAAATATTTTAACATGTGCATCTAGTACATGTAAATTATTTTGTTCAAATTTCGTCATCACTGTCCATAGTTACAAAATTTGGACCATCTCAAAATGCAACTAGAATCTTGTAAATTATTTTGTTCAAATTTCGTCATCACTGTCCATAGTTACAAAATTTGGACCATCTCAAAATGCAACTAGACTCTTCAAAGAGTCCACCATTCAATTTCATTGAAACTCTCATAAATTGATAAATGATTTTTTTAAAATAATTGAATGCATTTTCTTGTAAGAAATGATACACTATAAGGTAAAGAAACAGAATTACAGAGTGCCTGCCACCTAACAAAAGTCATGGCGGAAAAGTCAAACTCTTAAACAACTCACTCTACCTTCTACGCCTGACTTGGCTAACAAAACCCTCCACTTCATTTGTCTATCTTTTTTTATTTTTTTAACAAATATGGAAACAAACTCACAGATACCATTTGAATAAGTGAAATGGCTGATTCGATAAATATTTTCCATTTCAAAAAAAAAAAAAAACACTTCGAACCAAAACTCCTATTCTTATGTAATACCCTGGACCCAGTTACAAGGGCCAGATTATTTTCAGGTATTTTATATTTAATTTTCTTGATTTTTTTGGGACCCATAGTTTGATGGAGGATTTTGAGTGGGACTTGTATTGATTATACCATAGACTCCTAGTAATGTTAGGAATAGGATTGGCATGTGAGAAGGAAATAAATAAAATTAGGATGAGGACTTTGGTTAGGATTCTAACTTTAGCTTCTATCTATCTATCTATATATATATATATATATATAGAGAGAGAGAGAGAGAGAGAGTTTGACCCCAAGCCTCTTTCACGCTATTCTCCCTCTCTTTTCCACTTTCTTTTCCATCAAGCCAAAGCTTAGTTTAGTATTAGCCTTGAAGAAATTAGGAGGAGGAAGAACCAGTTCTAGTTAGCCATAACAAGTGAGTAAAAATTCTGATATGCTTGTGTGTGGTTCCTAATCTCTTATTTTCTGCCTTTGGATTCTTTGTTATTCAGTTTTATGGATGTAGATGATGATGTTGATTGATTTCTAAGCATTTGAATAACTGCTACAGTATTCCTATGTTATTATCGACTTGATCACATATGGGGCTCAAAATCTTCACCTACAGCTTGGAGTCCTTGCAAATCTTTTTAGTAATGTAGATATGAGCTTTAGGCACCATTCTCATCACGATTTATACAAAAATTAGCAAGAAATCTGAATCAGAATTGGATTTTTCCAACTCCAGATCGTCAAAGTGTAGTTTGGTCGATATTGGTTGTGGGACCACATGGCCCACTTGATGGGAAATCAGATCCAACCATCTGATAGGGCGCCGCTACACAACGCCTATGCAGATTGAGTCCCATTAGGCCCACTATCCAACTGACCCAGAAACCCTGAACGTGACTGCCATTTTGCCAAATTTCCTGTTGAGTTTCAGAAGCTTGAAAACTTACATTATGGCCCCTGTTATTGTTCCTTATTATAACTTGAAACTGTTTTGAGATATTTCTCTAATGATGGACTTCTGAAATTACAATTAAGGGCCCCGTATTTATTGTTTTTCATAGTTGGGCCTGTTTTGATTAATTTGAGACCATTCCTTGGATTTCAAATTTTATGAAATTACAAATAAGGGTTGTTCAATTGTTGTTGCTAAATTTATTGTTGGAGTTGTTTTCTTTATTTCATAACTTGAGTAATTATGATTTGAAACATATTGTGGATTATGATATCTGTTGTGTACCATTGTTATTTGGGAATCTCACATGGTAGATTGTGTGGGTTGTATATGTATATGTTGTGGTTAAGTTGGTAATTGAATAATTCCCTTAAAACTATAAAGGGGTGAGTTATGTAATTGACCTCTCTCACCTCGTGCACCAATTTTGATTTGGACTAGGGCAGATTAAATTCACATAAATTGAGAAGGGGTTGATTATGGAATTTGCCCATTACAAATGTTGAGGACATATTAAATATCAGATTTTTTATGAGACATGTATTCGCTATTTGAATTGGAAAACTGAGATAAGATGACTTTGTTAATTTGGAGGAACCTTTTGGAGACCCCTAGACCACTAGCACTATATGGGATGATGTCCCCGTACAAATGGCCAATTTTATGAGGATTGTTGATGTTGGACCCTTTTGGGAAAGATCGATTTTGTGTTACCGGTTTGCTGGTTTTGGACCTTGGTGGTCGATTTTGTTTTGGGACAAAAAAGAACGATTTTGAGACGTGCAGGAATGAGTTTTGGGAACTCTTTGTACATATGATATCTTTGTGGAACATGAACTTTGGGCTTGTGCTATCAGGTGGTTAGGAGGTTGTCGTTTGTTTGACCTGATTCCAACCTTGGCTTGACTGAGACTTTGGGTGTTACTTTAATTTGTTGTATAATCTTATCTAAGTGTATGTTTAAATGCACAAATAGATTAGAATATCCATTCACTCTGTTATACTGATATTTTGTGGATTTGCCCCAATCTAGGTAACCATAACTTAGCGACTCAGTAAAATCTTGGTGACCGAGAGATAGACATTGGGATGCGTCCTTAAGCGTCAAAGCCACATAGATGAAGAACAATTATATTTAATAGAGACTTTGGGATGCATACTTGAGCGTCGAAGCCACATAGATGAAGAAGAATTAGATTCAATAGATTGTTTAGATTATTTCATTTGAAAGACATTGCAGTTATTTCTTTATTGGACAATGTCACATTTGTTAAGGGCCCCGGATTCAAGGTCGTTACATCTTAGCTCATCCCAATGCATTTGATGAGCCCCGTCGTATTATTATTGTATGTATTGAATGGGTATTTTCACCTTTTATGTATACAATAGTGTTTATAATGGTATTTCTGTGTATAATATTATATAATGATTTATCTAAAATGGATTTTGTTATGAGGAAATTTGTCAAAGAGGTTATACTAGCAATTTCATGGACCATTGCTTCTATATATATAAGCTTTGACAAGTCAATTTATGGATGAGTACATACTAGAAGAGGATGCACTATAATGAATTAATTGAACTGGGGCAATGAGTAGTGCAAATTGAACCAAACTGTGTCAAACTAGATATTTAAATTGTTCATTAAAGTCAGTGAACCCAAGTTAAATTGGGTAGTGAAAAAAATTAAATAAACCTAACAAATGAATTGGTGACCTATCACTGGTACAAAATTGTGAATGAAAAAAATCTGAATATGACTCATTCAAATTGCAAACCAGTTAGCCATTCTGTGAACAAGTCTATGTTTCCAAAAAACATGCGGCAAGTGAATTAACACTAGTGCAGTCCCTTCCTACCAAGATTACTTTCCATTTCCAGCTCAATTGAAAAGTTGTTAGGACTCTCAAATTTCAGGCAGACCTTACAAAACCTCAAAATGAAAAGACTCTTGTTTGGCTCTCTATATCACCCCAAAACCCCCCAAACTATTACCTTTCCCTTTGTCTTTCACTTTTTCATTACAGGGTCTTTCTGAGGAAGGTGAAGAACTCATGAGTCAGAGAGGACACGAGAGTAAGGGCACTTGGGAACTACGAAGAGCCCCCAACCTAAACGGTCCCAATGATCCAATAGGACCCTCAAGGACTATACAGTTTTGATATTAGGCCACTTCCCAAGCCATATGGATCGAGTCAGCCATGTTTAGCATTCATAGGAATTGAGGCGATCCTACAAACAACCCCTTTTTTTTTCTCCTTCATATAGTCATAAAGGCATGCCAATGATTTTGCTCTGACAAGTGACAAGGATGAAGAAAGAAAAGGCTATCAAAAATTGAAGAAAGACTGCAACAGCTGGAAACAAAGGGCACTGCATGTTGCTATCCTTGCAGCCAAACCAGACACTACAACAGATTGCAAAATCAAGATGGTGGGGTCAAATACAATGAGCAGTAACTATCGTTGGGACAATAAACCAGAAAATGTCTAGCAAAAGCAAGATTTTGAGTGGGGGATATACTATAATCTACAATGTGAGGCAGAGTACTTAAAATTGATATAATCAGCAGCTAAACTAATTGCCTCCATACTTTGGCTACAAAAAAAGATTGCAAGTAACATTCACATTAATGGGGACTTTCTTTACTCTTGAACCGCAGCGCAGGCCAATAACGGTGACTGTTAATTAGATGAGGTATGGGCCCTTCCAAGCACGTCGCATTTATGTAAAAATTCAACTACATTAGGCAAATGCTATCAAATCTATGGGTGGGTTTTTATATGAGACAGTATAGTTTGAGATGCCCCTTGTGAGATGAGAATACATCAAAATGTCTGATTGATGCACCTGTTTCCCACAGGGTGAAATTTGGGTGAGAACTACTGCCTCTTTTCGCATTTTCTTCACACGATAAACCCCTAAAATTTCAGCAAACAGGAAACACCCAACAATCTCCAATACAAAAGGGTTCATCCAAACCCACAAGAACGAAGATTGCCAAGTTCTATCAAACTCAAATTCAGAGAGAATTAACTGTTTCAGCAAACACTTTCTTCAAGAAACCAACAGTTTTTCCTATTTGATTCTTAATCAGAACCTGTTTGGTAATAAACAGAAAAAACCAGTCTTTTTAATCGAAGCTAGTTACAATCATTACATCAGAGATCGGAATCATTCAATCAAAGATGGGTTTTGCTGGAAATGGGTTTTTTGAGGTGATTGAGCAGTTAAAATCACTTACTGATAATAGCGGGATTGTAATCAGTTCTCTTGGTTTTGGCATTGGTGAAGGCCTCCAACGAGAGGCCTTTGCCGCCCAAACGCTGCCTATTTCGCTTTCTTCTGTCAATATTGTAAGTGTTCACGGTCGATTCGCCTTCGCTTCTTCCATTGAAATCGTTGGTTTGGTGCTGCAGTGGCCGTTTCTTCATATCTGAAAGGAGGCGGCTGGCTATTGGAGGCGGAAACGAAACCCTAGATTTCTGGGAGAGGAATTATGTAGATTGCAATGCTCATGTGGTCCCAGTATTAGATTATTTACAAGGGCTTTTTTTTTTTTTTAAGAATTTTGAAAATCAGGTGGAGAGAATTTCAAATTTTCAAATACTATCTCTCACGTGAAATTTAGACGTTGTAATGTTATTTTAAATTTTTATATTAAAAATGTATTGTATATAATTTGTTTAGCAATATTATAAAAGTTTTGTTCCATAAGTCTTAGAAATATATAATTTACAATATGGGATCTATTTTTTATTGTATGTGGCACTCAATTATTGTCGAATATGGGATCTACCTATAGAAATTACCGCATGATACACACCTTTTAAAATTAGAATACGGGACTAATATTCATGAGATTTACAGTGTGGGCCAACCTTTATAGAAATTATAGTGATGTAAATATGAAGCCCACCTTTAGAAGGTCACCTTATTTGAGATTATAAACGTTGGGTCTACCTTTATGATAACCGAGAGGATTTAGGTATTTAAATGACATTTTTTAAAAAGGTAAGAGATCAGTATGAAACAATTACACCAACAAATAGTTTCATAAAATAAAAAAAATTAAAGGTTTTTTATTTTAAATTCTTTTATACACTTACCAAACATGTTTTCAGCAGCCTTATCTCATGGAAACATAAAAATATCTTAATGACAAGATCCAGAACGCACCCTAGAATGTTATGATTCTGGGAGCTCAAAATGTTAAACAGCAGCATTTCATATGGGTTAGTATCGAAATTCAAAATTCCATGAACCTGTTTGGAATGCCAGGGACATGTAAGACAGATTATCAGAAATCCCAAACAAACCAGTTTTCTTAGTCGCAATAACAACTAACCAACCAAGTTCGTAAGGGCATGTTGTAGGTGTAAGTCTGGATCGCCCCTCACAAATATTTTCAAAATTTACTCTATTTAAAATTAAATGTTTATGAAACCTACATAATTAATGAATACGAACAAGACCATATAAAAATACTCAATTTCACCAAATCCACCATATTAAAAGGACATTTATTTTAAGTGGTTCTCATTCTCACCAAATGGCCTCCTTTTAACCCGTGGTTTCTACGAGTGCAAGCCTCATTGAATCTAGACTCATTTTAACTTGTGATTCCGCCGAGTTAGACTCATCGAAGTCCAATCATTATAGTATGAAACCTCGTGACGGTGCCTACCTATTGAAAACACGAACCCCTCAAAATGAGAGCCCTCTAAGTAATGCCTTTGAATAAATTCCACCTGAAATTGAGCATATGATTAATAATGTAATTAATGAAGTTATTCGGGATTTTTATGAAAAAAATTACTCTCAAATCCAAATGGTGAATTAGGGTGTTTGGTCCTTCTTCTAGCATTGTTTAAACAAATTAATCACCAATCCTCAACTCTCAGGCCAGGCCAGACCAGACCTGTGGCTTTTTTTATCAGCTACTAATCCTATCCCAGCCCTAATACCTCAATACTTTTTGACATATGCATCTTTGTGAACCAACAACTATCCGAAGGTGATATCGGCGACAGAGAATTGTACATGAATATGTAAAGATCAGGAAGGAACCAAAAGGAGACGAAGACCATCTCTATCTCTCTCTCTATATATATACATATAAGCAATCGCAGCACAGCAGCTGTGTTCATACGCTGGTAATCTTTCTTTCTCTCTCTCTGCAAACCCCACTCGCACGTCTTTCTTTGGATACTATAATGGCTTCGCGGGTGATTGTTTTTTAAGGAATTCGAGGAAGAGTCAGATGATAAAAGAGGATTATAAGTCTTTGGCCTTCTGAAATCAGCCTTCTTTTCTTCTCTAGATATACCGAATTGGGTTTCCCCCCTTTTTTATTCCTGCTTTTCGGTGGTTTAGGATGGTTTTTTTTTTTGAGTTTTTCGCGACTTCTCCTGTTTTGTTGAAGTGGGTGTTTTTTCCCTACTTATTCTTGAGATGGGTTTGTTTTCCTTGCTGCTGCAAGTGCCAATTTTCGGATTTTCACGAATTTTGTGATGTGGGATTTGTTGAGAAGGATGCCATTTCTCTATTTACTATTCATTCTTGCCTTATTGAGATTGTTGTACGTTGAAGGGTTGCACTTTCGAGGAGCTGCGAAAAGAGGGAGAGCAGTGAAACCAAGGATTCTGGTGGATCATCCAAACACTTGATATAATTCTGGAAGTGAAAGAATTTTGCTTAACTAAAAGAATTGGTAAGCAATGGAAAGCAATCACATTGGATTAGTGGCTGGAAATTATTGTCAACGTCATTGCATTATTTTGAGTGAGTACTTATTATTATATTTGTATCACTATCTGCAGGTGGAGTGGAGTTTGGAATGCAAGTTGGGTTGCTATGATATCAAGCATTGGATTTTAAGCATTCCGTTGATCCATCATGAGTGCAGAGCCTTTTAACAAGTACTTCCTCAATATCATGGTTTCCCTTTTTTTTTTTTTTTTTTTTTAGATATAAATTTTCACATTCAGTTTGCCCTAAAATTGATATATTAGATGGCGATTTGCTTCTTGATACACGTTTTTCATTTTCATTTTTCTTTTTTTTGTTATTGACTGAATGATTTTGGAAATGATAAATACACATGGTTGAATTATTGTGTTCTGGGTTTTGATTAGGTTGGTGAAGCTTGCAGCACGGGCATTTTATGATGACATTACTACCAAGGGTGATAACCAGCCAAAGACTGCAAGGGGCGATAATAGAGGGATGGCTGTAGTCGTTCTCGATGCTCTTACAAGGTCAGTCATTTTTCTTTTTCATGAAGTAAACATCTCCAGATATATTGTTTCATTATAATTCTAGTTTAGAAGTTCTTATTGTGGTTTCATCGGAGAGATGACCAAAAGTAATTTGAGTTTGATAAATAGAATGTCTCAGAAATAAGACGCCAATGGCTGACTTTGTTAGAAACGTGAGGAATAGGTTAGAGAGTAGGTTAGTGAAGACGAGCCTTAGATATCCGGCAGGCAATCAAACTGAGCCCGCTACGTGTGTCCTCACCTGATTTGAATTTGAGCAAGTCTAGGGTTCCTTCAGGTCATTGTAGATTGGGTAGAGATAGGGGCATTTTGGTAATTTTGAGTACTGCTCCCAATGTCAGGCGGCAACTCTCGTCATCATCGTTGGTGGAGTCTCATTTCAGTGAGAAGAGCTTCAAGCAAATTTACGTTCAGGGGTTGAATTTGAAGCCTCTGGTTGTAGAGAGGGGAATTCTAGCTAAGGTGGTTGGGGTCTAATTTTGAATGTTGAAAGTTTGAAGGGTTAGGTGAAGCAAATGCGGGTTTAGGCCAAAAGAGAGAGTTGTTGGAGATGGAGGATGCAGCATGGGGATTGCTGCATAATGCAGTGGTGAATTACTGCTGGAGTCTGGTGGGGACTGTCGCTGCCAATGACCCTGCCGACAAGGTCCCATCGAATTATGACCAGGTGTTTATCTGGTATTTTGTACCGTCAGTGCTGGTGTTTCCACTCAATGGGGAGGGCGGGATTGTGAGGACTTTTCTTCTTCATACATTGCAGCTGCAGAGCTGGGAGAACTTGTAGACTACTACAACCCAAGGCAAGGATTGATGCCGGCTAGTTTCAGAGTTAGAACAGTCCCTTTTGAAGGCTGCAATCAAATATTTGAGGAATTTTTGGATCCGGATTTTGGCGAATCAGCCATTGGTCGTGTTACACCTATTGATTATGGGCTTTGGTGGTTTTTCCTGTCGAGAGCTTAGGGAAAGAACTGGTGATTATGCATTGCTATAAAGAGTTGATGTTCAAACAGGCATAAAAGTTGATCTTAAATTTGTGTTTATCTGATGGGTTTGACATGTTTCCTTCTCTGTTAGTCACAAATGGCTTTTGCATGATAGATTGGCAGATGAGTATTCATGGACACTCTATTGAGACCCTAACATTGTTCTACTTAGTTAGCTCTATGGTGCAACTGTAAAATGATCATCAGCAATAATGGATCCAGAAATCTAGTGTGAGCTATCAATAACAGACTCAGCGAATGGTCATTTCACATCGGAGTACAATTGGGTTGACATGAAGAAAATAAATGAGATATACCACTGTTAGACAGAAGAATGTTCCCATGATGCTATCATCAAGTTCAATATCCATCCCGAACAAATTCCTGCATGGCTGGTAGAATGGGTTCCTGATAAAGGAGGTTTATTTTTTGTTTTGAAAATGATGATGGTGTATTGAAATGCTCAAAAGAAACTGTACAGTGTAAGAGATATATACTGGCTCAAAAAACCCCACAACAAAGGGGATGGGCAAACAAACCAAAAAGAGAAAAAAGGGGTACCCAAAAACACGGGCACAAACCCAAAACCAAAACCGGGATCACTCTCAAAAGAGCTAACAAGCAAGCATTACATAGAAACAATCAAGGCAGTTTTAAGAACTCCCTCTTTGGCGAGTTTATCTGCTTCTTGATTGGCCGTGTGGTGATAAGATACATTTAACTCCCTCGAAAGCTGGACCACCTCTTCAATGATATCTGCAAGGTTCCAAGGAGGATTTGAAGATTTACTTGCCCACTGAATTACGCAATACGAGTCTCCTTCAATAAGTAGCCGTTGAGGATTGAGCTTTGATGCTTCATTGATGCCCGTTCTAAGGGCCAATAATTCAGCTTTGTTGCTGGAGCTGAAACCAACTAGGCCTGAGTAAGAAGGAAGAACGGTCCCTTCCGTATCACGAATGACTCCCCCTAAACCAGTGCGGCCGGGGTTTCCAGAAGCACTACCATCAAAATTTAGCTTGAGAGCACCTAGTGGGGGAGGACACCATTTAGGGAGAACTCTATTTTGGATAGGATGAGAGAAGACCACTTCCTTCCAATTATGAATAATGGAATTGATGGGTATGCCTTTGAAAAGAGGAGTAAAGGAGACCCAACTAGCCACTAAATGTTTAACTCTTTCCACTAATATACTCACATCCGAAGACCTACCTTCAAAGCACCTCAAGTTCCTCTCTTTCCAAATGGACCAAATGACTGACAAGAATGAGACATTCCACATTGTCCTTCCGCTTATGAACCACACACCTAACCTCCAAAACTCAAATAGGGAGGGAAGAGAGTTGGGGATGTGAGTAGAGATGTGAAACCATCCAATGGTTGACCTCCATAGGTATTGAGCTATTGGACAATTTAACAACAAGTGATCAATAGATTCCTCACCCAAGCACTAATGATGATAAGTCCCCAGTGTCTAAGATTGTCACTATTAGGCTACGCCCAAACAAAGCCATCCACCCAAAAGCCACCGCTCGGGGTGGGTGGGGGCTTTGATACTCCAAAGACTTGCCCAATTAATATGCGTGACCACCTCCCCCTCATCATAGAGGCAAAAAAGAAAAAAAAAAAAAAAATGCAACCAAGAACGTTTCCATTAGTCGTGGGCATCCAAATTCTTCTATGTTTTCCATCAGTAAGGATGAAAACTTCTCCAATCGTATTCAACAAAGAGTGGAATTGAAATTCCTCCACCTCATTTAAGTTCCTTTTGAAGACAAGCCCCCAGCTAACGCAATCTCCTCTCCTCTCCTCTCCATATAGTCAATAACTTTGTCTTCTTAATTACTAGCGCAATTAAACAATTCTAGAAAAGTAGACGCCGAAGGACGATCCCCCACCCACAAATCCATCCAAAAGTAGATTTTATCCCCTTTGCCCACTTTGAATCTCGCTTGCCTTAAGTAGCACTCCTTAGCAGTCAGTCAGGATCCCTCTCCATAAATCGGAGAATCGCGGAAGAGGATCTCGGATTAGCCAACCATCTCTAGAAATGTCATATTTGTCGAAGGTGACTTGCTTCCACAAACAATGAGAATCATCTCCTATTCTCCAGTCATTTGCCTAGTCCTGATAAAGGAGGTTATCTGATCGGTAATTTACAACAATCTCACATGGATTTTAGATTCTTCTCGCTTGGCAATCTCTAGGTTGTAGTTTCGTCTCTGGCTACTCCAAGACGAGCTCAGAGTATTGTCAATCTCATTGATGCAACATGGGATGATCTGACAAGAGAGATGCCTCTCCAACCTACTCTCCAACCTATTCATAATATCCCTAACATACTTTACCTGTTTCTCCTTTTCCTCTGAATATTTTGGTCCTCGTCAGCTACACCCAAAAACCTAAACTTTCTATAACTAAACTATGGGTCCAAGAATACAAGCTGTAGCTCCATGTAAGACCTTTCCTTGTTTTTGTTATAAGAAAACGAGTGTATCTTCACAGTTTTGTTCTTTTCTGAATCCTTGTGCATTACACATGCAAGCGAAAACCATGTAAGCGGCTTTCAGTATGAATGTCCAGAATCAAATTGCAGACGGCGTTGCTACGAATTTTTATGATGTATCATCTGAAACGGCCAAAGTTCTGTTCTATAAGAACTTGGTCTAATACTCAAATGTAAAAAATTCACCTTGATTAATTCATATATGCTTGGACACACAGCTATCTTCTATTCTTCACTCACAACATCTATATCAAACCAGCTAAAATGGTCCTTTTGACTTGTCAATTGTCATATGCATGGTTTATTTTGTTTCAAATACCATTGTCGTTGTCATCATCGGAGCCTTATCCCATTTTTCTGGGGGCCTAGTTTTCTTCTTATAGTTGTGTGCCGCAGATCCTAACATGCTTCTTTTAGGTACTTCATCCTAAGACTTTTCCAGCCATCAACAAGTTCCTGTAGCACAGTTAGAAGGTGCTCATTGTCTCAACCATGAGGTTTTGGGTTTGAATCATGTTACCATTAGCAGCAAAAAAAAGGAACTTTCTTGGGCACCCCTTTCTGTGACCTTTTCCCATCTATGATTATAGTTCAATTTATGTGTTTTGATGTAATTGGCTTGGTTTGGTTGGATCCACGGTGGGACCAAATCCAAATGCAAATTTAGGATTCTGAAGTGAGATGGTTACCTTAAGGACCTTGACCCGATGTTTCATTTTCTTAATGATTTGAGCTCTAAGGTTCTGATTTAGGCAGATAAGGGTCCATGTTCAGGTCCAAACGAAACCCATAATGAACGAATAGTAATTACTATATATGATTAACTAATAAACCACATCAACCATTCCAAAAGGGGGAAAAAAGGCCCTAATAAATGATATCAATAGGTAGATATCATGGTTTGTGCATATGTATTCTGGCTGCTGACTGTCCCACTTTTTTGAATAATGAAAGGGATAAAAGTGATCCTCTAACCTAGAAAGGTTTCTAGTGTACTTAGCTATGCTATTGAAGAGGCCTAAATCTGCTATTTTGTATTTTTTTTTTCAGTTTTAATTAATGGTTTTTTCTTTACAAAAAAGCACATACAACTATCAGGGTCTGAGTGAATATGGATTGAGATCAGAATAGTGGTCTTGAATGTGGATCTGACTATTAAATGGTTCCAAAATCAAGGGCCCTAATTGCTTTGTTTCTTCCCTGGTAATTGGGGATCCGTTAACAACCTATATCAATATTACAAATGGTGACAACATTGATTTGTGTGTTCATTACCATACTAAAGACTTCTGCCGTTGGTCATCTAGACAAAGTACTATGTCATGAACATAGGACTATTTAAATGGGGATCGTGGAATGGGGATCGTGGAATGCTGCTGGTTCCACCAAATGAAATAGGCGTTTATGAGTTATGTGTCTACCAAAAACCCCATGGGAATTACAAGGCATCTGATCAAAGTCAATGAAATTGGTTGTTGAAATACAGAAATAGAAACCAGTGAACCACTTGTGCAAACCCAAGTTTCTAGTGGGGTTGGGGATTAGGCCTCCTGTAGATGAACCAGACCCTTTGAGCTCTTTTGTGTGTGTTTTTTTGTATTTTTTTTTTGGGGGAGTCATTTGGAGGTGGGAGCCTCGCGATCATATGCCACTATGGACTAACACTTAATTTGATAAGCCTCTTGTGGAACAATTTTGGCTCCATTTAGATGCGTGCATTTACATAAGCCTCTCATATGGTTGTGATCACTAGGGCTGGGTGACCAACTGACCATGCCTATATGTATTTTATTATGTTTTTGAAACTTACAGGAAATCCCCTTTTCGTATATTTACATAACACGCCATATATATATTTTTTTTCTAGAATCATAGAAAGTCCAACTCTGAATACTACTAACTAAAGTTTGTTTGTGAATTTATGGGCTTGTATAAAAATAGGCTGATGATGGGTTTTTACTTCTTTTTTTTTTTTTTTTCAATTCTAACAGTACTTATTCAAAAGAATGAAAAATTACAAACCACATTGGAATCTAAGAGAAAGATGGCTTTGTAGTTTCAGAAGTGCTTTCCCTACATCTCTGGTTCTTTATCACCCATATGCCTTGTTGCTTATATAGTTTATCATCACAGGCGTCAGTGGGTTAGAGAAGAAGATTTGGCAAAGGATTTGAAGTTACATTCAAAACAACTTCGCCGTACTCTACGATTCTTTGAAGAAGAGAAGCTAGTTACAAGAGATCACCGGAGAGAGGTTAGTGGTCTCACTGATTATGTGAATGGAATGGGTAGCATGAATGTTTCTCATTTTACCATGAGAAGTGGAACTTTACAATGGGGTCAACCTATTGAGAATCTGAACTGCTAACAATGAAGGCCCTTGCCTTAAATGGGCTTACAACAAATTTTATGCTAATAGGAGCTGGTCCCACTATAAGATTGAGCTTATGGCATTCTTAACTCTTATGCTCAATCTTATGGTGGATCCGGCTCTTATTAGAGTAAATTTTGGGGAAAGCCCACTTAAGGGAGGGAGTTTATTTCCAGCGATTCAGAATTTCATGAAGTGGGCCCCACTATAGCGTTTGACACCCCTCACGCAAAGCATGAATGAGGCACTCAGAGGATCCGAACCCTTAACATTGCATAATCATATCAGGTACATCTTCACATTTAATCTTTTTATGATTTGATGATGGATTTAAATGCTTCCTTCTAAATGATCCATTCCTACCACGGATTCGTGGCCCATCAAACAATTACAAGTAACCAATCAATGGATTTATTTGTGGGTGGATTGGTTTACATGAGATCAATTTGACATGGGTCCTAATTTGATTAGAGTGAGATACAACTCTGTTAAAAGAAGGAGAAACTGATTATTTTGAGCGGTTTAAATTCATCATAGTGAAGTCTACTATTTTCATATTTTAAGTGCCCTCACAAAGTTTTGAGAAATTATGTTTTGGAAATGTTGGGATATTTTCAAATTTAGGTTTTTTCCCGGATATTTTTAAGAGTCTGCAAAAAACAAATTTGTTTTTAAACTTTTAGTAATAAATCAGTAAATATAAAATAATATTGATCAACTCTTGCTTGCCCCCAACCCCAACAAGAAAATAATGGCTCCGCCACTTATCACAATTCACAGTTGTGCATTCATACACAAACAGATTATGAACTCTCAATCCATAATTTAAGATACGACTTAAAGAAAGGCACATTTGTGTACTAGCACCTTGTTGATATGGATAAGCAATTGAATTTTTATATTGATGCAGCATCGCTTCTAGGATACTACTTTTGCGGTGCATCCATCTAAGATGATCATTAATGATTTACTGTTGAGTTCCATGGCTGCTGTTCTTCATTCTAGATTTATAGTTCTGGGTATAAACAATAAAAATTTGTTGTAATTATTGTCGTTTCTTTTTCCTGTTGTCCTTCACAGCTTCACTTCATTGATCTATCTGGTATATGACCTTGTTGCAGACAGCTAAAGGTGCAAAGATATATAGTGCTGCATTAGCTGCTACTGGTGATGGTCAACAAACTGGGAAAGATGGTGAAGAAAAGTTGAAGATGCATACACACTCTTATTGTTGTTTGGATTATGCACAGGTAGATTTTCAAAGGTGGTGGTGCTCATTTAAGATTTGTATGAGTATATCCACAAAGAGCGTTTTTCTAGTCACGGTTGTGTTTGTGTGCCTCTCTATTACCTGGATAATAAGAGTTCTCTGTTTATTCTTTCTTTCCTCAGTCCTATCCATATTCATACCACTGAAATTCTTGTTATGAATATGATTCATTGAACTTGTGGGTAATTATTTTCCTAAAAAAGATATGGGTTGAAATATTAACTTTGCAAATATAGTAGATATATAATGGAGCTAATGCAAAAGAAATGATGTGCCCTGAAGGCAACAATGAGCTATTTTTCAAAAGTTCCATATAAGTTTGTTGAGAAACTGATTTTTATATTGAATGTTGTATCAGATAAAAATTGTAATATGGGGCATTGTATAAGACATGAGTCAAGACACAATCTTCAACAAGGCTCAAAGCCTTTAGAGTCGCATTGGTGGGGTTTCCAATAGATTCATACCAAAGGAGGGAAGATGATGGATTCGGCACTGAACTCATGACAGGAGAAACTGAATTCATTGATTGTAGTATGTAGAATAACATGAAATACACCCTTTATTTAGGACAGTGTGGGATATCCAGTCCTAGTGTTCTGTTGTGGGATATATTCACCACTTCCCTTTCACATAATGACTATAATAGTATAATAGACTCCAACTAAGATTTTCTTACGACAGTGACTCAGCAAGGGCTTTGAAAATATCACAACAACTTTGTCACAAACTTCTATATAGATACAAACTCAATAAACTCAGAATAAGACTTCTATCACCAGATGGGACATAACTCCTTTAATCCTTGTTAGAATTGCATTGATATTGGGTTCTTAGGATAGTTAATTAAATGGTGCATGTAATGTTCTGAATTCCATGTCATTCAGACATCATTTGACTCATAAAATTTTCTCATCTTTGAGAAACAAGGGATTTTGAATCTTAAAACAACTCATAAAGACTTCTAACATGGTTTCAATTCAAAACAGAAAGTAATTGACTACAAGGGATGCTTGGATGTGTGGCACCAGTGTTATGGTCAACTATGGTTTTCGTGGCTCATGCGAGGTCCTTGTGTAATACTTGGGAACCCCACCCAATTAATAGAAGGCTTATTTTAAAAAAAAAATTTTACCCTCTTGAAAATGCATATAAATTAAATGCTGTAGAAAAACCTTTCGAAATAATTTAGTTTATATGCAATGTCAAGATGGTAAAATTATTATTTTTTAAATAAGTATTTTATTAACTGGGTCAGCAGTTATTATGTTTCAATAAATATATGCAACTCCTGTCTATATGATCCGTAGTAGATGTCCTTCTGTACTCTCTGGTGCATTGTCCTCTAGTTGTCTTAGAGACTTTGCCCTTTGTTTCATCTGAATTAGAGGCTTTGGCATCTCATGCCTGAAAAATTCAAGAAACCTATTCTCATGAATTGAAAAATATACCTATACATAGATTATTTATTTCTCATCAATTGAAAAATATTTTGTTGAAGAGTCCATAAAAGAGACTGGCATATATGTCAAACATTAGCAGAACACTGCTCTTGTGACTCCTGTTTATGAAAAATGTTGCAACTCATTTGATCTGTATCGAAATAATATTAGCTGAGCACGATTCCTCTTATCTTTTTGGTAGACTTTTTAGAAAATATGGTCTTTTTTTTTTTACTTAGGGCCCGTTTGGTAACTCTAATTTAACTAATAAGAACTAATTAAATTAGGGTCTAAAAAATAAAAGATCTAATTTTTAAAGCTCTAATTTACAATTAGATTGTTTGGTGAAATTATAAAAAAAAAGTTTTTTTTTTTTAAATGGTGACTGAATTCATTGCTCGAAAAAACTGTACATTAAGGAGAGAGAAATATACTAAACTCAAAAAGCCCCAAACAAACTTGGGGTGAGCAACCAAAACAAAAAAGGAAGGAGCTAAGCCCCAAAAAGGTGGGCAATGGCCCCAATAAACAAACTAAATTGAAATATGCAACTCTGTTTTAAGAACTCCCTCTTTGGCAAGCCTATCCACTTCATCATTGGCCAAACGCTTGATATGGTGGACAGAAGTGTTGAAATCCCTGAAAGCTGGATAACCTCCTCAATGATATCCGCAAGGTAACAAGTGGGGTTTGAAGATTGGGACGCCCATTGAATTGCGCAAAAAGAGTCCCCCTCAACAAGTAACCGATGGGGATGAAGATTAGCCGCTTCTCGAAGGCCGATTTTGAGAGCTGACGATTCAGCTTTGTTGATGGAACAGATTCTGGCTGGGCCCAACTAAGAAAGTAGGTAATACCTTCCTTATTATGAATAACACCCCCCCACACCCGCTAGACCAGGATTACCCAAAGCACTACCGTCAAAATTAAGCTTGAGGGCACCTGGAGGGGGAAGGCACCATCTAGGAGAGATCTGCATATGGTGAGGATTACAGAAAGCTACTTCCTTCCAATTTTGAATAATGGAATTCATCGAGATCCCTTTGAAAGTAGGAAGAGTAAAAACCCAAAGAGCCACTAAGTACTTCACTTTCTCTACTAATTTGCTAGCATCAGAGGACTTTCCTTCGAAGCATCTCAAGTTTCTCTCTTTCCAAATAGACCGAATAGCCACCAAGAAAGACACATTCCACATGACCCTTCCCCTCTTGGACCCCACGCCTAATCTCCAAAACTCAAATAAAGATGGGAGAGAGTTAGGGAGTGGACCGGATACATGGAACCAAGTGAAGATGGACATTTATTTCCTTTTACTTTCTGTTCATGAGCTGGGAGTTGCATCATTCCTGATCTATTCACCAGGTTGTTGTGTATTCTTTTTTCCTTTACTGTTTTGAACTAACTAGGTCCCTACATTATCATTTTGAAAAATAAAACCATAAAGGGTGGTAATATTTAAGGAGGATCTGTGAGTTTGTCAAGAGTTATGCTCCTGAACACTTCATAATATATATATATATATATTTTATAAAAAAAGGTAATAGTAATATGTTGATTAGAAAAGATAGAACAACAATTATGCCCGAAGCAAAAAACTATTGGGTGCTTGTATAAGAGATATTTACGAAGTGATGCCAAGCCCAAACCCAAACAAAAATTACTCTGCCATAGCATTTCATAATTAGGGGGTGTTGAACTTCATAATACTTAATGGAATTAACTACTAACAGTTGCAACTATGTTCAATTAATATAAGCTGTCCCATAGGTCAACTTTTGCATGTGTAAATCAATTATATCACAATGACATTCTCCATCTTCTTTGCACCATTTGTCAATCAGTTTATTATCTCTCAGCTCACTCTTCAGGCCCTAATTTGGAATTGGTTGCAGATATATGATGTTGTGAGGTACAGAATGCACCGGATGAAGAAAAAACTAAAGGACGAACTTGATAACAGGAACACTATTCAGAAATATATATGCCCTACTTGTGGGAGAAGGTATTAATTGCATTTGGTGAAGTTTGTGTTTTTCTTGCATGTAAATGTTGGACAGTGGCATATCATATTTTCATGTGAATAATGTGTTCTTTTTTTGTATGTCCAGTTATTCAGCTTTGGATGCTCTGCGACTGATAAGCCCGAATGATGAATATTTCCATTGTGAAAAATGCAATGGCGAACTTGTTGCTGAGAGTGACAAATTAGCTGCTGAGGAAATGGGAGATGGGGATGACAATGCCAGGAGACGGCGGCGTGAAAAGTTAAAGGACATGCTTCAAAAGATTGAGGTTCGTTATATCATGAAGTGCCATTAGTGTTCTCTTATGTCATCTTCTGTTGCTGGTCACATTCATACCTGTTGGATCGTTCAATACTGCATGTGCAACCATTCCTATTGTCTGGTAATAGATTACATAATCATAAGCCATCTGGAATAATTGATTACATAATCATATGCCACATGTGATTCACCTTTTCCAAGTGTAGCGTTAGGGGTTTTGTGTGCTACATTTTTTTTTTTTTTTTTTTTTTAAGAATGATGATATATTGCTCAAAAGGAACTGTACAGTATAAGAGAAACATGCTAACTCAAGAAACCCCACAACAACGGGGATGAGCAACCACAAAGCGAAAGAGGAAAAAGATTAAACCCCAAAAAATGAGCATAACCCCGTAACAAAAAGGGGCAATATTACCCGAAAAGAGCTAACAAACCAATTACATAGACATAGTCAAGGCAGGCTTTAGTACTCCCTCTTTGGTGAGCTTATCCGCTTCTTGATTAGCCGATCTCTTTATATGGTGGAAAGAGCTGTTTAACTCCCTCGAAAGCTGGATCACCTCTTCAATGATATCTACAAGATTCCAAGGAGGATTGGAAGCCTGACTTGCCCACTGAATGACGCAGTAGGAGAACAATAACGCTCCACTCACTGGTCAGTTGCTTTGATGCAGTGTGTGAGAGAACGACGATCTTAATTGAATTTATTTTTGCTTCACCTGTAGAGATGGAATCTCATATGCCAGTAGCCTTGGGCACCTAGCTTAAAAATTTATGGGAAATCAGATGCCAATGTCACTGCCTGTCAAATGCTCCCGTTATAGATTTGATTTTTGATGAGTAGAACAGATACATGATAATCAATGAATATATGCTATTGGGGGTTGTTTTGGAGAACTGAGGGTTACTGTGCATCTGTAGAGGAATGGGTTGTTATCTAAATTCTAAACCAATATTCAAAGTAGGAGGGGGAGGGATCGATCAAAATTTGTGTCGAGACAGATTTTTAGACCTCAGAAGTTTGGATTGAGGAACTTGCTCATCCTTTCTTTCATGACATTCCAGTAATTCACTCTTTTCTACTTATGCAGAGGTATTAGTTTTGTTTTTAGACCTCACAATGGACAATCTAGGGCGGAGAGGAATGGTTGTTGTCAATGGATGCCCTGTGTGTTTAAGCGAAGAGGAAACAATGGATCATCTGCTTTTGAATTGTCAAGTTGCTCATCTGCTTTGGAGGTCAGTGATGGATTGTTTTGGGTGTAGTTGGGTTTTTCCAAATTGTATCGTGGAACTATTCCAAGCTTGGAGGTATCCGGTCCAATTGCACAGAGGGAAGGAGATGTGGGGTCTGACTTATCTTGCAGTCATTTAGACAATTTGGAAGGAAAGAAATTTACGGTGCTTTGAGGGGAAGTCCAACAATGTTGGTTCTTTAATAGAAAAAATAAAGCTCTTGGTTGCATCTTGGGTGATGATTGATCAACATTTTAAACCCTTCTTAGTGGATCAAATTATGCATAACTGGGTGGAAGTGGCTTTCTCCCAAGCCTGTCCGTTGTAGGATGGTTCTTATCCAGCTTCTTTCTTGTATGTTTTTTGGTGATGTCCGTGTGGGTACTTGATGTACCTTTTGTGTTTTATCCCTTTGGGGTTGTTTCTCTTTTCAGTCTTAGCTTGTCAGTATAGTACTCTTGTACTGCTTGCTTCTAATGAAAGTAATTATTAAAAATTAATTAATTTTGTTTTCTTGTGTTCTGTGTACTAGGGAGAATTATTGTTTCTGTATTAACAAGGCCCTCTCTGATGCCATGCACGTTATGTGGCTTACCATTAAAAAGAAAAAAAAACGTATATTGTGACACTATTATCTCTATTTTTTTTCCTTTTTTTTTTCTGTTTTTGAGAAAAAGGATGTTCACATCGATGAGCATGTTGCTGACATATACTATCCTTGCTTTCTCTTTATTTATGGAACTTGGGACATTTTGCAGGTGCAACTGAAGCCATTGACTGATCAACTTACAAGAGTTAAAGATCTACCGGTTCCTGAATTTGGATCTCTCCAAGCTTGGGAAGCAAGAGCAAGTGCAGCTGTCCGTGCAATGAATGGTGACTCTAGTAATGATGCATCTAAATCTTCTCAGGGGCAAGGATATGGTGGAACCCCAATGCCATTCCTTGGCGAGACTAGGGTATTTTGATTTTTCTTTCCTTCATAAACTCTATATGTTTCTTTCCAGTATATGCTGTTACATGTGAGCAAGTTTAGTTGCCCGCGATATAATATTTGAATGGTAACTGAGTTTCATTAGGGAGAGCTAAATGCCACAAGAGAAGTATACTGGAAAGCTTCACTTTGTTATTCAATTTATTTATTTAAATGTTGATTGTGGAGAGCTGATGGTTTTAGCTTCATTGTTGCTCCTCCACAACCTACTTAGAATATAAATAGATGCTTGTGTTGTGACCGTTTTGTTGACCTGATGACACCTCCAATGCTATGTTCATAACTTCCTATAAACTTCACCCCTCACTTCATCTTTTTTTTTTTGTTTCTTTTTGTTGAATGGTTCAGCCATCATTTCTAGTGGCGTATCATGGCCACATCAAGTTAAACTTGGGCTGTATTTACATGGCTCCAATCTAGAGTTTTGTATGTATGGTCTGATCTTGGTCCAGATTGATTTGGATATGATAGCCAAATCTAAGCTTGCTCAATGCTGTTAGATGAATGGGACAGTGAATATTAGATGAGGCCCATCTGTTGGGTTAAGGCTGTCCATCTAACATGGGGCCCGATTGATATAGCCCCCACCAAAAACACCAAGTTAGCCGTTAAAGAACTGAATGGTACACCAACACATCAATTTAATGGCTGAGAATTTGAATGAGTTTCAATCATGGTTCAAAGTCGCAGTACAGTCACGGTTGCAGTCGACTCTGAAAAATGATACATGGCATCGCGTCGTGGTTTGTAACAGTGAGTTTTTTTTATCTCAAAATTATATATATATATAAATCTAGAATATTGGAAAATGCTAGAAAACAATGTTTTTTTTTTTCAATTAGTACACCACTTTAAACCAAAATATCGGTCCACCTAAGTCATAACATCCTGTATTACTGTCTTGTAAGAAACTGTTTAAAGTTTGTTCAAATTTAATGACAGATTCAAAGGTATATGTTAAAGTACTCGAAATATAATAAATTAGTAATATTAACCTTAGTAATGAGTAGTTAAGTACTCAAATATCAAGTAAGCTAGGAGTTGTTGGAGTGGCATGAGGCGTGGGCTTGTTGCTCCTTATGTCTTGTGTTTGAAACCTACCCCAGATTTACCTAGGGGAATAGTCTTGTTGGGTCGGGATACACATGTCACAAAAAAAGTGAGCTCTGACTTGCAAACATCTTACAACTTACAAATTACGACAATGAACTTCACTGAAAATGACGTAACATTAACACTAAGAGGGTGTAATGAGAGAAACTAGAGTCTAGATCTAAAAGAAACCAAGATTTAGGCTCAAATTCCGTGGATCTAAAAAATCCCCAAAATCTCTAGATCTAGGCTGAAAATCACTAGATCTAAGAGAAACTAAGAGTCTGTAACCAAATCTAGCTCAATGTGAGGTCTTGGTTATATTTATTTCACTTTTTTTTTAAAGAAAAAATCAATAATAGGGTAAAAATAATGAAAAATAAATATTAATAATTAAAAAAAGTGTTTGAAACTTTGAAAATGTGCTCCAAAACTCTTGATCCGACACGTTTCCATCATTTTGAAGGCATTTTGAGAAAGAAACTTGAAAAATAATACGAAAAATAAACTCAAAATGCTTACCTAAAGTCACTTGAATTAGTTTTTTGGTTTTGCCGTAATGAAATCCACTCAAATTAGGAGATTTTGATGAAAAATGGTGGCAAAGAAGGTTGGGAAAATGAAATAGGGTGTCTTGCTGTTTATACTGAACTCGAGTGAAAGAGAATGAAAGAAAATAAGGAAATGAAGGGTTTTAGTGCACTTGGCTAATATTTTCTGATATGGACCAGTATTTTGAAAATATCAGCCGACCCGGACCAATAACCCCCCGCCCCCTCTCAACCCTCTTCGCCTTCCCCGCCACTACCAAGACCGATATGCATCAAAATATCAGTTTGGTAGCGGCCGACATATATTCTCCCCCTCCCCGTTATCTGCTGATACATACTGTTATCGGCCGAAGTTTTTAAACCATGGTTGCAATCAATGTCGAAAGATGCTCCTGATGGAAAGAAAAAAAAGATGTTATGGGTTTGCCCATGAGAGAGATGAGGTGAGATGAAAGAGATGGGGGCTAGGAAACTCCAACAGCGTTTTTTGGGCTCTGAGGGAGGGAGGGAGGGAGAGAGAGTCACTAACATTTTTGGGCTTCGAACAAGAAATGGAGGAGGACTAGCTGTTTTTCTTCGTTATTTTATTCTTTCTTGTTGTGTCATGGTTCTGCTTGTTGCGTCCTGCATGCCCTAACAAGTAACTTTGTAATTACACTTCTTAATTGTAATGTATCTGGAAAAATATATTTGAGGCAGCAGTTTCTTGTCTTTAAACTTGGATCTCAAGAGTTCATATAAAATAGTGGTTTTCTTGTTTACTGCTTCACTCTTGGAAGCCAAGTTGTGACACTGTATTTTCCCTATCATTGCAATGATTATTGGTGGAAATCTTTGCAGGTGGAAGTTGCTCTATCTGGTGTTGAAGTAAAGGAGGAGGATTCTAAACCTGATCCTGCGGCTACATCTATGAAGGTTCTCCCTCCTTGGATGATCAAGCAAGGCATGAATCTTACAAAAGAACAGCGTGGCGAAGTCAAACAGGAGATGAGGGATAATAATTCAGGGTCTGCAGGTCTACGTGACGACAAGAAGGCAGCTGTTGATGAAAAAGAGGATGAAAAGAAGATACAGGCTAGTGGAGGAAACTAAAATTTTCATTTTCTGTTACAGATAATCTGCACGCGTCACAAATTTTGCTAGCTTTGGTTTCTGTTGTGTCTAAGATTTTCATTCTTTTCCAACTTGCTGATTGTAGGATGAGTATTTTAAGGCTTATTATGCCGCACTCATTAAAAGGCAACAAGAACAAGAGGCTGCCAACAGGGAGCAACAAGAAGCTGCAAAATTCAGTGCAACTACATCTAACATCCCAAATGGTGTCTTTGAAACCACTTCAGATCGTCGAGTTGGTATGAAAGCAAAACGAGACGAAGATGATTATGTTGAATGGGAAGAGGCACCACCTCCAGGTACATACCAAAAATGTCAAAATATCATATTCTTTAAAATATTGCAGCTCACTATCATAGACTCCAATACCCTAGACATTGTATCAGCCTTCTTTCCTGTGATTGCTTAGTACCTTCTTTTCAAAGAAGGATGTTGAGACACTTTCCTGGGAAAAAAAGGAAACAAGAAAGAAAGGATGCCAAGACCCATTTCAAAAAGGAAAAAAAAAAGTAGAAAGAAGTCATTATCAGAATAATATTGGCGGGAGATGGTATCGGGATAGTTTTTTTCTGTCGGGATATTGTCAGGAAAATGTTGTTAAAATAAAAATGAAGCAAAATATTTGGATAAATGATTTGAACACCAAGGGGGAATTGAAAATAAAGGACCATAAAAAGAAAGTTCTTAGGGCCTGTTTGGCAATTTACTAGGTTAGTAAAAGTAATGTAAAGCCTCCATTTTTTCAGATAAGGGGTCACATCAAAAGTACACATCTTCAAAATTCCTTAACCAAACCAAACCAAGCCTTTTCCCACTAGGTGGGGTCAGCTATATGGATTTGATGACGCCAATCAAATCTGTTTAGGGCCATGTCCTTCGTTAGAACCATGTAGGCAAGGTCATGTTTAATAGTTTCTTTCCAACTTCTCTTGAGTCTCCCTCTCCCTCTCCTACTCCTACTCCTACTCCTGGCAATCTCCATACTTTCACACATTTTAACAAGTGCCTTCGTTGGACGCCTTCTAACATGGCCGAACCATCTCAGTCGATTTTCTCTCATTTTATCTTCAATCGGTGCTATTCCTACTTTGTCCCTTATCTCCTCGTTCCTAATCCTACCTCTCCTTGTGATCCCGCCCATCCATCTTAGCATTCTCATTTCCGCAACTTCCATCTTCTTAACATGATTATGCTTTACTGCCCAACACTTTGATCCATATAACAACGCTGGGCGTACTGCCACCTTATAATACTTTCCTTTAACCTTGTGGGGGACTTTCCGATCACACAAGACGCCCGAAGCACTCCTCCATTTGGTCCACCCGGCCTGAATCCTGTGACTTATATCAGTATCAATCTCTCCATCCTGTTGCACCATAGATCCAATGTATCTAATGTTTTCTTTCTCTACAATCTTTTGTGTGCCCAAACTTACTTCTATGTTACCAGGTGTCCTACTTTGACTAAACTTGCATTCCATATATTCCGTCTTGCATCGACTTAGCCTAAACCCTTTAGTCTCTAACGTTTTCTACCGCAATTCTAGTTTAGCATTCACTCCTTCTCTCGTCTCATCCACTAAAACAATGTCATCTGCAAATAGCATACACCACGGCACCTCATCCTGGATGTCTTGTAATCTCATCCATAACTAGGGCAAACAAGTACGGGCTTAACGCTGAGCCTTGGTGTAGACTAATCGTGATAGGAAACTCTTTAGTCTCTCCGCCAGTCGTTCTTATAGATATCATGACTCTATCATACATATCCTTTATCGCCTCAATATATGTGACACACACTCTTTTCTTTTCCAGTACTTTCCATAGAATCCCCCTAGGAACCCGGTCATAGGCCTTCTCCAAGTCAATGAACACCATATGTAAATCTCTCTAACCTTCTCTATATTGTTCCATTAACCTTCTCAGGAGAAAGATAGCCTCCATGGTTAATCTCCTAGGCATGAAACCAAATTGATTCTTTGAAATGTTTGTTGTTCTTCTTAGTTTTCTCTCAATAACTCTCTCCCATAATTTCATCGTATGGCTCATCAATTTAATCCCACGGTAGTTCGCAAGGTTCTGAATATCTCCTTTGTTCTTGTATATGGGTATAAGAATACTTTTCCTCCATGCATCAGGCATCTTCTCGCTCTTTAGCACTACATTAAAAAGCTTTGTCAACCAACTTATGCTATCCTTCCCCAAGCACCTTCAGACCTCAATAGGGATACCATCTGGCCCAACCGCTTTTCCATTCTTCATCCTTTTCAATACTTCTTTAACTTCTTCCCTACTGATTCTCCTATAGAACATGTGATTCGATTCTTCCCTAGAAATGGTAAGCTGCCCTAATTGTATGTCACTACTACTGCTTTCGTTAAATAACTTGTAGAAGTAGCTCTTCCAATGCTCCTTTATCTCCTCTTCCTCTACTAATACTTTTTCATCCTCATCCTTAATGCATTTAACTTGGTTTAAGTCCTTGGTCCGCCTATCTCTGGCTTTAGCAAGCTTGAATATCTCTCTTTTGCCTTCCTTAATGTCAAGTCGCCTATATAGCTCTTCAAATGCCTTTGCCTTGGCCTCACTAACTGCCTTTTTGGTTTCTCTTTTTGCTTCTTTATACCTTTCTAAGTTCGCTCTATTTTGATCCTTTTGCCAAGTTTTAAAGCACTCTCTTTTAATTATTATCTTGTCTTGGACGGCCTCGCTCCACCACCGTGCATCTTTCTATGCCGGAGCACTCCCTTTAGATTCTCCTAAAACTTTTCCCTACCCTACTAATACACTCTGCTACCTTATCCCACATAATATTTGCACTCTCATTTACCGCCCAAACGTCTTCCTCTAGTACTCTTTCCCTTAATGCTAGTTGCTTATCACCTTTCAAGTTCCACTATTTAGTCCTTGAGCATCTATACAACTTCTTTTTTATAGTCCACCTTTGTAGCTACACATCTATGATCAACAACCTATGTTGGGAAGTCAAGCTCGCACCCGGTATAACCTTGCAATCTTTACAAGCTAAGTGGTCTCTTTTCCTAGTTAAGAAGAAGTCAATTTGTGTCCTTGAGGAGCCACTCTTATAAGTCACTAAATGCTCCTTTCTCTTCCTAAAAAAGGTGTAAGTTACCATGAGATCATAAGCCACTGCAAACTCCAAAATATCCTTCCCTTCTTCATTTCTAGTACCGTATCCATGTCCCCCGTGTACTCCTATATATCCATCTACGTCACGTCCTACATGACCGTTCAAATCTCCTCCTATGAAGACCATCTCGCCTTGGGGTGTCTCTAGTAGTACTCCTTCCAAGTCTTCCCAAAACTTCTCCTTATGTCCATATCCTAAGCCCACGTGGGGAGCATAAGCACTAATAGTGTTTACTATCTCTTCTCCTAACACTAACTTAATTGCAATAATCCTATCTCCAGAGCGCTTTACATTAACTATATCTTCCTTTTAAGTCCTTGCTTACCACTATGCCAACTCCATTCCTTAATCTATTAAGTCTCGTATACCATAACTTATACCCAGTCCTCTCAATATCTTTAGCTTTTTGTCCCACCCACCTTGTCTCTTGCAAGAAAGCAATTGCGATTCGTCTCCTTTCCATCGTATCCACCACTTCCATAAGTTTCCCAGTTAGGCTTTCAATGTTCCAAGTACCTAATCTTAGTCTTCTATTTTGGACTAGCTTCCTTATCTCCCACACTCGTCCAATAAAGTGTGAGGACACTTGCCTATTTAGCACTGCACCCGGGCGCTGATGCAACGGTCCTTGCTCATTTATCACAATAGTCGGACCATACAGCTCGTCGCTAAGTAGGGGATGCCCCCATGAAATTTCATTAGGTCTCAAATCCATAAAGAAATCCGACTGAGTATTGTGCTAGCTGTTGGCTACCTAACTCACAACCCTCCTCCTTTGTCCCGGCTTAGGACCAGCTATGTCAAGGATACCCCAACATAGGTGGAGTTACATCTTCAAAATTCCCTCCTTTAAAAAAAAAAAGGTCAAAAAGCAACCTCCTTTCTCCACTAAATGACAAAAAAAAAGAACCTACTTTTCACACAAAAGTCAAAAAGATTCCCTACGAATCCACTAAAGACAAAATACCATCATAACCCCCTTATATTTTATTCTCTCTTGATTTGATACTTTAGGGACCATTTGTTTGCATGGATCTGAATATGTAGGAACTCATGATCAAATGGGCATCATCGAAGGAATATTAAAGGGAGGGGTGAAGGATAGAAGGTGAAGATGTAGATGGGATCTTGACTTTCTTAGGATTTAAATGACTGGATGATGGTTGTGTTTAAGTGGGTATTCGTCTCCCATCTCCCCTTGATTCATTTTCTATTAAAGGGGAAATTATTGATGGTCATTTTTGGTTATTCAACTTTGTTTCTTCATTTTTAACCACTATTGGCTTAGAATGCCTGGGGATTCAATTACACGAAACAAATGGTCTGGAAAAAGTATAATGTATTGGTTGTATCTTTTGATGTAGAGGGGTAAGTGGTATGTGGGTTGTTTTTACCATAACTTGTGACTTGGACTTGACTCCACAAACCAAAGAGTGAGTCAACTCGGTGACTCGGGGAGTATTGCCAAATTTTTATTTATATTATAAAAATATTAAAAAGTTTTTAAAAAATTTCACTAAATAGTTTGAATAAACTTTACGAATTGACAAATTAGATTCTAAAAACCTTAGTAGATGATGATAGTGCTCCATTCTCCTATTAATGTTAAATTAGGTTATTGTCATTTTTAAAAATGGTAATTAGGTTATTTTCGTTATTTTCATATATTATTTTAGGTCAGATTAAAATGTGTTATGCTTGCTGATCCAGTGGTAAAGGTTCTTCCCTTCCTTTATCTTCTAGGTGCCTTTGTTTGAAACTCTTCTATAGCAGCATGGCTTATTTTTTAGCATCTCATATTATTCTAAATAGCGTGATAATTTTTTTTTAAATAATTTTTTCTATTGCATTTATCTTTATAGGATATTTGCAAGAAAATATCTTGATATTATCATGATAAATTGAAGTTATTGGTGTTATTTATAACACTAATCCATATCAGTTAGAAATCCAATGGATGGTCAATAATGTTGGACAATATGTTTCAAGACCATTCAAAAAAAAAAAAAAAGTTTCAAGTTATACAATCAACCCCATTGCTCCCGAATTTGGGATAACAAACATTGTAACCTGTATGAACCAATTTCTATTTGCTTTTCACTGTCTTAATCTCTTAAACAAGTGAGTTCTGACTTATTTACAAGTCACTCTTATTCTTGATTAGTGACCAATAATCTTGAATCGGTGCTGTTTGGCATTTACAATTTTTTTTATTAATCACTTGATATACGACCAACACATTATGTTATTGATATGTTTTTGGTTTTTTTAATCTTTATGAAGTACATAGACAAATTTTTTAACAATCAACCAGAAGATATTGATAAGGATAAGGAGTCGATGGTAAAAATAAATAAAGAACCAAGAGATACTTGATGAAAATGGTATGTGAATGTGCCCATTTGGGACTTGTATTTATGTAAGAGAATTCATACAAAGAAGTTATGTACAACTTAGGAAAGCTGGTGTGTAAAGCTGAACAAAGAATAAAAAACATATCCAATTGATCTACATATTTGTATCACATAAAATAGTGGTCTCTTATGATGTGGAAACATGAAGAGATTGCCAAGCAATTGTTGAAACAGAGAGATTGTATGCAATACCATGAAAAAATCAACCAGTTGAGAAGGTGATGACATTGAACAAAAGGAGAGAGACCCTTGGCTGGGCTGTTGATGAACAAGATGGAAATCAATTTCTACGTGTTCAGTGCATTCATGAAAGACTTCATGGTAAGCAATGTGAATAGCACTTCTTTTGTCATAATGAGGGGTTGCTTGAGAAAGATGAGTCCTGATGTTAGCAACCAATGAAGCCAAACAAGAAAAAGAAAGTGCACGATATCCAGGTTCAGGATATGAGCAAGAAACTACAAATTGTTTCTTGCTTTTCTAGGAAGAGGAGAGGATCTTAAAAATACGCACAAGCCAGTTGTAGATTTTCAACCATTGATATCACTGGCTCAATTAGAATCTGAGTAGGCAACCGGAGAAGGTAAACTGGTGTAAGAGAGGGCCAGATCCTTGGATGTGGTGCAATGAAGATAGTGTAGTATATGTAGACAACGGCCCAATGAATAGTGGTTGGGGGTGAAACAAACTGGCTTACTGTATGAAGTATTTAAGTGTGAATATGATATCAGGTCTGGGGATGTTTAAATATACCATGCTACCAACAACTTGACAGAACCAGGTGGGATCAGGTGGAGGTTTTCCATTAGGGTTCTCCAACTTAGCATTGGGTTCATATGGAGCATTTGCTACTTCTCATCTGTAATACCAACCTGAGAGAGTGTCACTGTCATGTAAATACTTCTGTTGTGATGGAAGATATTCTTGTGGTGAGGAAGCAATTACAATCGACAAGAAAGTCCTGGAGATTACCTGAATCCTTCATATTAAATTGATCATGGAGATATTGCTTTAATATGTGAATACCATCTTGATCATTATCTATAATATGACCATACGATCAAACATATAATGATAGTAAGACATGTCCTCGAGAAGAAAGAAGAAAGAAGAAGGCAGATAATGATCATCTACCGTGACCTGGTGACTTAAATGGCCTCACTGAGGTCGGCAAACCAACTATTAGGAGCTTGCTTCAATCGATAAAGAGCTCGACAGAGGTGACATACTTGATTTGGAGGATGATAAAGACTTGGAGGAGATTTCATCTATATTTTTATGTATAAAAAAAACCATTAGGGAGAAATTCAGTAACATCCATCTGATACAGTACCCATCCTTGAATGATTGAAACAACAAGAGCTATTTTTAACAGAAAGGCCCTATATTTTCACAAAACCTCAAAACCGCCCTTATATTTTATGTTTTTACTAAAACCTCCCTCGACTGGCAGTCCAATTGTACAAAAAGTAACGTGACAGTTCAAATATATATACGGTAATATTCAGGTGAGAACTATTTCTCACATATTATATGAGAACTTTTTTGTGGAGCCCAATTGTGGGCCCCATTTGGGGATGGGACCGAGGGGATGGAAAGATCTATGTGAGACCACCCCAAGAATCAAGTTTGACCCCAAACCCATGCTCCTAACCCCTTCATCCGTGGCCCACAAGTTTAATGGCTTCATATTCAGAAAAATATTCAACCCTCGATCCAACGGTTTAGTCCATTTGGATGTTTGCCAATCCTTGAAATTAGTGATTATCAGGGGGTTCCCTATTGGTTGCTAGGTTTGGATGGGTTACTAGTTGGGCTCCGAAAAAAAGTTCTCATATAATAGGTGAGAACTAGTTCTCATTTGAATATTTCCCATATATATATATGTATTTTTATTTTTGTCCGATTTACTTTTTAAAAAAAACTCAAATGACTTGTCTCTTGAGTTAAAAGATAAAAAGACAATTTTGTGTCTTAAACTTTGAAGACCTAAAATCAAAGTCCAAGATCATTTGAATGGATTGATGTTACCTATTTTCCTAATCTACATCCAAGCCTTTCAATTGTCATGCCTTCCTAGCTCATCATGCATTCAGGTAGGTCCCACTAAAAGTAACTGGCGCAGAGTAACTTCAGTTAGTGAGATTTGCTAAGCTTAAGGGCTCCGACTGTAGTATCTTAGCAATAGAGGAAAATGTTTTCTCTTAGTCAACGCCTTTTTTTTCCCACATCCCTTTAGCAACAAGGTGAGCTTTCTGCTCACTCAATTCTGCCATTAGATTTGGTCTTGATTTTACTGGATATATATATATATATATATAATTCATGTATAATGTTCTATATAATGTTACTGCATTTATATAATTTATAGTCAGCGATGTTAGGATGCTCATATGCTTCATTATGATTCTGATTAGTTTATTCCAATTGGATTGTGCCTTAAACCGTCTGAAATATGTATACATGCATAAGCTTTAAACATTTGACAAATGAACTTCTTGTGTTACTGAGTAGAAGGGCCTAAAGCTATTGTGTTGATAGTATCTGATTTTTTGACTAACTTTCCAGGCAATCCAGTTCACAAAATAAATGACCTAAATGCTCCAGCCGAAGAATCTGGAGACGACGAGGATGACATAGACTGGGAGGATGGGTGAAATTACATAAGAACTGAATCTAACGAGGTTAGTATCCAGGTATACGGGAGTATGCTGTTCTCAAGTTTCAATTTCCATCTGTAAATATAAATATTCCTTTTTGAGATTGAAATGACCATTTTTTGGATGATTTTACAGGAATTTTGGGATGGGGGTTTGTAAGTTGTTGACTGGTTTAGTTTTGACAAAATGTTTGTTACACAAGTTTGGGATTGGGTCTCTTTCGATAGTCGACGAAATCTATAAGCCGTGAAGAATTCTTTTGTGGTGAGGTCATAGCAGTAAAAGGCTAATAGGCACTGGTGCAATCTAGATGGCCATGTGAAGAGGCCATGTGACCATTTGCAGTTACAAAAGCTGTTTCAGACCTCACCAGGATGGCGTTAACGAAGGAAGTGTGATGGACGGCCCCACAGAATGAGCTGGATGAAGCCCAGTTTGGATCCGCTAACATCAGCGATCCTACTGAGGGACATCGTCCAGTTCCTATGAAGGCTATTTGGCTGGGTTCTCTTATGGTTCTTTTTTAGGTTTGTCAAACTTTTGTATTTTGGACTCAACTATTTCTGTTCCCTTCCCCTCTTCATGGGGAGAAAAACCGTTTGCAGTTACATACACTGATACAAGGCTTTCGTTGCAATTTGACTTGAATGTTGTCCAACCGCTTCAATCTGGCAAAGCAATTTATTAGTGTAGAGAGAGAGAGAGAGAGAGAGAGAGAGAGAGAGAGAGCATCAAATAGCACACAACCATGATCACCACACATTCGAAGAAATGCTTATAAACAGAAGACAATAAAACGCATGCCTTGAATCACATTTAGCAAGCAAATCCTAGGAATTCCTTGTCAATTTTCACTAGGGAATCGACGTTTGCCGATTGTAAATCCTCTAGGATTTGGGCCCGTGGAAGTCCTTATTTCAGAGGATTTTCACATTAGACCACCACCTGTGAGATTTGAAAATCTTCAATTTTTCGGATCTCAACTGTTACCAAACGCACGCTAACAGCGTTTTTGCCATCATTCAGCAAATATACCCAGTTTGCATGAATAAGAATTTTGGGAATGCATTTGGTTGCTCCTTTTGTCTCTGGAAATCGTTCTCCCTAATGAAGATTTAGGGATATGATTAAAAAAGTTGTATTTATTTATTCAAGAATGATAAGTGGGAACATTTTAGCACAGCCCATGTTGATTGTATTTGTACAAAGGAAATGATTAAAAACCGTTTCTTTTGTGATGATCATTCTGAAATTAAAGAGGATACTAGGTAGCATGTCAAATTATTATATTTCATCTCATGATCTCATGCTTTTGCTGTGGTCCACTTGGAAAGAAAAAAATAATAGAATTTTCAACTTTAGGAGAAGACAATTGACAAGGAGGAATTTGAAGACCTAAAGTTGAACAATATGATGTGTGATTGGAATGCACATTTGAAGTAAAGCTATATAAGGAGGATATCTTGTGTGATTCATAGTCATCTTGACCCTGTACTCTCAAATGGTCAAATTGCTCAAATTTGATGTAGACAGAGGAGCCATCCTTCATTAGGACAATGGGGCTCCTCTCTTTTTTAAGTCATCGAAAGGGTCAAGTCCTAACCTTTATGTTATGACCACCAGTTTGGACTATGAACCATTTTTGCTTGACCCTACCATTCACTTCTCACACTTCAACTAAAGTGATTTATACAAAAAAAAAAAAAAAATTTAAATCAATTCTGCATAAATTCTTTAAGATCAATCTTGTGTATATTTAAAAAAAAAAAAAAAAAAAAACAGAAATTTTGCCTTCAAAGCATGATAAATTCAATAGAGTGACTCTGTTTGGAGACAACGAGAGGCGTGGTGATGTAAATGGAGTAAATCAACTTTGCAGGTGAACAAATGCTAGTCAAACATGTGGTCAAGATGGTTCGAGTGTCAAAACTAGAACAATGGTGTTGTTCTATGGGTGACACCTGAGTTGAGATGTGAAGATTGATCCAACTTGTTCATATCCTTTTTGTGTATAGGTAATTTTTCAAATTTCACTCAAAATAGAGTCAAATCGTAGTATATATAATTATAATCTAACTGAATATATGTACTCCTGAATGTTTGGGCCGGTACCTTGGCAAGAAATCGATCAAGGGAAGGTTGTGCTAAAATGTGAGAACCTAAGGACTCATTAAACCGAAGTTGTAGAAATGGAATCTTTTTTTTTTTTTTTTTTTTTTGGGGCCCACATGATATTTATAGTGAAAATCCACATTTCAGTAGAAAGGTTTGGAAAGAGAACCTAACTTTTAAAATCATTTATTTGTACAATCGAATTGCCATAAATTTATGTTAAAATGAGTTCCAATAAGGAATTTAAAAGAGTGATTGATATGCGGCAAAAATATAATGCAGAATCTAACATTCTCATGATTTAATTTACTATGTGATACGGAGTATTTATATTCCACCAAATGCGAGATTAGTAGATGGTCATTTGTCAATCTTCACCTCTATCTCTGGGAGTTCAACTAGTTTATTGGAAATTGGAATACACATTTCTTACCAATATTATTAATTAAATTCCACACAAACATATAGAAAAATGAAAAGACCAAAAAAAAAAATGATCAAGTTCTTATCTTCAAACCCCTTAAAAAAAAAAAAAAAAAAAAAAAAACGGAAGAAAAGAAGTTCATGTTCAATGGGCTTCTTCTTTTTTTTTTTGGATAATCGAGGAGTCCAGACTTCTTTGAGGAGGGACGCGAAGTTCCTGCTCTCTCACGCACCGGACAAATCAGGCGAGTGCTAGGACAAGTAGTCCTAATGAGAGAGTGCAAGTTGATATCACAACCTCCGATTCATGAGCCGCGGTCCAAGCGAATGCGGGGCAGGGTGGGGGGTTGGGGTTTGGGGGGGTTTGGGTTTGGGTTCATGCACAATGGGCCATTTCCAAGCAAATCCGGACAGGCAAACGGCGTAAAAATGTAATAAATGTAGACCACTGCTAAGTATCAACATTCACTACCATTTCCTCTCCCTTCTACTTTCCCTTCTCTCCCAAGTAAAAGAACGCAGAAAAAAAAAATCCTGGAAAGAAGAATCCAACCCCCAAAATCTCAATCTCAATCTTATTAGAACCATCCTTCGTTTCGATCGTCATCTAAGACATGGAGGATAGCAGCACAGCTGCGAGCAATGTCGCTCGAGCGATATCAGCAGCCCTAGATTGGAGCTCTTCTCCAGAATCCAGAAAAGCTGCTGTTTCCTACTTAGAATCCGTGAGATTTCCCCTCTTCTATCCCTTCCTCTTTTTTCTTTTTTTCTTTTTTTTTTTCTTCCTCGTACTTTGTCTTATTTAACATATAATCAGCATCTGAGTTCAAGAGAAGATCATTGTTTTGCTACCAACTGCAGACTTTTCGTGCGTGTGGGTGATTAGGGTTTTTGGGTTGAGTTTGGATGTAGCTAGGAACATGAATAGAATGGATGAATATATGTTCTGCTGATGAAAATTGATGTTCTTGTGACTTTTTTTTTTTTTTTTTTTGGGGTGGTGGGGGTGCGGAATTGAAGCGGTGAGGATATGAAATTTTATTGCCTTGTTTGGGTGCGTTTGGGTGTAGAGAAAATGACAAGTGGAGAGTGCTCGGTGTGAGGGGGTAATGAGGAAAACTAGGAGTTGAGAATCCCCTTGTGGAAAATCTATAAACCTTTTCTGTAGTGGTGATTCGTCATTGTGTTTGGTTTCAATGGAGAAAACTAGGCAGGATGATACGAACTTGCTAGCATTCCTTGAGCCATAGTGAAAAGATATAAATCACTGCTCAAAGAGGAAGCTAAAAAAGGATAAAATCTCAGATGGGAGATTGCACCAAACTGATAACTGTTAATGGAAAATCAGTGATGATCATTTTATTGAATGCACTACTTTAAATACAGAGGCTACCCACTTACATTCCAACAACAGAAAAGCTCAACATGCCACCAAAAATGCTAACTACTTACCTAGGTGTCTGACTTATTCAAAGAGAGTCCTACTCAACAGTTTCTACTATTCTGGAACCTTTTAACAGAATAGATTATGGACCCTTTATATGACCCACCTTAAGATGGTGTAAGTAATGCATCCAATTGTGAGTTGATGCACCGGAAATTTGATATGTATAACAGGAAAAAAACCATTTTAAAATAGTTGAATTTTTAATTGTCCCAACATAGTTGGGGTCAGCTACATGTCTATCCCGGGCCAAATCCCCGTATAGGCTGCTTTGTGTTTTTTGTTGTCACATCTATCTTTACTACTTCCATATATGTTCTGTACAGCCCATCCATGCATAGAGAAACTTTTTCTCGCGGCCACAGCTGTTGGCCTGTGTGGGACATGTCCAAACTATATGAAACGAGTTTATCTTAATTTACCATCTCTACTCCTAAATGCTAATGAATGCACTCATTGATGATTCTATTATTCCTAGTTTTACCACACATACATCTCAACCGACTCATCTCTGCTGCACTCATTTTTATAATGTGTGGTTACCTAATTGGCCAACATTAGAAAAATGTTAATATTTATTAATAAAAGAATTAATTTCACCAGAGAGAAGGTGTTTTCTCTACCCTGAGGAGGTAATCTTTTCTCCTGCTCTTTGCAAAAAGTTGGTTAAAGGGCTTTTCTCGGCATCCAAACAGGCACCGAGGAATGTCTTAAAGTACCATTATTCAATTTACTGTTTCACTGATTTCGATGCTAGTAAGTTGAAGAAGTTAAAGATTTTAGAAGCTGCTAATGTTCTGTAATATGTCTGGATATTTCCTTGACCACAGTGTTGGTGAGTCATTTTCACCTACGGATGTCCAATTGTCCATAGCAAAGTTGATGCCAAAAAACGACACTCCGCCTCTGCTGTTGGAGGGCCCACCATACTTTATCTTGTGCAATTGGTTTTCACGTAGGAAGTCTGCTGCGGATTTCTGCAGCAGAAATTTTGCTTCTACTGGTTATGTATAATACTGTTTATCTGGTGTTCAGCTGTGGGGTTGGGCGGCATATGGCATTTCAACACTGTTCACTGTAAATCAATGTTTATGAACTTTTCTGGTGAGACCAGAATTGATGCAAGCCAGACAATAGGCCGGCCAACCCATTGGGTCCGGTTTATAGGCCCAACAGGACATCCATTTATTTAGGAGTATTATTTAGTAGTTTGGTTTGTTTAGGATTATTATTAGTGAGTTTCCTATTTTATTTTAGGCATTATTCAGATATTAGGAAATATTGTTGCTTAGGGATTAAGACAATTCTCCTATATAAGGATGTTAGGCCTCATTGTAATGCGGTGCTTATTTTCAATCAATTAAAAGTTTCTTGATATTTGTCTTTTATGGTGTTTTCTCTTCTTGTGAGGGTGCCCTAGTGGCTGAATCCATTGTTGGATTCAATCAATCATTCGGGATATTGATCTATTGTGTCGATCGCAGATCGGGGCTGCGCGAAGAATCATAATAGTTAGAAAGGTGTCTTGCCTTTTTTGTGATGTCCGAACATACACCTTGTTATTGTGATGCAGATAGGTTTAACCTTTAAGGCTGTGGAACACAATAATATTGTGTACGTCTGGATAGTACTCTCTTAATCACGATGGGGCCCTGGATATGGGGTGAGAGTTTTAGGAAATTGATGTGTTCGATACTCGGTAAGAATTACACCGGAGATTATATGCAATTTATGTGTTCTGCTTCTTTTTTTGTTAAATGGGGTCCTTTGTGGAACAATGTGCTATGGATGCATTACAATAAAATTTGATGTCCTTTACTTGCTCAGAGTGAACGTTCAAATTGTGTGGTGCTTACATTTAACCTTAAATAACCAAATGCGCAGGCCCTATTTGGAACAGTGAAACACATTGCTGTGCACCCAGTTTACTTGTAAATAATCTAAGTATCTTTTGTTCCCGTTATTAGTCGTGGCAAAGAACGAAACAACTGTCACGGGTAACTTTGGTTAGCTAAGCACATGAGTCTTGAATCATGCTTAAATGAGTTACATGCATTGAGTTTATGGAGATCTAGGTCACTTTGAAATATGTGCTTTTCAACTTATTTTGACTTGTTTTGGCCCTTTTGGGCTGCGGTGTAACGACCCAAGCCCACTGATGCAGCATAGACCTCATGGCCACATGTGTAGGGCCACGTAGACTTTGGAAATTTATTTTCATGTCATTAGTTTCTTTAAATATTTTAATTAGGATTAGATTTCCAATATTATTTAATTTCCTAGTTTAATTAGGTTTCTTAGAGCTTGAGTTTTCTTTTACTATTTATATGGCATTGTAGAGAATTATTTTGGAGAGAGTTGATTAATGAAATTTGGTTTTTCCCATTGAGATGCGTCCTCGTTTATCGTCTCTGCGGCGAATTATTGTGTCTTCGGACACGTGCTTCGGCACCCATTGTGCTTTTAGCACTTCCCACGCAAGCCCTAACCCTAGGGCCTGCATCAATTTGGTATCAGAGCGAAGATCCACATCGCTTTGATCCATCTTCGGTCATCGATTGGAGCCTATCCACCATCCCTCATTGTACCACCAACACCATCATTTCCTACTATCACCACAACCAATCCCCAACCAAATCCACTCACCGAAGTCCTGCGTCTTTCCACCTCATCATCCAAAACCCTCCTTACCGAATCCCAGCCACCGCCTCTCCATTGCCGTGACCCAAAAAAAAAAAAAAAAAAAAAAATCCACTTTTCCCAAACCACAACCCACTTCCCACCTCCCTGCATGAACCGAACCTATTCTTTCCATAAATCCCAACATCCAGACCCAAATCCTTTTGAGCATAGACCAAATCCCTGCACTACCATCCAACCCAATACCAAACCCTACCCTATCTCGGTCGAACTGGATCCCACCATTATCCAAACCCCATACCAGAATGAAAAAAAAAAAAAGAAAAAAAAAAAAAAAAAAGGAGAAGAGACGGAGAAGAAGGAATAGAGTAGAGAAGAGAGCTCTCGATATTGGGAGATCAAGAGGTGGGCCATCACAGGGTGCGAAGAGCTAGATCTGGGTTCTCTTATCTCTAATTCTGAGAAGTGTAGGAAAAAAAAAAAAAAAGACGATCAAGAAAGGAAGGCAAAGAGAGAAGTGGTAAAGAGGTCCTCCTTTTACAAAAAGCGGTACTTTCTGTAAGTTGTCTTTTCTCAGGAGTTGTGTTTTGCATCACCACAAAGTCTGGTGGTCCTTCAGAAATTTGGCTAGAATTAAATTCAACTCTTGAAGACCTGATCCATTTTGAAGCCCAGGCTAGCGTAGCATCCATATGATAGCAACAATACTGGCATCAATAACAACTAGTCAAACAACAAGGTTGACCAAGATTAACGGCCCATATTTTTTCTACGATATCGAAGCAATCAGAGGTAAGATTTCCAATCCGTCTTCGCCAGCGTATTTGTAGCGAGCAGATCTACCCATCAGGTTTGTCATTCTTTCATCCACAATGAAACTATGTGATACCACAATCTTCATCATACCTCAAAGATACAAATATGCAGGCTAAATATGGCTCATGGTATTTTGAAAATGAAGTATATTTTCGGTCTCCTTTCTTGATTTGAAACAAGGAGAATTATCTATTCGTGACTATGGTGACATGTTTGCATGACTCCAAGATAAGTGTGGATTAGAAGTTGATGAGGAACATGACTTAATTAGTTTCATCAGAGGCTTGAGACCGAACATAGTGGAGAAAATGAATGATAGTAAAAACATTCATGAGGCATTTTGTGAAGTTATTAGTGTGGAACGGATGCTTAAAAGGTCTCATCTAGCAAAAGTTGTGCCTCAAGATGAGAAACCACCACAAATAACAGCAGCCCATGTTGAGGAACCTGTGCTAGGGGATATGCAGACCGATCAGCCAGAGCTAGACACTAAAGATTCCACATCTACAGTTGGCCCTGAAATTTCTCCTTAGTACTAATAATCCCGAAGTGCAAACACCAAGCGATGAAGAGCCAGTTGTTGATATTCCCCACATAAACTCTCAAATTGATTTTGTCTTTGGGGATCAACAATGAAAATTGGGAGATCAAGAGCGGCTAGTCAAAGCTTTCGATTTGATGGTGCGAATTCCACAAGTGACATCCATAACGGTTCATGTGTACCTCCAACCACACTCCACTGTCAAATCAAAGGATGTGTCATGTTCAGCATTCTCAAGATCTGTGTACAAGCTCAAGATCAGCCAACTAATAAAAAGTTCGTTCAATTGATTTTTGATCCAGGCGGACACTTACCGAACTCGAGGTCGAGTTCTTTCCAACTCGGGGAGAATGATGCAGCATAGACCTCATGGCCACGTGTAGGGCCCACGTAGATTTAGGAATTTATTTTCATGTCATTAGTTTCTTTAAATATTGTAATTAGGATTAGATTTCCAATATTATTTAGTTTCCTAGTTTAATTAGGTTTCTTAGAGCTTAAGTCATCTTTTACTATTTATATGGCATTGTAGAGAATTATTTCGGAGAGAGTTGATTAATGAAATTGGGTTTTTCCCATTGAGGTGCGTCCTCGTTTATCGTCTCTGTGGAGATTTATTGTGTCTTCGGATACGAGCTTCGACACCCATTGTGCTTTTAGCACTAACCACGCAAGCCCTAACCCTAGGGCCTGCGTCACCCACTATCCACATGATATTATCCACTTTGGCTCATGGGATTCCAACCCAATTTTACCTCACGGTTTTAAAAGGCCTCATGTGGGGTTAAGATCAGGTCACACATTATAAGTCCAGTGTTAGGACTTAGATATTCCGATGTGGGACTTGGACAAAGCCTTACGATGCTAACCGAAGCACTCCACCCTTATCCCGCGGATTCCCCTTTCTTGGCTCACAGGATCACTTGACCTGGTCTTGCCTCAAGGGATTACCTAGGCGGATTAGAGTCTCACACTCTCCCCCACCAGAACTCTGGTTCCATTTTGTAACGACCCGTGCCTATTATCCACATGATAGTGGCGCAGCCCGGATCTGAAATCGGGATGATAGATCAATCTTCTGAAGGATTGGTCGAATCCAAGGATGGATTCAGCCACTAGGGCACCCTCACAAGAGGAGAAATTACCATTAATGAAGAGAAAACTCTCATAACACAAAACTTTAATTGATAATAAGCATCGCATTACAATGAGGCCTAGCAACCTTATATAGAGGAGTTGGCTTAATCCCTAAGCAACAATACTTTCTATTAACTGAATAATGCCTAAATAAAATAGAAAACTAACTAATATTAATCCTAAGAAAATCAAACTACTTAATAATACTTCCTAACTAAATGAATGTCCCGTTGGGCCTATGGTCTGGACGAAATGGGTTGGCCGACCTATCCCTGCTTGAAAAAACTTGACTTCGGCAAGTTGGCAGCTTGATACTACGGGAGAGAATCCAACCGCAAGTTCAGAAAGTGTCCTTCGGGGTTGAAAACCAATCGCACAAACTTCGGAATTTTCTTGCGATATTCATTTGCTTTGCGTGTCTTGCGGGCTTCATGTAATCTTTTTCTCCATTTAAAAGTAGATGGAATGTGTCGCTTCCTCTAATGTCCGCAGTGAGCTCGAATGTGTGATTTGACCATTAGATGCGTTAGATGTTGCCTTCGTACCAACAAATCATGAACATTGACTATCCATTGTTGATCACCGAAAGTAAAGTCAATGTGAGGAACTTCAATAACTTCTTCTTCTTGTGAAACCACTAGGACAATTGATTTGATTGCCGGTGATGCAATTGGATTTTCTAGAAGTGGTATTACAATCAGATTTATCGGATGTTCACTTTCCTTGCTAACTCAATCAAAGTCTTCAATGTTTGCTTAACTTTGTTCTTCTTTAACCTTTTGCGGACTCCTGATTGACATTGCCTTGATCAATATTGTTTCTATCCACAAAATTAGTTTTGCCATGAAATTGCTCTTCGATGTCATCCTAGATGTCTTCTGGCTTCACTTTGATGCGATCGTAGGGATGCGTTCGCAAGTGCCGGGGCACAATTAGGGTTCCCATGGGAACAATGACATGAAGAAGACAACTCTCCAGTGATAACCCACAAAAGGGAAAATTTATTTACTCTAAATCTCTGAGATTACCAATCTCTACAATGCTGACCCGAATTGATTAGGCCTAAAATCTACTTGACCCGAACTGGAAATTAGGTCCGACTTAGAGATGCACTTCTCTCAAAACGGGGACACGTGCTGAAGCTTCAACTTCAGTGCCTAGAAAGGGGGTAAAGGGCTGAGATCCCTTTCTGCTGTATTTCTTCAACGAAGCGAAGGGAGATGGGGAGAAGTGGGCGATGGAAGGAGGGTGATGACTAGAAGCGAGGAGGCGCTTGTTGCAGGACGATCGTGGTGCACGATACTCTGCAATGATGACTCGGTGCGTGGCGGACGGCAGCGACAGGCAGCGGTTCCGTGGTGCACGGTAGACGTCTCTTTCCTGTTCTTCTTATTCTCTGCCTTTCCGTTCTTCTTCTCTTTTTTTTTTTTTTTTTTTTTTGGGCTTGGGATCTTGGGGAAGGAGGGGTCTGGGAAAAAGGAGTATGGGGTCTAGTTCTGGGATGTCTTGGGAGTTTCTAGAAAAGGACGATCGGTTTCGGGGGTTTGGGGTTTGTAGAACAGTGGAGCGATGGAGATGGGTTGGGCTGTTTTTTTTTTTTTTTTTTTAATATTCTTTGGCGTCTATGGGTTGATAGGTTTTTGGATGGTGGGTTGAGATGGATTGGTGGAGAGGTGTAGCAGGGATCTTGATCGGCTGGGTGTGATCGACTGGGTTTTGGGAATGTTTCTGGATTTCGGGGTTTAGCGATTGAGATGGGGAATGGGGATGGCTCTTGGCTAGGGTGACAGGTAATGGGTTCTGTGGTTTATTTGGAGGGTGGGTTTGGTTGGTGATTGGATTCGGTGGATGGGTGGAAGTCTGGAAGTGGGAGGGACGATGAGGCGGGGTGCCAGGGAAGTGCGGACCGATGGGTGGCAGGGAAGATTGTGGGTGGATCGGTGGGGATGGATGGATGAATTGGAGGTGGTGGTTTTTGCAGTGGAGGGTTGGGTCGTGATAGTGGTAGCGGATAAGGGTTGGGTAGAGGGATTCGATAGAGGGTGTTTTGGGAGATGGAGATGGAGATAGGTCGTGAGATTCAGGGAAAGGGGTGGGGTTGCTGGCGGACTCCTGGGAATTTCGACGGTGAGGGTATTCTGCAGGGAGGGGCGACGATGGTACAGAGTGTATGGATGGGTAAGGGTAAATCAATGCCAATCGATCGAGGGATCGTTCGGCTCAGATACCAATTGATGCAATCGTAGGGATACGATCGCGAGTGCCAGGGCACAATTAGGGTTCCCACGGGAACAATAACACGAAGAAGACAACTCTCCAACGATAACCCACAAAATGGAAATTTTATTTAATCTAAATCTTTGAGATTACCAATCTCTACAATGCTGTATATATAATAAAAGAAACTTAGAGGCTAAGAAATCAATCATAATCAAACTAGGAAACCAAATAATAATCCTATCCAAATTAGAAACTAATTCTAAATATAACTTTGCTATAATTAAGACTAATAACAATTAAGAAAAACTCTTAAGCATCAATGGGTCCCACGTGTGGTCCATGAGTGTTTCACGGTTGCTATTGTTGCTGCTGCATCACACTTGTGGTGCAATCATGGCGTCTTTTTCAACTTTTTGCTCTTTCTGTGGATCTTCACTTGAAGGTAATGATGTGGTCGAAGGCGGGACTGTTGATTTCATTCGAAGGAGTTGAAGCCTTTTTCCATTCCACGAAAGGATGTGTTTGCCTCTTTATCGTGGTGTACTTTTCGATAAAAAAAAGAGCCATGAATGTCCGAAAATAATATGAGCAATATTCATATGAATCAACACAAAATTTTGTCCTCATAATGGCCCATTTTGAATGATACCAAACATCTATGAATGACAGGGATGACATGACCATTAGACCATGTGACTTGGTGATTGGTATAGCTTAGGAAGCTTCTCAGTTGGGTAATGAAGTTTGTCAATGACCTCTTGCGCGACAAAATTTATTACGCTACCATTGTCAATAATCAAATTAGCGGACTTGTCTTTGACTCTTATCCGAGTGTGGAATTTCTTAGCCTGTTTCCATTCTTCTTCTTCCTTCTCATTTGTATTAATGAGTCGGCGAATGACAAGAGTGGGATTATCTTCTCCTGCGAAAAGTGTCTCGACAACATGAGCTCTTTGTCGATTTTGTTGCATGCGAGACCTTTTAAGCATACGCTCAACATGGATGGCTTCTAAGCATGCCTGTTGATTGGTTTTGCAATAACTCATATTTTCCAAGATGTTTGGTCTCAAGCCTTGGACATAACAAGCTAAATTATGTATCTCATCTTCCTATAATTCGCATATCTCATGCAACTCTCAAAACTGGCAAGTATATTCATCAACCGTCAAGTCTTCTTGCTTCAAATTAAGAAATTGCTCAAAGTAGAACTCATACCAATCTCTAAATGTAAGTTTATACCAAATTCTTTGAATTTCAATTGAGTTCCCAAAATCCTCATGATGATTTGGATGCAAGGATGTCAAAATTTAACTGCCTTTGAAGAACGGATTATCCTGTTGTATAGATCTTGTGAAGTGGATCACACTGGCGAAGACAAATCGATGGTCGGATTATAGATGGCTCCAATAGCAGCAAATTCACTCTGGTGCATCCAATAAGAAGCAATTGACTTTTGCTTCTTTTTTTTTTTTTTTTTTTTTTCTGATGGGCTGCATTTGGGTTTGGGCTCAAATCAGGCACAAACTCAAGTAACGCCCAAAACTGTTAAAAGGTCAGGCACGTGTGAGGAGGGCCCCTTTTTTATGAGCTTTTTGTATGTACCCCCTAAGGTTTGTAGGATTTGTAAATAGGCCCCTGAGGTTTTAGTATTTGTAAATAAGCCCCTGCATTCTCTTTTTAATACCTTTCATGTCCCTAAAATCAATATTCCTAACAAGAATGGCCAGCCACCATGAGATTTGTATTGGATTTTTATATAAATGACAGGTTTGCCCTTACATCCATTATTTTATCTCAAGTCCTAATGGTTTCTCTCAATAACTCTCTCATGCACATGAACAGGGGGGCCCAGGTACAAGGGCCTTGGGACTGAATCCCCCATATCTAAGAAAAGTTTAAAATTCCCTCCTTCCCCTGCAAATCCTAAAAATTAATATATATTTTTTTACATTTGCCCCTTTCCCCCAATATTTCTTTGCATAGAGCCAAACACCACCCCCCTCACAAATTCAAAAAATTAATATATTTTTTTCATTTGCATGTTCCCCCAGTATTTCTTTTACACCCCATACACATGAAGCATAATCATGTATTTTGAAACTTTCATCAATCCAACGGTGGGTCATGTATGGATTGGATAAATCATAACCGGTTATAAGTACCGGTGGTGATTGTTGTCATGATCAATTTGGATTTAATGAAATGAGCCCGGAATTGATAAAGAATAAATTTATGTGAGGTTACTTTCTCCCACTAACTGCAATTGTTTATGTTACATTCTTTATAAAAAAATTGAGTCCAAGCTTTGGAAATTATGCATATAAGGATAAAAGAGATGGACAAAAGTGTCATTTCGTTCTAAAAACCTATGGTGGTTGGAAGACTATTGATCTTGGGGACACAAAAGGTATTAAAATGAAAATGCAGGGGCCTATTTGCAAATATTAAATCCTCAGGGCCCTAATTGCGAATCCTACAAACCTTAGGAGGGTATATACAAAAAAGCTCTGTTTTTTTATTTCTTGGAAACTGTGCAGAGAAGTGAATAAATGGGACATGGGCCTCTTACCTGCTTTGATATGAAGAAAACGAAGATGGGAGAGGGCGCCCTTGCCGCAATGAGAAGGGGAGGGGATCCGTAGATGGTCTCTCGCAAATACGGTGCTTCTGTTGCGACGATTGCTGGTGACTTTTGATGATGGTGGATCGGGTGATCTTTGGCGAGGCAGTCTCTTGATGGAAGTGGTGACGAGGGCAGCGATGGAGCTCGACGATGCCAGGTACTTTCTCAACTCGAATCACCTTCTTTAACCTCTCTTCTTTCTTTCATTCTTCTTTTGCTCTCTCTCTCTCTCTCTCTCTCTCTCTCTCTCTCTCTTCCTCTCTGCTTCTCTTTTCTTTTTCTATTTCTTTTTTAATCTCTGTTGCAACCTCTTTCTCTGTGTTTTTTTTTTTTCTTCTGGGCGGGTTTTCCATGAGGATGGGGTGATGGCAGATGGATGATTGGGTTTTCAGGACGATGAAGGTGGAGAGGGTGCAGAATTGGCTCAGGTATGGTTGGGTTTTGGTTTTGGGGTTAGGAGTTTAGGGACTCAAGGGTGGTTTGGTTTAGGTTATCAAAAAAAGGGTGGTTTGGTTCAGGGTTTGGATTTGGGTTGGTCGATGACAGAACATGGGTTCAATGGTGCTGGGATGTAGTGTTTGGATGTGGAGCAGGGGTTGTCGATGGGGTCTTGGTGCAGAGGTTCGGGAGAGAGAGGCTCGGCTGATGGGAGGGGCAAGGGTTTTGGGAGGTCGAAGGTTGTGGCGGAGGTGAGGACAGATTTGGGTTGGGGTTTGGTTGGGCTTGGGAGATGGGAATTAGGGTTTCGAAATTGGTTGGGGGATTTGGTTTTTCTATAGGGAGTGAAAGAGTTCACGACGGTGAGGGTAGGGCTGTAGATGGGTTACATATGTGAGGCAGTGGCTGGAAGGACGATGATGATGATGGGATAAGAATCTAGGAAGGATGATTGTCTTCCCCGGCGATCGCTCTTCGGCTCTGAGACCAATTGGCTCAGCCCGGATCCGCGATCGGGATGATAGATCAATCTCTCGAAGGATTGATCGAATCCAATGATGGATTCAACCACTAGGGCACCCTCACAAGAGGAGAAAATACCATAACTAAAAAGAAAACTCTTGTAACTCAAAACTTTCATTGATAATAAGCACTGCATTACAATGAGGCCTAACATCCTTATATAGAGGAGTTGGCTTAATCCCTAAGCAACAGTACTTTCTAGTAACTGAATAATGCCTAAATAAAATAGGAAACTAACTAATATTAATCCTAATCAAATCAAACTACTTAATAATACTTCCTAACTAAATGGATGTCTCATTGGGGCTATGGTCTGGATCTAATGCACGGTTTTAAAAGACCTCAAAGGGTGCCATCTAACCGCCCGAGAAGTCCTCTCTCGCGCACATGTGCCAAAGTAGACAATATCATATTGAGTTGGGCAAGGATGTGACAAGGGGGATTGTGGGACTCTTTCATTATGTAATCAAATTTAGTTTTATAAGGTCTCACATGTAACGCATCATTAAAAAAAGGCTTTTATGTATGTAATGCTGCCCCTCTTCAAAGTTTATCTCACATGAGAAATGGAGTAAAATAGCTAAGGTGTTTATATTAGTTCGTTTCCTTCATTTTCTCTTAAGTGAGGACCATAGCATGATTTGGTTTACAAAATCGCTTGCCAAGGCATTGAATGGTCCAGCCCTAATGTTAAAGATGTGGTTCATGACAGAAGGAGCTTATGTCTTCTCATATTTCAAATTACAAACCTACCCATGGTTCAAATGTGAAGTTATTATCTTTGCTTCACATGTTTGCTTACTGAAAGGACATAATAACATTCATCCAAATCTTTAAGGGTCGGTTATGTTTTACAAATGGATAGGAAAATGGGTTTTACTTACATATGTAAATGTTACATATTCAAATGTTACACATGTGAAACACATTACCATGCCTGTCAAAATCACCATTTTCACATTAGTAAATATCCAAGGAGTTTAGTTGTATTTGGATGTTATGGACGTTTACACACATTTTTTAAAATCCATGAAGATTTAAGATATGAAACTAAACATCTTAGATGCTTATTATTAACATGAGACTATTGAGTGGTCTGGATCATGAGTTTTGGGCATAGTTATCAAATTTGTTTCGTTTCACCTGAAACTTATGGATTTGTTCGGTTCGGTAGCAAAACCGTACCGAACACCTTGTTTTTTCCCGTTAGTTGAACATTTCGGGTAATTTTGGCCAAGATTCATAATTTCGGACTAGAATTGGCAGTTTCGGACGAATCATGGCCGAAACCTGCAATTTGTGTGAAGTTTATCAAATGGAAAAAGAAAAAATTAGAGACTTTGAGAGGTTATTTTTGTATTTTTACCCAAAAAAGAGGTTATTTTCATCTTTTGAGTTTTCATAGAGATATAAATGTGGCCGATTGAATTGTTCCATGTACCTTCTTCACCAAGCAATGAGTTTTGCAGGAAACACTTTATCTTCATCTAGCCCACATGTGTCCCTTACGGAGCGTGTTAATTCTAGTTGAATCCCCTTTCCCCTACCGAAGCTTGATACCATTTTCTAGTTGAAGCTCTAATCGCTGCTATTGTCGACATGCGATCTTCTGCTTGTTCTAACTTAGGGCAGCAACACACGAACCCTTCCGGAAATCAGGGCAGCAGGTTAAAAGACTCGTTAAGCCCACTTTCGGCGCTTCTTGTAAAGGAAAAGGTCCCTTTTGGATTTCATTTGCTGGCCCCACTTAATCGGATGGGCCCACCATAAGATCAAATAAGTAACCACAACATTTTTATAATCAATAAAAGCGGAGCCATCTGATTTGAGTACAATCGGATGCACTGGAGTTGGAATTGTTTCAATCTTTTAAGTTTTTTGTAAGTGGGCTCACCTAAAAGAGAAAGATACCCAAATCAAATGAGCCCACATTCACATAATCCAAAGGAACCACTTGATATGACCTGAAATTTTGTTTGTGTATTAAAAGTACTGTTTTAAGTGCAATTTGATTTTATGAAATAGGGGATTTTGACATATGTTCCCCATTTTCTAATAATTTATTTTATTATTATTATTATTATTTTTTGTAGGCCCTTCATTAGATATGCAAAAAGTGTTTTTTGTTTTTATGTTTTAAAATTAGGGGATCTGAGTTGGCCCATTTTATAATTATGAAATCTGATCATGATGGTTAGTTAACTTTCTGTTGTGATATACGAGGATGATGTATTTGATGGAAATAATAAAAAATACCATCATTTGGAAATTATAGTTTTCATGCTTACTAGAATGAAATTTCTTTATATATTATATATGTAGATATATTCTATTTTCCAAAACGAATTTCCGAATTGGAAAGCCGAAATGCAGAATCATCCGAAATGTTTCAGCTCCGAGCCAAACCGAAATAGGGTCCGAAACGAACTTAACAACTATGATTTTGGGCCCACAAAAGTGTATAAATTAGATCCATAATGGTATTTTTTGGACTTTTTCACAAATTAGTGAATTAGTCAATACTGAAAAGGTTTTAGACAACCGGCTTAAAGGTCTTGGGGTTACTTTATTAGTTAAATAAACAAATTGAATGGTTCACAAAAGTGCAGAAATTAGATCTTTAGTGGGGATTTTTTTGGACTTTTCTCACAAATTGCTTTATACCTATAAAGATTTAAGACAATCACCTTAAAGGTCTTGGGGTTTATTAATTAAATAAACAAACTGAATGGTTTGGATTACAAATATGGGGCGCATAGTAATGAAAAAAATACTAAACGAGTTGATGGGATTTGATCCCATGACCAATTGCATGACCAAATGCATTCACCATGTGAAGCAAGTACTGGTGCCTTTTTGCCAGTGGGAGATGTAAAGAGTTTCACACTTATTTAGGTGTGAAAATGGACTCATTTGTGCACAATTCTCACATATTATTTACCCACATGTAACTGAGTGCAAACAAACATGATGATGCCTGACCATTACACATGTGGATCATATACATATGAAAATGACCGTATCTATACACCATTTTCATATGTCCATGCGTAAATGAGCACAAATGAACGTGTTGATGCCTAACTATTACACATGTGAATCATTATGTATGTAAACGAGGGCGGAAAAGACTCCCAAATTTCAGGGGTAAAACCTTAATATAAAAAATAAAAAATTGGTGAAGGAACATAAACCGGTGGTAAAACCCCATTTTGCATGATAAAGGCATTTTTTTCCTTCCTCTCAGTTTCTACTTTTTTGTATACATGCACACACACATACATATATATAATATTCTATTTCTGAATTTGTGGGTTCTGTGTTGTCATATCAATTATCAAATGCACAAATTCAGTGATTTCTAGGTGATCCATTGTTCAGCATTTTCTTATCCTTGGTGATTCAAGCTGTATTAATTTTTTTTGAAGGGCTATTCAAGTTGTAAATAGTGAACAACTTTGGACCAATATGTTTTTCTCTTGGATATAGTTTGTGGGGAACTCATAAAATAGACAACTCAGACACTTCTATCTTTTAACTGTTTCATTCCTCATCTAATTATCTAGTTTATGTGCAAACCTAAGGTGGTATTTATTGAGCAGCCTCTGCTCTCCAGTAAAATGCTTTCTTAAGCCAATGGCTGGTGTATATTTCATTGTGATAATGAGTCAGCACTATCATGTTGCATGCAATAGTTTGCATAATTGTAAATTCATACATGTAAGTTTGAGGAATACTAGTTGCTATTGAATATGCTTGATCTTAAGAAATTGGGGTCGATCCCTTTACAAAGATTGTTGTAACTTTGTAAGATATCATCATCATAACAACCATCAAATCATTATCCTATATATTTGGTGTCGATTTTTGGGATCTGTGAGTTCTACACTTCCACTTCTCCTGTCATCCCTTTTCAGGCCTAGTTCGTTGCCACTCCACAATCTAATATGTCACTTTTTATTACTTCATGCCAAGTCTTTGTTGATCTCTCTTTTTTTTCGGGTACCTTCTACTTGCAACTTTAGTTCTGCACAGAGGGGCAGTTTCTGGTCTTCTTTGGGGTGATCAATTGTTACAGTAGTCAGGTTTTATCTTTCGTGCTATAGAACCACAGTTCGGTTAGAACTTTGGGCAGGCCATGTTATAAGCGACTGATCAATTTTTTTTGGGACTCGTTGCTATTTCCACTCGGACTTGAGAGGGGGCAAGAACTATCATAGGGACAACTAGATCTATTACAGAGGCACAATCTACTGTGGCGGACCCACAAAAATTTCCTTGGGGAAAGATAGGGGGGTGGGGGTGGGGGGTGAAGGGGCACAATGGAAATTGTGTTTATTTGAGCGGGCCATATGAAATACCACAAAAGGGATTTACACACACATCTGCAATGTTGGTGAAAGGGAGATACATTATAACAATGTTCTTGTACATAATTGGTTGCCCTTCTGTGGGCCAGCTTCATAAAAGAATTATCATTTGGACCATAAAATAGATGATTGAAAAGAATGAAAGTTGGTAACATCAGACCAGTCTGGATGGGATGATTGTCAAACCGAACTGGTTGAATTGGCATTGTGGCCTGCCTGAATTTTGGTCAGACCAGGGGTGGTGAACCCATGCATGCATTTTTACTGAGGTGCATTGGCTAACTTAATCAGGTGCCAATGGGATCAAAGTTCCCCGTCTGTAAAATGGTTGACAACCTTGTTAGCTCACTTGGAGCATGTTTCTTTATTTTTTTTTCAACTAACATTGTTTGTGTAGGTAGTTGCAATACTGCCTAGATTCTTATATGTGCATGTCTTTCAATTGTCTGTGGCTTTTAGTTTATTTATTTATTGATCGGCTCAATGGACACTGCCTTGTTCTAAGATTTCTAGATACTTGCATATGCTCCTTTTATCATGTTGAATTTGATGTAGATACTGATATGAGATGCTTAGAACATGTTTAACCGAGTCTTGTGATATTAGGTTCAATATATTTAAACCTGTAAGGTTTTATTGCAACTTGGCCACAAGAATTATGCAGAAGGAATGCTGTAGAAAAATGTATAAAATATATTAGTCTTGTTACATGTAAAAAGACTACTATGTCATTGTAAAACAATTATATAAATTAAATGTTTCCAAAAATATGAAACTTTCTCTTAATAGTTTGTTATGACTGGGATATTTGCATATGTTTTATGTTTATGTTATGACTGGGATGCTTATGTTTATGTATCTTTGTTTTTGGATTTTAAAATGAAGCGCTGTATTCCAGTTCCCCCTTACAATGTTTGCATTGGTCATGTGCATATTTTAAGCCTCTAGCTTTTTACCATCTTTTTTTTTTTTTTTAAAGTTACTCGTGGTGTTTTTCCCACATTGTTTACATCTTTTGGCAGGTAAAAGCTGGTGATATTCGTGTTTTAGCAAGCACGTCTTTTCTTTTGGTGAGGAAGGATTGGTCTTCTGAGATTCGGTTGCATGGATTTAAAATGCTTCAGGTTTATTCTCTTCTCCAACTGATTAGTACGGATGAATTATTTGTTGTTGGTAATGCTGGTGTTTTTTTTTTTGCCAATTAACATCCAAACAACTTAGTTCTTTTTGCCTTGAACTATATATTAAATAAGGTTTGTTGTATAGGGAATTTCTAACAGGAATCCATGTTATTGGTCATTTGGAATTCTTGTCTGAAATTCCATGTCTCATGGCTGTGAATTTCAAAATGTAAATCTCAGAAGATATTTTTTTGTCCTTTGGGATTTCGTTTGCTTTTTTAATGCTCATCAAATTTCATCCCCTGCTAGGGATGTAAACTGGGCAGGCCGCCCAGGCTTAGCTCGGCTGTACACGCTGGTCAACATGCCTTGGCCTGGCACAGCATGGTGCATTCCCATCTAGGCCGTGCTGGGCCAGGGTGTCGTGGCCTGTGGCACAGCACAGAAGGGTATGGCCAGGAACCCTTCAGAAACCCTTCTGAAAAACTGCCTTTAGATGAAAACCCAGGAACGAAAAAGCCCCAAAATCCCATATGGTTCTCGTTCCAAAATGCAATAGGAGACTTAAACTGGCCATGGGATCCTCCTCGTCGCTTAGAGTCTTAGTCAAGCCCGTGGGCAAACTCAAAAATTGACTTGGAAAGCAGATTTTACTCTCATTGTGAAAACCCTCACTGGGTTTCCTTCTCCATCAGAATATCATCAATTTTAGGAAAATCAGATGGGAGCAAAAACCCCTCAGAGAGAGAGAGAGAGAGAGAGAGAGCCGCATAGATGTGTCGGAACTTGGAATTTTCTGACTCCTGAGACATATGGTCACATGGGACGACATGAGCCTGGCCAGGGCTGCATGTTTTGAAAAACTCGTCCAAAGTTTCTGAAAAAAATCCAGAAAATCCAGAATATTGTAAAATAATAGAATATATGGTTTTTTTTTTTTTTTTTTGGCTTGCAGAAGTAAGCAAGATAAGGGGGCGTAGCGGTCCCCTCATTGTATGAGGTCCCGTATCGTTGTTTTAATAGAAAATGATAGCGATGATAATTTTTTCTACTTGTATTCATGTTGCTTAGTTATTCTAACTTTAGAAACTATTGAAAGGCTCATAAAAAAATTATGTCATGAAGTAAAGGCTGAAGTCTTGAGAGTTAGGTCTTAGAAATTCCATAGCAAACAATGAACAATGAACAATCATTCAATCAATACTCCAACATTCAACACAAATGAGAAATGACAAAATAATTAATAACTTTATAAAAAATAAAGAATATAATATTCTACTTATAGAGTATATACTATAGAGTTGGTGAAGGAATACCTTGGCTAGTCAGCTCCTCTCTAATACCAAAGGGAATGTCTACCAAGAATGACATCGTTGTCCTCATCCCCATCAGTGTTTCCCCGAATCATATGCCCACCATATTGAATTTGATATTGGTAGGCATTGGGGGTCCCTAACTCCTCTTGGGAGTTCTGAACATGTGTGACTTAGGGTTGGGTTGGGGTTGTGGTCATCTTGGATCTCAAATTTTCTTTGCTTATATCGTGTATGTGACAGCCACTGTTTTAACTTTCACATTTATGTAGTAGTAGCTATAAGTGCTGTTTACCAATAGAAAGTAGCTACAAACTCCAATTTTTTAGTAACTGTTGCATGCCACAGTAGAGATTTCTTCTTTGTCAGAGTTGCCTAACTGTTCAACATCCTTCTGTTTTCAGCATTTGGCTCGGTTGCGGTGGGATGAATTTAACTTTATGGAACAAAGAAACTTTGCCAATGCTGCCGTGGATTTAATTTCTGAGATGGCAAATCCTAGTGAAGAATGGGCACTGAAGAGTCAAGCGGCTGCCCTTGTTGCTGAGGTTTCTTAGACATTGTTTAATTTTCTGCAGACCCTTTTGCCACCAGAACACTTATTTGGTTTCTATGACAGGTAGTCAGGAGAGAAGGAATAATTCTCTGGCAGGAACTGCTACCATCCCTAGTTTCCCTTTCTAACAAGGGTCCTATAGAGGCATGCTTCTTCCATTGCTTTTTCGACCTTCATGTTTCTTTGTCATATTCCAAAGGTTTAATATGATCATGAATCTTAGGATATGTCTGGTATCCTTTGGCCTTGAGTTTATATGCATTGGTCTGTTGTTTGGTGACATGGACTATTGTTCTTATTTGCCCCCAAAATAACCTTGATTGGAATATCATATGGCTCCATTGCCATCTCTTTTATGTTGAATTTGGGCCATAACCTTCAATTTCTGAATCATCTATTAGAGTTATGGTTTTACCAGGTTGTGCCCATCAGCAATTTTCTGTGACAAAAACATATGCCTCTCGTACAAACTCGACGCCGAATACATCATCTCTGCCCATGGTTTTTATGGTCATATAATTCCTCTGCATTAAAATCTAGTAAGTTGTGGAGATTAATATTGATCCTTTTGAGTATTATTTCAGGCAGAGATGGTTGCAATGATGCTGAGATGGCTTCCTGAAGACATTACGGTTCATAACGAAGACTTGGAAGGTTTAGAAAATGTGCCTTTCAGTATGCATGTTGATGATTATTATCAGTTTTTTCTTGAAATATCTGGATTATATGAGGCTTTGTGGAACTGATAGGCTACCTGCATTCTCTTCACCTTTTTGTTTGGTGCTGTTTTACATTGATCAGATCCTATGTTTTTCAGGAGAACGCCGCCGGATATTATTGCGCGGGCTCAAACAAACTTTACCAGAAATATTGCCTTTATTATACACGGTAATTTATGTTTTTATATGCATGTAAAACATATCCTTAACTGATCCAGCTAAGACTCCATTTGCAATGCAGTTGCTTGGGAAGCACTTCGGAGCTGCTTTGAGTGAAGTGGGAAGACAACAGATGGATATTGCTAAACAGCATGCAGCAACAGTAACAGCCACTCTAAATGCTGTAAATGCATATGCTGAATGGGCTCCTGTATCTGATCTTTCAAAATATGGTCTAATTCATGGGTGTGGTTTTCTTCCTGCAATTTAATTTTTATGATGGTTTTCATACTTTTTTTATTGTTCATACTCATCTGTGCTTTAACAGATGCGGGATCTTGCTTTCTACTGTTGAGTTTCGCCTTCATGCTTGTGAGTTCTTCAAAATCGTCTCTCCGAGGTGTGTAAAAAGAATTTTTGTAAAGGACTTTCAGATTCTACAGTAGAGTAAAATTTTTTCAGTTTGATTATTTTTAAAAGCTTTCTTATGTTTTTTCTTTTACTCTTAACATTTAACTTGTAGGAAAAGGCCAGCTGACGCTTCTACTTCTGAGTTTGACTCTGCAGTGAATGACATATTTCAGATCTTGATGAATGTATCTAGAGATATCTTGTATAGATCTAGCTCCCACATTAGCAGTTTTGATGAGAGCGAATTTGAGTTTGCGGAGTGCATATGTGAGAGTATGGTGTCCTTGGGTTCTACAAACTTGCAATACATTGCTGGGAATAGCGATCTACTTCCTTTTTACATCCAACAGGTGATTCCTGATCAAGTCAACAGTACTCCCTATGAAACAATGCACTATCTAATCCCTTCATATGTCGGTAGAAGATATGAATTTTTAAATGTGAGCTTTCACACACACACGATATATATATATATTTATTTATTTTTGGATTTTTCACACCCTTCCTCCAGCTGGTTGAGTTGCGTCTATTCATATGTTTAATCCTGGACGTCACTCCATAACATAGCATGTTTTTAGATGCAGAGGCGTAGAGTTGGTTATTAAAATTTCAGTTGCAGTCGAATTTTATATATTGCCCATATTTTTGTTTTCCTTTTAAAATATTAGCATGTTTTAGTTCATTTTCCCATGTAAGTTGTGCTTTCTTTGGTAATTCAGTATAGATCCTTAATTTGACATGCATGATTTTAAAACCTTTGGTCTTTTCAGATGCTGGGATATTTCCAACACATAAAGCTTGCACTCCATTTTCAAGCTCTGCTTTTTTGGCTGGTACGTAGAAATTTGTTACAGATTACTGCAGTAGAAAGCTTATACCTCATTTTTTTTAGAAAAAAAAAAATATTTGAACCATAGTTTGCACTTGGTTTTTAGTGAATGGCAGAGTGGTTACAGGAGGTATCACGTGATATTCTCGATCAATAAAAGTTACATTTTTCTGTTCAACCAACATTTGAGTTAGCTCACCTTTTGGTGGCATAAGCTGTTGTCTTTTGGGCGCGATGATGGAAAAGATTATGCCTCTCTATCTCACCTCTCAGATCATCCTAGGTACCTAGTGGAAATGTACGGCAATCAACTTTCGTGTGTGTTGAATGTTGAAGCTTAGTGGTTTTTGTTTTGAAATTTACTAACTGCACACACAGTGGGCACCACGTTTAATACAAAGCGAAGTGACAAATAAGAAGTTTGCAACATGGATGCCTTAGCGTACCTTTGTTACCTTGGTAGTAATGAATGAATAATTGATCAATTATGCAGATTCAAGGTGGACCCTTCATATCTTATGGTCTAACCAAGTCATACCATCCACACTAAATAGATGTACAGGCACAATCATATGATAGAGGAGATTTTTACTTCATCTTTCATGTGGCCTGACCTTATGAAGTATGCAGTGATCAAAACTGGCCCCACATATGTTGATTAGGATGCACTGGGATTCATCCGGGCCAAGCCTTGATGAGCCTGACCAATCTGACCCACACCTGACTAGGCCTGGAGAGTTTCCAATGATAATTTTATGCACTTTAATATGTTCTCATAGCAAAACAGATACAACTTAGGGGAGAACACCTCCAACTTGTAATCAGAATCAAATCCTCTAGTCAAAAGTGGGATTTATCGTCACAAAAACATCCAGCAGTAAATTCTATGCAAATCCCCAAAAATCTCACAGAATATGGTGAAGATAACAGGATTTAGCAGGAAATATAGCAAAATACACTAGAAATTCAAGGCCAATAAGCTTTAGGTTGCACAACCAAAGAGGAAGAAGAAATATCTTGAACTTTAATGGAAGACAATGCTGAACTCTCTACAATGGAAAATGAGAGCATATGTATGAAAACCATCTAATCTACTGTTGGTTGAGATATTTTAGTCTTGTCCATTGCGACTCCGATAAAGCAATAATTCTGAGTCCTTACATTTCTATAACCAAACAGCTAATATATCCCAAAAAAACTGCAACTTTAGGTACCCTGGGTTCATAACATTTGTAGTACTTGTCAGATTTATACAAATTTGGGCTCCTTGGAAAGGTTGTTATTGAATAACCCATCGAACACATCCCATTTCATGTGATTTGGACATGATTTGGCATGTGGCTACTCTTACGTTCCCACTTCTCACACTGCATGTGGGCCATGGCCACTCTGCAAGCTTTGTGCTTGCATCAAATTGCTAGGCTGAGCAATGCTCTATCTCCTAATAGGCAATAGTAAAGGCTGCTGTGAAACCTCACAATATATATTTTATTTTTTATTTTTTTCCAAGGCAGGTGCTAATGAGAGATTCAGTATCCAAGCTGAAGATTGCTGCACAAATAGCTGGTGACAATTCTGCTGCCAACAATTCAGCCACTGTTTCTGGGAAGGCTGAGAAGGAAAAGAAAGGAGTGCAAATTATCATTAATGATGATATTTGTGGTGCCCTCTTGGATGTATCATTCCAGCGCATGCTCAAGAAAAATGCTCAACCTGGAGCTATTGGGACATTAGAATTGTGGAGTGATGAGTTTGATGGCAAGGGAGACTTCAGCCAGTATCGTTCTAAGCTGGTATGGTGGGGGTATCACTTTATGTTACTCAAGTTGCACAGATGAAATTCCGCACTGAGTACTTTTTTTTTAAAGAAAAAAAAGAAGAAGAAAAAAGCGAATATAAGATGAATGTACCACCATGTTTCCTTCAAAGTCTTATGGGTGCATGATTGTTATGAACTTAAGTTACTTTAAATACAATCAGATTTTCAGGAATTGTAAGACAGTTCCTAGCATATGAAGGTTTCAGCATGTTTGTCCCTCCTGTCTCACCCCTTTGTATGATCAATCTGAGCCCTTCACCCTCATTACCCCCGACCTAGTGCAGTAGCACCGACTGAAATTTGACACTCACCTGAGTTGTGAAGGCCCTCCAATTGATGAATATTTTTGTGCCCATCCCACTCGTTTATCGGCTGGGATTTGGACAATTTTGAAGGCCCCCAAAACAGTTGATATCAGAAGGAGACCTTTAAAGGGCCCTAAAACCCCATGATTGTCATGCTTCCAAGACCCCCATAGACTGGATGTTCCTAAGCGAGGAAAGGTCTGGCTGTTTTTTTTAAAATGCCCTCCCTCTCTCTCTCTCTCTCTCTCTATATATATATATATATATATGGGAGATGCTCCTATACGAGATATCTCTCACCTTATATGAGTGATACGGGTGGGGGCCTTCACATTTAAGTTGTTGGCATCGGATATGGATGTGAGGGCCCCCACCCAATCTCTCATTTAAGGTGTGCGTGCGCGCGCGCGCGCTTTGTTCTAGTGAGAACTGTTCTCACATAGCCACTGTGAGAACTTTTTATGTGGGCCATTTGTGGGTCCCAAGGGATGGTACCAGAGAAGATGGAAAGATCTATGTGAGAGCACCCGAAGTATCAAGTTTGACTCTAATCCCATGCCTCTAACCCCTTCATCTATTGCCCACGAGTTTAATGGCTTCATATAAAGAAAAAACTCAATCATCTATCCATCGGCCCAGCCTATTTGGATGGGTGTCAAACCTCGGGATTAGTAACTATCAAGGGAGGTAACTGTTTATGCACAGTTGGGATTGGTTTCTAGGTATATATGTATGTATGTATGTACGTATTAAATGGTTATGTGGTGCACAACAGGTGGGATCCACCAGATGGTTCCTCCTACTGGACCACACACCCCCCCTTGAATCTCACACGTCTCCTGGGATTTGCACCTATCTGAATGGATTTGACCATTGGATCGACTGCACACCCATCTAAATGGACTGGACACCATTAAACTTGTGGGGCCCGGATAGAGATGATAGGGTTTAGAGTTGTGGCTGACTTCTTGCAGAGATCAAGGGCTCAGGGAGATCTTTCGATCCCACTTGGTTCCAGTCCTATTGGGCCCCACATTGAGGTATGCACACTGATCCAGGATCAGTACTCTATACCTATTTATGTACCTCTATGTGTATATATATTTAAAGGCAGCCAAGATCACTTACAATTAGAATCTTTTGTGGGCACTTACATTATTCCATATGTGGGTCATCTGTTGCATGCTGATCTCCAGGCTCCAGCCCTAGTAAAGGAAGAGAGTTGCTTCGCATTGGCAGTCAACTTTAAAAAAATTGCCAAACTATATATTGCATTTATTTGAGGTTAATCATGGAAGATTAAGATTGTTAGCCAGGGAAGACTTTGTGACTTTGCTTGTTGCATGGCTGGGCCCCCTAATGAATTACTTGAGAATCACAGTGCAACCCAACCTATATTGGGCCACTTCCCCATATTCACACCTGCTCTGAACCACACAAACACACCTACGGAGAATAAGAAGAAAATTTTGCACTCACACAGCTTGACACCCATTCGTGACTCAGAAGAAGAAAAGAACAGCCACTCGCCACAGTTTGACACTCAATTGTGACTCAAAGAAGAAGAAAAGAATAGCCACTTACCACAGTTGATGCTCATTTGAGATATATTCACCATTTGATTGAACTTATGCAAATCTGTAGTTTAAAAAACACCATTAAACCTTGAGGCCCTTGTGGAATTCTTTTGGCTTCTTTCTTCGAAGTAGAACATTTTGGGCTGTTTGTGTCAGATATTTGGGTTGCATCAATGCTTCTTCTTTTGAATCATCCAGTTAGCATCAGTTACATTGATGTTCCTTGAAATCACCTTTGGTCTTTCCTACAGGTGCTTTCTTATATTTCGCTTGAAGGGTTTTTCTACTCTTGCGTTGTTCCTTTTGAACAAAATATGTTATGGCATGGGTCATATCTGACACAGAGATCTTCTATTTGGTTTTCTGCTCTCAATTTCAGGGGAACTATGTTTTCCAACATTTCATGGAATACTAGGCCCCGCCTTGTGAACTGTGCTGGAAAGAGAAATATTCTGGTCTTTGTGTGGTTTATTGTTAATTAGTTTACCAAGATTTGATAGAGTGACTGATATATAATATATGCATGCTGTTTTCAGGAGATTCTGATACTCTAATGGGTAATGACATTTCTTCCATGTAGGTGGAGCTCATCCGACTTGTTGCTTTTCACAAACCCATAGTAGCTGCAACGAGGGTGTCACAGGGAATTGGAACAATTATTAAGAGCCACTTGACCACTTCACTGCCTTCTCAGGTTTGGTTATATGGAAGTAGCATGAATTTGGATTGCCATGAATCTGTTCTCAATCATTTTTCAAGTGTACATATTTGTTACTTGGAATTTTCAGGACTTACTGCTAATGGAAAGCATGCACGTGGCTCTTGAAACAATTGTGAATGCAATTTTCGATGGTTCAGCTGAATTTGGTGGTGTTATTTCTGAAATTCAGGTTGCATCGCACAGTATATTGAAAGGTGGTTCCGTGAGTTCACTTTTAAATATTAGTACTTGAATCTGGTTTCATCTTTTGACTTACTCAAAACTTGTGTGTACTTATGACCTGCAGGTTTACTTCAACAACTTCTTTCTTTGAAGTGGAGTGAGCCAGCACTTGCAGAAATACTTGGAAGACATTTGGATGCATTGGGCCCCCTTTTGAAATACTTTCCAGATGCAATTGGTGCTGTCATCAATAAACTTTTTGAGCTTTTAACATCACTCCCTCATGCTCTTAAGGTTTGTTATAGATTTGCATTGCATCTTCTTTGGACTTTTAGCTAACATAAATATGATATCTTGGGCTTTTTCTTAGTCATTTGTAACCACATGGTTGATTGGCAGGATCCTTCGGCAACCAGGGCCCGTCATGCAAGGATGCAGATCTGCACATCATTTATCCGAATTGCTAAAACTACTGACAGAAGCCTTTTTCCTCATATGAAGGTTATCTCATCATTCCTTATAATCAAGTGCATGAGTACGGTCAGCTGGAGTACCGGGGCGTGGCCACTGCCAGATGGCCCCCATATTTATGTGACAAGGAAAATCATCTGTCACACATCTCACATTTGATTGACTATATTTAATTGTCAAATTCCTTTTTTGTTTTATCCACCTCCTAATATCCCATAGGACTAACTGCAGCTTGCTTGATGCAGTCCTAGTTGTAAAAGGCCTGAGGGCTTCAAAAAGAGGCCCACAGTATGTCAGCCCATCTGGCCTAACTCCCTGTGGGCCAGCCAATTGGGCCTGTCCGTGTGGCCAGCACGCTGGGCCAATATCATGATGACTGACCCATTGGGCCTAGACCATGGTCTACCGGCCCATTGGCCCAACCATGTCTAGTTTCTAAGTATAGTGATTTCCAGTAAACATTTTTAGATCTACAAATCTCAAGATATTTTTCTAGAAACACTTAGTTTAGAAACTCCTAAGATCTAGATAATTGATTGGCATGTAATCAATGAAAAAAGGAGAAAGAAAATCATATTTTAAGTAAAAAGAGATTTACATGTTATCAATTTCATGGAGAGGAATGGAAATTTTATCTAGGTTCATTGATAGGCAGGATTATCATATCATCTTTTACAAATACCCTTCTAATCTCTCTCACAATTTAATAAAAATTATTTCTTTCCCTCTCATTATTGAGCAAGTGTTTCCCCTTGTGTGAAGACTCCTTGGGGGCTTGCCTACGGTGATGACTTCAAAGTCTGGGCATCCATGGTGAATGTGTAAAAGAGTGAAGACTCCGTCCATCATTGGGTTCCATCATTTCTTCTATTCGCAAGGGCTTGGAAGGTTGTTCTTGTGCTATGACGCCCATATACGGCATGGTAGGACATGGATACGGCCGGGACACGGATTTTAACACACAAAGTGAAGTATCAGATACGATACGACGTGATACATTGCCTATTTTGAAGTATCCATGCATCATAGTTCGTGTCCGAAAGTTCAATTAAGATGTTGCTATATTGTTGAATTGAGATCGGTTCCTAGTTCCTATGTATTTGGTATTTATTGTCAAATATATTCGGATAATGTATTTGCTAGACTCATCTTGGGAAAACAACATTGTTATCTACGCGCTGGTTTCTTGGATGGTTCTTGTCATCATTTCTCCTTTAGCTAGCAGCTCCTGCTATCAATATATATGTAACATGACTATAGACAGGTCAATGTTGGAAGTGACAGTTGATAGACACATGAAGAGAAGAAGAAGAATATGTCTATCGTGAATGTTTTTGTGTGTCCCTTCACCGACTCTCATTATAAAGGGGCTGATTGCCCTAATTTACAATATCTAATCATGCCTAAATTATAGCAATACAATCTAGATCCAAAATCCTAGCTAATATATAAGGTATGTACACATGTATATTTGACTAATGATAAAATACACCAATTTGTCCGAAGTAGGCCTCCATGAGTTGGCCTGATTGACACCCCCCCTCAAATTGATGCTAGGGTGTCATAGAGCCGCTATTTGGAAACCAGAAACCGGTGGCGAGGTCGAGGAAGTCATTTGGTGAAGATATCAGCAAACTGAAGCTCAGTAGGGACATGAGGTAAAGAAATGACATCACGCTTCAATTCATCCCGAATGAAGTGGCAGTCCACTTCAATATGTTGCGTTTATGGAAGATAGGATTTTCAGTGATCCGAATAGCCCTAGTATTATCTGCAAAGAAGTAGGAGAGGATTGAGCAAATCCGAGGTTCGAAAAAAGTCCCCGTAACCATAAGATTTAAGAACAGGCGGAAGACATTGCCCTGTATTCAACCTCTGTGGAAGATCTAGAAACACGCTTTTGTTTTTTGCATTTCTAGGAAATGAGAGAATTTCTGAGGTACATGCACCAACCAATAGTAGATCAACGGGTATCCTGATAGCCCGCCTAGTCAACGTCTGCATAAGCAGTCAACTGAAGATGATTATCCTTGGGATAATATAAATAACGAGTAATAGTGCTCAACAAATACCGGATAATGCGTTTGACAGCAGTTAGATGAAGGTGTCAAGGAGATGTCATGAATTGACTCACAAGGGAATATTTGTAAAAATAAGTGTAAGAAATTCCTTTTTGTCAATGATTGAGCTCATCTTACTCTTTGCAGGATATGTTCTAGTTTACACCTACTACTAATAAAAAATAGTATAGTTTAAAGCCCAGGATCAAGGCTTACAGGCCCATACCTCAGAGGATGAAGCCCAAAGTCCAAGACCCGCAGCTGAAATGTATTCTTATTTTGGTAAGATTAGATTGTTTATTGTAATCTTTTAGATTACATAGGATTAGATCCTTCATAAGAATTAGTTTCCTTTCTCGCATCTAATTCCCTTTTTATGTATTCTCTTGTTAAACCTCATGTATAAATGCAACACATATGACCATATGGTCAGAGACAATTCTATTCAATTTTCTTGTCTTCTTTATCATGGTATTAGAGCACCTCGTTTACCCTTGTATTGTCAGTGGCGTGTAATGCTGGTGGGTGGAAGCCCTCTAGCATGCAGCAGATAGTATAAGGTTCGCCAGCGGCCAGCCTTCTGTGTCCTATGATGCACGGATACTTCGAAATGGGCAACGTATTGTATCTGATACTTCACTTTTTATGTGTAAAATCATTGTCCTTGCCCTGTCTATGGCGTATCCTAGCCGTATCTGGGGCATCATAGCCTGTGTCTCTCTTCTTTTTTTTTTTCAATTGAAGCATGGCTTTGTTGTTTGAAGCAGGTCTGCTGTTGAGATACTGCGGGTCCAAGAAGGCCTCCACCTGATTCAGTTCCTTCATGAGTAGTTTCTGGTCTTTGATCTCTTTTATTTCTCCTTTGACAGAATCTATTAAAAGCTGTCATTTTGGGGTTCCAGAATTTCTAGATTTTTCACTTAGAAATATTTTTGATTATATGACTTTTTTGTCTGTTTCCTCCACTCTTTTTGACAAGGAACCCTACGTGTCAGGATTGGGGTGGCCTGTGCTTCCATGACCATTCACTGAGAGATCAGCAGCAGCAATTCATTAGTCACCCAAAAAATCTTCTATTTTCAGAAATCCTGTTCTGACAGGATCTTGAGATCTACTATTAGGGCCCACTTCTGATGATTCGTCACCACAAGGACTCAATCTGGTCCGCATTTATCTCAAATCTGTCAGATTTTTTTGATCCATATAGCGGCTTATGGGGCTCTTTTCTCCATGTCAGATTTTTGGATCAGATTTCATCATAGCCGTGTATTTTCTTTTAACTTTTAACTATGTCATCTGGAAATCCCTACAGTGTATGTATTTGGATTATTCCCCTACATCTGGTAGCTGCTAGGTGATTAGATAACATTTAAGTGGAAATTTGTACAAGGTACTCCTATAGGTTTAAGGCACATGCCCCTGCTGAAAATTATTCTTATCTCTTTGATAAGATAAGACTGAAATCCTTGAGATTAAATAGGATTAGTTCTCTTCCTCCTAATTAGTTTCCTTTCTCACATCTAATTCCTCTTTTCTATATCCTCTTGCGAAACCTATGTATAAATGCTATATGTACTATGACCATAAGGTCAGATGACCTCCGTTCAATTTTCCTGTCTTCTTTATCATTAGTATCTCCATAATTTTCTCTGGTTTTTGAAGGCCGGACATATGGAACAGCTTTTATGTTGTTATCTCCAAATTCACAGCGTGGGCTGGTGTGAAGTTGGTTATGTAATTGTGTGTATGTTCATTTATTTGTCTTTTCCCCCGCTATGCCTTCATTTGAGATACATTCTTGTGCTGTGGCTGGGCCTGTGTTTTGCCCGGGCTAAATGGTCTGGGACCTGGCCCCATGGTTGTGAAAGGTTGGACTGATGTGTGCCCTTTTGGAATAGACTGGATCGATAGGGCTAGAATTGCTGAAACTTAAGGTTAGGTCTCCAAGAAACTTTTAGAAAGGAAAAATCAACCCATGAAGGGAAAAACAAATTTTATAAATTAAAACTCCAACAAATCTGAACAAATATATACCTACTGAAATTCTAACGGAAAATTTTATCTTTTTTGCTTGAATGAGTCGTCACATAATTCTTTCTCTTGGGGGGTTGGTTGGTTGTTAACAACAGCCTCTTGTTTCTGTTACCCATCAAAAAAGAAAAAAAGATGGTGACGCTATTGATTGTCTCCCCTATTGTTTACATTTACCTTTCCGTTTGGCATACAGACACTTGGATAACTAATAGATAGGGGTATGTCTAATGTTCTTGATGTTCGATAGAGCTACTTTGAACCGTCATCATTAGCAAAACCTTGTCCCAACTATGTTGGGGTCAGCTATATGAATTTTGTTTCTCCATTCCGATCTATCCCGAGTCAAATCCTCAGATTTTAAACTGTCAGATCTAAAAAGGTTATATAGCACGGATGATACAGTTCCATCTGTTGCATAGATGCAGAAACTACTGGTTGCATTTGTTTCTCTTTTCACCAGGATTTTTATTTTATTTTTCAGGGTATTGCTGATACCATGGCTTACCTCCAAGGAGAAGGTCGCCTACTTCGTGCAGAGCACAATCTTCTAGGTGAAGCATTTCTTATAATGGCTTCTTCTGCTGGGTAATTACATTTTTCCCTGGGGTTGATCTTGTTAGCTTTCTGCTCCTGTCAGATTTTTTATTGACTACTTTTTTTCGGAAAAGCTGTCTTATGTCTCTCCTTTGTGCAGTATTCAACAGCAGCAAGAAGTTTTGGCTTGGTTACTTGAACCATTAAGCAAACAGTGGACGCAGGTGGAATGGCAGAATGTTTATTTATCTGGTCCATTAAGTCTTGTCCGTTTGTGCTCTGAGACACCTTTTATGTGGTCACTTTACCACACTGTAACATTTTTTGAAAAGGCTTTAAAAAGGAGTGCAACTAAAAAAGGCTATTCTCATTCACAAAACTGTGCATCAGAGAGTCAAAACTCTATGCCTTTGCATCCTATGGCATCTCATTTATCATGGATGCTCCCTCCTCTCATACTGGTGAGTCTTATTATTCCTGAGATTAGACTACATTATTTGGCCACTTTTTGGCAGGAAAAATAATTGGTAATCTGGAAAAGTAGGATTATCCATACCCTCGCATAGCAATTTTACATGTGCTCCTGCTATTCATGTAGAATTTGTAGTTGATCTGAACCTGAATCCAAATCTTTGCCAACACTCGCACCACTGTAGTCTGCAGTATAGCCTCATAATTAGTTGGATAATCCTGAATGCAATTCGTGGGCATTTGTTTGTTGATGCCTTCTGATGGCCAACAATTGGACAGGAAGATCAATGGGGTCCAAGATTTAGAGATTCTGTTTTTGAGTTACACCTTTGCCCTGCGTGTGTGGGATTATCATATTCTATCCAAGCATCAGATGATTCGTTGCTCCAGAAAAGATGCTTTCAGGAATTAGTGAATGTGGTAGATGGAAGAAAACTTTCTTTCTTCAATGCAACTGAATAATTATGTAATGAGCTGTTTATGCCTTCCTTAATCTGCAGCTACTTCGTTCTATTCATTCTCTTTGGTCCCAGCCAATTACTCAATCTTTACCGGGAGAGATAAGATCAGCAATGAGTATGAGCCATGTTGAACAAGCCAGTCTTCTCGGGGAAGGGAACCTGAAACTGGCAAAGAGTGTACTAACTTTTGCAGACGGGCCTCAAATTGATGTAAATAAGGAAGGACACACAGAGGCAAATGAAAATGATGTACGTAACTGGTTGAAAGGAATCAGAGACAGTGGGTAAGTATGAGGATTGTTGAGATATATTGTTACTACATGTTTTTTTCTTTTTGAAGCTTAAGTTAACCAAGAATTCTGCATTTAGTCTCTGCCATCCTATTTATCACGTTGAATGAAATGATTCCATACACTCCTGTACGTTTTTTTCCCTTCATATTTGGATTTACATTACTGCTAAAAATTATGATGAATTTCTACTAAAAAAGTACTGTTAACTTTTTTTTTTCTTTGGGAGATGCTTCTCTGTGAGGGCCCCCACCCCTATCTCTCATATAAGGTGAGAGATATATCTCATGGGAGCATCTCCCATTATTTATTTTTAGTAGGTTTGCCAAACCGATGCGGTGGGTTATCTTTGTTTCCATCGGACGGTTATGAAAAAGGGTTGGGTGGTGGGTGGGTGCCTTTGTCCTCATCTAGGAGGGAAATTTAGGATTTATTTCTGTTAGGGCGTTTTCAATTGGAGATGTGTTTTGTTATATTCATCACTTCTACTATGGTCTCTTTTGGGAACCTAATCAGAGTTTACACAAATTTTTGGTGCTGTAGGAGAGGTTCTTGAGTTATCCTGTAGAATGACCCAAGAACTTTTTATTTGATGTATGTTGCAAAAGATGTCACATTTTTTATTTAAGTGCTCTAAATGTTGTGCACTAAAAAAAAAATCATGGTGTTGGTGTGGCTGATATGGCTTAACTGCATAATAGCACGGCCGCATTTGCCTTCATCCAATGTATGCCATTTTTCTGCTATTTAAGACCGTGCTTCTACTATCAGTGGCTTCATGTTCAAATGACTTCTCTCTCTCTCTCTCTCTCTCTCTCTCTCTCTCTCTCTCTCTCTCGCTAGTAATTTCTATTCGTTGATCACTTTTTATAATTTTGTCATATCTGTTCAATTTAGCTCCTTTTTTTTTTCATCAAGTAATGCCACCTCTTGCATGGCTGCAGGTATACTGTTCTGGGCTTGTCAATGACCGTTGGAGATTCATTTTTCAGATGCTTGGAGAGCTCTGCTGTTGCACTTGCAGTCGTGGAGAATATCCAATCAATGGAGTTCCGCCACTTGCGCCAACTTATACATTCAGTTCTCATTCCTTTGGTCAAATCCTGCCCTGCAGATCTATGGGTGGAATGGCTGGAAAAACTCCTACTCCCACTCTTTCTCCATTGTCAGCAGGCCCTCAGTTGTTCGTGGTCTGGACTTCTCTGTGAGGGAAGGGCAAAAGTTCCAGATACCTGCTGGTGTATTTCTGGATTGGACTTGAAGTTGGAAGTAATGGAGGAAAAGTTGCTTAGAGATTTGACTCGTGAGATATGTTTTCTCCTCTCAGTTATGGCTTCACCTGGACTAAATAGTGGTCTCCCTCCCTTAGAACAGCTTGGACATGTCAGTCGGATGGAGATGTCGTCTCTCAAAGCCTTGGATGCATTTTCCACGAACTCTCTTGTTGGGTATGCCTAGAAAACATGTTCTATTACAAGTATGTTCTTTGTGGCTGTAGGGTGTCAGTTGGGTCTTGTGATGGGGTCTAACCCATTAAATCAGCACGGCTTAAGGAACATGAAAGTTTCTAGAATTCTAAGAGGACTGAGTAAACATTTCTCAGGTCTGGTCTGAGCCAGTCTTACATGTTATTTCTATGTCATATATGAAAAATATGTGAGAATAAAACATTATTTTATATAATTACTCATATCTGCCTGGCTCAACGGTATAGAACTGTGGCACAATCGTCTTCGGCCTTTTTATATCCCTTTATTTCTTTTCATCATAGAAGGCTTACTATAGTAGTAATGCTTCTGAAGTAGGTTTAGTGTTGGTGTTGAAATAGTTGTTCTTTTGCAGTTTTCTATTGACGCATAAAAGTCTGGCTCTTCCTGCACTTAAAATAAGCATAGAAGCTTTCACATGGACAGATGGTGAAGCTGTGACCAAAGTTTCTTCCTTCTGTGGTGCTGTCATTCTTCTCGCAATTTCAACACATAATTCTGAACTCAGGGAATTCGTTGCTAAAGATTTGTTTTCTGCAATTATTCAAGGCTTGGCCCTTGAGTCTAATGCCGTTATCAGTGCAGATCTTATAGCACTTTGTCGAGAAATATTTGTTTATCTCTGCGATAGGGATCCTGCTCCTAGACAGGTAGGCTTTTACATTTACTTTTTATGTCTTCCTTGAATGATAAAGGAATATAAGGTTCCTCTCTTTGAGGACCATCTGGATATACCCAAAGTGCTAGCTGTTCCATGTTTTGCAGAATGAATAAGTTCGGGGTGGTATGGAAGTCGGAAACAACTGTAGCCTGGTACTTTTTTTTTTTTTTGGTCTGCCCAAGTCATTATCATTGCTGAAATAGGCTATCTATTTGGAGCATAAGAGGAGAAAAAACATTAATCCACCTAATGTTATTTCCAATTCCATGCTGCCTAAATACTCAGACCTGAGTGACTTGGAATTTGGGGTACATTCAAACATGCCCTAAGCATGTTGTGGTTATTAAAAACCTTTGTAAGTTTTGAACTGGACATAGCTAGTTTATATTTGGAATGGAAATTTTGAATGCTTGTATGTGATATACCTTTGTGGCAGGTTTTGCTCTCTCTTCCATGTATTACAACTGCTGATTTACAGGCATTCGAAGATGCTTTAGCAAAAACAAGCAGTCCCAAAGAACAAAAGCAGCATATGAGAAGCTTCCTTTTATTAGCTACAGGAAATAGGTTGAGAGCACTTGCTGCTCAGAAAACTGCTAATGTCATTACCAACGTCTCAAGTAAGTACCATGTTGTCTTCACTTTAGGGCCCGTTTGGTAATTTTACTAATATAGTCAAGTGAAGTGAAGTCAAGTTAAACATCCCATCAAAAGCACTTTTTCAAAAAATTCCCTCCATGTTTTCCAAAAAAAGTCTAAAAGCAACTACATTTACTCACTAAAAGACAAAAAAATTCCATTTCCCCATACAAAAAGTCAAAAATATTCCATCCCAAACAACTAAAAACAAAATACCATCATAACTCACTTATATTTTATTCTTTCTCTTCATTTCACTTCACTCCACTTTATTTTAAAAGTAAATTACCAAACGGGCCCTTAAGGTTGCTTGTGTTGTTTGATGGACTTTTTCTTTTTCTTTTTATCTGTGTTGTTTGATTGACTTATAGCCTTCTATCTTAAATATGTTATGTCATTTCCCATTAATATCTCTCTTTTTTCCAATGTCTCTGTTGATCTTTATTAAAATTATGCTGAGACATAACATAATTTCAATAAATAATTAATTAATAAAGAAGAAATATATAGTCATGACCCAAATATATGCAATTATGCATAATATTTTTTAATAGCCTTGGGCTTGTGTGTGTAAGATTCTGATTTATACTGTCGATCTGAAGGGCCTATGTCACGTAAGCCAGTCCCAAGAACGCCCCAAGTGGAAGATCATATCATATTTGCTAATTTCCAGTGTTTTAAAAGCCTCACCAGACCAGCTGGTTGAACTGTTTCACCACCCAGAACCATTACCTTCACTGGTCTGGTGAGATCAAAAGTGGGTTATCAATAAAAAAACGAAGGAGTAAAAAACCAGTTTAAAGTGGTAAGAACTGATAGTTGAGCCCACCGTTAATTATTATTATTATTTTTTTTTTTTTTTTTTTTATTACATCTCAGTTGGGCAGGGTTGAACTGGAGAGTCAGATTGGGTTGGACCGAACCATCCCCTCTACCAGTTCATCCTCCATTTTGGTTTTTGTTACATTGCTATTTTCATTGTTTCAGCTGAAATGTTTCATTGTAGAAAACAACCTGATATGAGAACTTTTGGGCCACAACTCTGGCCTGTTTTGGATGTAACACAGCCAGGCAACCATAATAGCCTGAACCAGGCCGAAACAAACAAAACAAGTTTGTTCCTGCAGAACTCAGTTCTTTTTTGTTCTGTTTTCCATTTTTTTTCTTCAATAAAGCCCTAAATAAAAGCTTGGGAAATGTGCTAAGAGGTTCTTTTCCAATTCAGCAAAGATGCTTAAACAAGTGTTTTTTTTTTTTTAGATTTTCATTCGTATATTTTTAATTGTTTTTTCTTTGCTTTTTTTCACCAAAATGGGATGTTTAAACTTCCAAATGTTCCATTTTAGTGGAAAATGAAATGGCCTGCAAAACAATGTTAGTAACTATGGATCTTCATCCAATATTTAACCCTTTTTTTTTGGCCAAAACCATTGCTATCGTAACTGTCTATTTGCAAGTTTTTGGTTGAGTGTTGGGAATGTCCCATTCAGGAGATGTGGTCTATATCCATGATGTGACCATATTAAATAACTGGTTTGGTTACCGGGATCACAGGCTCTGCTTGTATATAATACTTAGTTCAGGCATCATAGTGGGTGTGCAAATGAAGTTCAGTATTGGATTTTGACTGATAAAATTATATTCACAAACTAGCATGTGTTTTTTTTAGATCCAGTTTGCAAATCAAGCCTGGACTAATATCTCTATGGATAGAATGGATACATTCATTGACAGTAAGGCTTCATCTAAAATTTGTCTCGCATGAACAATGGCACCTAGCACATGAGATATAACAAGAGGAAGCACTTTCTGGAGCCTGCTTGCCAACACCTTCTCTGAGATTTTATAAATGAAGCCGATTAAACTTACATGCCTAAAATCCTTTATGCTCTTGGTGCCCGACTTCTTTGGGATAGAAGCGATGAAAGAAGCACCTAACTGTTTGGAAATCCTGCCCCTATAAATTTATTCATAAATTCCATAGGGGATGTCCTATGGGATGATTTTCGTAGGACATCAGGACCTCTGCTGATAACAGTCTATACCTGCCAATAACACCTTTTGCTAATTAGCCAGGTGTAGCTGTTCATCCATCCTTATGTTGTCTCCTGTAAAGGGAGAATACCCTATGGGATGATTTCCGTAGAACAAGACCTGAGGATAACAAACAGTATCGACCTGCCAACAGCACCTGACGGGATGAGATGAGAAGATGGATAGCCTGCATCTTAATATTTAATAGGGTTAAACTCCTGTTTCACCTCAAATTTTTTCCATCGTTTGTCTCACCTTGTCAGTTTGTGATTGCCAGTGTTTTAAGTTTCGATTCGTGTCAAGTATGCAACAAGACATAATGCCTATGGAAACTGGAGCTGTTAATGGCTGTTGCACAGAAAGTTTTCTACAAAGTAACAGGCATTTATTGGGGACAAAAACCCATAGCACAGTTGGATGGTTCTCATTGTCGCAACCTCAAGGTTGCAGGTTTGAGCCATGTTACTGTTTAAAAAAAGGAAAGAAAGAGTTGTTTAGTGGGTTACAATCTACGATAACCAGATGCTTCAAAATTGGCAGCATATTGGGTTGCATCAATACTTCATTTTTATGTGTAATATCTCTGATCTCCCGGATCTATTGTGTCCCCACCATATCCATGTCTTATGTGGCCATCGTTGATACTATTGATGCTTTTAAGAATGGTCATTATTTTCTAGAAAAAACTGTTCCTTTGCTAGAAGTTATTTACTACGTAGAAATTGAATTATGGTTAGAAAGATTTTAGTATAATGTTTGTAGGCTCCTTTGGGCCCCACATTGCCCTCATCTTCTGTCACAATATAACAGCTGTTACCATTGTGTATTATATGGTTATGATGCCATCATCTTTGATTTAGGATGTACTCCTCTTGGGTGTCTTGATGTTGCTTGGGGAAGCTAATATTTTATCCCACTTCCAATGGAATTTCTGGTGATGATGGAAGCAGGTCATATAATTGTAGTTTTCAATTGTGTGGTGTGGACAGCTGGCTGTAGTATAGATTTTTCAAGTGATGTATACATGCTAATGTCAATTTTACCTTTTACTATTTTTTCCCCATTTCCCATCCTAATTCTTCATTTTTTATTTCATTTTAATTTTTAATTTTTTCTTTGGTTTCCTGTCATGTCATTTCTGGATATAAAGCAGCAGAACGTTCCTTGGGAAGACCAGAACGGGGCCATTGGATTGGAATAGACAACTTTGTCTATATATGGACAGGCTGCTGCTTTTCTCCCTTTTTGGCCCAAATTATTTTTTTTTCTTTTTCCCAGCAGCCAGATAATTTTCTTTCAGTCCCTAATATCATTACATGCAACTGAAAGAAAATTAACATTCATTATATCTGAATGCAAGTTGCACTGATTAGTCCACAAATTGCTTATCGTCCTTGTAGCTTCTGATTAGTGGGTTTGATTGTAAAATGAACTAATGCTGCCATATATTTGTGTGCCTGTTTCTTTAATTGTTTTTTCAGGTAGAACTCGCAGTGCTGCCTCACTTTCTGAGCCCAATATTGAGGGAGACGATGTCATTGGATTAGCAGCTATCACATGATGATGTTGAATGGTGATGCTTTCACTGGCAGATTTGCTTGTATAGATCTTGATACATATCTACAGCTTTAAACAGAAAGAGAAATACTTCTTGACAGAATACGTTGAAGACAAAGCAACAGTTCTACAGTGGCTAACGGCAAGGGAATATCGTGTCATTTACTGATTTGGCCCATTTTATGGCATCGGAAAGTAATATTCAGCTTTCATGTGTAGAGGTTAGAAATCATGTTCATCAGTCATTAAGACTGAGGGTTTTAGAAGAGAAGAGAATGCATCTTGGTGCATAGTTTGCCATCATGATGTTAGGCTGTTTTGGATCCAAATTATCAATCAGTTACTGTTAAAAACTAAGCTTCTGTTGTTTTATTTGCAATTATGTCTTTACAAAACCCATGTGACCCTTGGAAGGCCCTGTGGATCCTTTAAATGACTAGAAAGTAGGTTTTCCCTTGAGCCAGAATGGCTTTGTGACCTGAGCATATATTTTAATCCTGGCTTTCAAATGAGATGGGACTAGGCCATGACTTGATAGTGTTTTCAAAGGCCCATCTGAGCATATGCCCTCTTATAACATTATGGTTGGGTGTTCCCCTCTCGAATTGGAAAAATTGCCCCACGTTTGCCTGATCCTAACATTGCCACTGCCATTTGTGTGTACACTTGAGGCTATTTTTGAACGGATTGCAAGCACATGTTGAAGTTTCATGTTTTTTAGAGGGTCCTTTTTGATCCATGGATACTACTTTCAGGTGACTAGGTTTACTTGTAAATAAAGGTTCATGTGTTTGGGTAACCTGAATTACTGTCAAGTCACAGTTCATTTGATCTTTGCAATAACCAATTATACCTCAACATAGATGCAGGTAATAAGATTTAAATGTAAAACTGGTTGCAGGGAGCGGAGTTCCAAGAATATCCAAATGGGCCTGAAGGTACAAGTTACAGATGTTTATTATTTGATATAAAAATTACAGGTAACCTGAGTAGAGGGAACTGAGTTCCAAGGATCAAATTGGGACCTACAGGACTTTTATTTTTACCACTCTCTGGATCTTTGGAAATGGGTGGTTGATTCCAATTCCTGGAAGGGTTCTTTTGAATTCAGATGCAATCTGGCACTTCATCAAATTCCTTTTTTCACATTGGTTATGTAGGTGGTTTCTTCTGGGGTTGTTAAACTCAATTTTCTTGGGAAAAAGACAGAAGAAACTCCTTAGCGGCCAATTTTCCTGAATAGTGATGATTACTTGGAAATTTATAGGGAAGGAAGTGCCACATGTATTCGAGTTCTTTTCATAGTGACCTTCACATTCCTATAATTTGATTCGGTATGGTGAGGGGTGCACAATCCATATCAAAATATAAGAGATGTTTTGTTAAGACTCTTGGCCATCTTGGTACAGGTGGCGATGGGGTTGGGTTCGATTCGGTTGACCCTTTAGGGCGACAATTATGGGCCTAATTTCAAGCTAATTTGTTTATTAATCAGGTTAGAAATGTCAAATGAAATCCTATAGGTCTGCTTCTTAAGGCCGGATTGGTCGGTTAAGTACAATACATTGGGTGGTGTAGGATTCGTTGATACATACGCATGTGTGGGCTGACATAGTTGAGAATCAATAAATTTTATTAATCGGGTTGAAAATGTTAACAAATACGAAATCACTGGGTCGGGTTCCTGTTGATTAGGAGTTCCTGCCCTTAAATTCTCCAAATTTGATCCTTCATTCTTTAGCTCATTGGCCCTTTTCATATAAGAAATCTGAGGAATTCATTATCAACCATGCAGAAGGGATCCCAAGTACAATACTTTCACTCTTCTTTATCAACTGAAACGATCCATCTGATGTTCTCTGGTGGAGTCAAATGGTTTTAAAACATGGATCTAGACAGTGAATGGGCCACAAAGACTAAGCATTCTTATTTCGCAATTCGATTTGCAGAGGATGGCATCAGTACATCTAAACTTCATAGGTATACCAGATTCTCTAGGCCTTTTCATTAAAATAAAAAATTCTAAAAAATCAGAAATAAAATTTTGCAATATTTTTTTTATTGTTTTTGCTTCCTTTCTATCTTTTTAGAGTTAAAAAGATATAGAATATAAACGTGCTAAGACTAAAGTTTCAGCATGTTTTTCAGTTTTGGACTCTTTTAACACATGGGAACTTGGTATCAATCATGGTCGATGTCTATAGGTATGGAACAAAAAAGTTTTTAGAACCATGGAGGACTCTAAGCACATGGGAAATTAGTATCAATTCATGGGATATGACTATAATGATGAAGATGATGATGATGATGATGATTTCAAGACGGCAAACCCAACAGCTATATGTCATATTAAACAGGCAATTCTCTCATTTGCCACTTGAGAGAACTCAAAAACTGTTAGGTATGACCTTACAAGATCACATTCGATATCTTGCTGATGAATGCATCAATAAATGACTCCAGCATGAAAGAATGACCCATTCTATAAATAGCTTTTAAATCGGCTCACACAATATTAATTCCAACAATCACAATATGGGTGAGAGAGAGAGAGAGAGAGCGAGCAAGTTCTAATTGTTCAGCAGTTCACATTGGAGGTGGGACCCACCATTTTCTATGTGCAGTTTGGCCCTGATTTTGTAAACTGTTGTTATTATCTAAATCCCCCTGGATTTTCACAGTCCAATGTGCTTAGAATGTTGGAACTCTGGTTGAACTTTTGCCTTTCAGTTGCTCTAAAACCATGACCACTAAAACTATGTTGGAAGGAAGCTAGATGGCTAGATCTATAAAACCAGAGTACAAGGGAGAAACCATGACCTGTGGAACCATGGCCTGTAAAAAAACCATGTGTTAAACAAAGCCCAATCACGACACGTAACTGAATTTGAGTAAGGGTTGAAAGGTGGTTGAAGAAAATCAGGTGCAATAGGAGACTGTTAGGAAGTTAAAATATTCAGTGCTAAGGTATATCTCAATTCTCAAACTATATAGATAAGGAAACCATACAGCCTCTTGGAGAACAACTTCCCTTTGGATACCTTGCCTTTGTAGCCTTCTCTACTCTAAAGTCTGTTCTCTGGTTTCCATTTTTTTTTTTACTTCTTTTCTGTGTAGGCATCTTTCAGAGCATGATGGGACCAGGTGGACCAGGCGGACCGGGCGGACCTGGACCAGGATGGGGCCCAGGGCCTGGAGGCCCTCCAGGTGGCGGTTGGGGTGGACCTGGGTGGGGTGGAGGCCCTCCAGGTGGGGGTTTTGGTGGGCCTGGTTGGGGTGGAGGCCCTCCAGGGGGTTTTGGTGGGCCTGGTTGGGGTGGACCCGGTTGGGGCGGGGCCGGGTGGGGACCGGGATTTGGCGGTTTTGGGGGCGGTTTATGCAGCTTATTATCTTCATGGTGAGTGCTTAATACTTTTTCACATTCTTCTTATCTTTATGTTTTTTCTGTTCACATTTTTAGAGGAGTTTGAATGGTAGCTGAGGGAGAAGAGTAGATGTGATTGTGACCTGTGAGAACTGGTAGGCAGGTATATTGCTTTAGAAAATGGATCCCCTGTTTCGTCAAAACGGGGGAGCTTTGTTTGGACGAATCAGGGGTCGCCACATGTGGGGGCGGAAGGGGGCGGTGGAAAGAGAAAAGCAAGTTCTCTTTCATCCGCCCCCCTTCCGCCCCCGTGCGTGTCACCCCCTGATTCGTCCAAACACTGTTTTGACGAAACAGGGGATCCGGATCCATTGTTTTAATAGAGAGTAGTGGAAGCTTGGGGAAGCAAACCTCCGATGCTAAGGAAGGCTACCTTAGCTCTTTAAATAGATATAATCTCCAGGCCTAATTTCATCAAATCCCTTTAGTTGCCTCTGGGTAGCTTGCAACTAGGCTACTTACTACCTTTCTTTCTCTGTTCCTGTAAGAGTTTGAGGGAGAGTTATGCCACCTCCTCCACCCGGACCTGGGCCTGGTTGGGGCCCTGGGCCTGGAGGCCCGCCCGGCTGTGGACCTTGCTGTGGTCTTTGTGACTGTTTGTATAGTACAGTATCTACTTGGTAGGTATATGTATTTTGTTTGGAGCTTTGCTATGTCATTCAAGGGATTTGAGTGAAGCACAGAAAAAAAGACTTGGCAGATTGTAGAATTAGTGAGGGTTTGAGTGGAAATTCAAAACTCACAAAAGCTGACCCAGATAGATGAGATAGCGCTTCGATTTTAATACAGTGGATAGGCCCAAAACAACTTCAGATGCCCATTATATCTCCTGTTTGGTGCATCTCAGAAACATTGTTCTTGATTTTCTTTTTTCTAGTGGGAGAATTATCATGTAAGATCTCCAGACCAAAAAATCCCTTGTTTTGTGCCTAATTTTAGAGCTAATTGTACATAGGTATAGGCCCCATGAGCTATTGGACCCAAATACTATGTTGATGGACCTTACTAAGACCTGAACGTTATAGTGTTGGTATTTTGAGTCAATTGCTAATTGGATTTGATTGCTTCTTAAACTTGATTTAAATAATTAACTAACTCAATTGTGGGCTATTTTTTGTGGTGTTTGGCAGCTTCTACTTCTTGTGCTGTTGCTGCTTGCTTCAAGAGTGCTGTGGCCCATGGTTCGGTGGGCCAGGTGGGCCTCCTGGGCCTGGTGGGCCTGGTGGGCCTCCTCCATTTTAAAGGGGCACTTGGACCTGTTGGACTTGTACTTGTACTGGAATAGCCTGTATGTGCTTCATTGTATAGGAGTTGATGTCCACTGCTCAGTTCCTCTGTTGGTGTTATATGAATATATATGATGCATGTTTAGTTTCCTCTAAGTGACTTTGTTGAGTGTGGGCGTATGCCAGATAAATGACTTTGGGTAATATAATCAGCCCTAAGGGCATATTTGTTTATTTAAAATATATAGGAATTTATGGTGAAATGAGATTCACCGAAGGATTATCACAGTAGCTGATGGAGCAATGTAGATGGGCCGTGACTTTCTTAGGACTTAAATTAATAGGGTGATGGCTGAATATTCCACGGAAATACACAGTGGACAAATCTGGGGCAATTTCGAACACAAGACATGGGGAGGCCACTCCACCATGAGAATATCTGTAGGACATCAGAATATCTTTTTTCACTCATTACTGGCAAGTCTCTCAGGCGCTCATTCAAACAAATGTAGGGGTGGGACATTGCTTCCATGTTTTAGGAAGGGATAGATAGGAATTTGAAGCTTAATTATAAAGTTCAGTTAAAGCCAACTCCAGATTGATAGGATAATGCTTAGGTGTGACTACAACATTACTATGGCTTAGTGTGGATGGTCATTATTCCTGGTATGGCATGGTGCTCGAGGCTTGAAATGGGTCAAATCCGTGTCTCCTCAGAAGACCCAAAATATGTAGATGTAATTAGTTCAAAATCAACTTCATGATACAGTCATAATGGTTGGTCAGATGCATGGGAACTTGACTGTGAGGGCCACAGAGCCAAATAGCTCCGGCAAGTCCTTGGTCAGGCTCGTTCGACACCCCTAACTGTGACCACCGAGCTTAGTGACTTAGCAAGTTAAGGCCAATCAAAATGAGGTTTCAAAACAATAGATTTGACTACAAGATATTATTCAGTTGGTTGGCAACTCCGCATGTCACCCAGTCAGGCTATGTCACTCTTCCCATTTATATTGGAGGCTCGACACAGTAGGACAGCAATTTCCCCAAGTGAAAAGACATATAAAACCCCTAACCCTTAGCCAAATTCAACCGAAAAAGGAATGGCCAATGGTTGGATGGCTAGGTTCTTACAACCTAGGAGATTTACTAGGGCCCTTAGATGTAGAGAAAGAAGGAAGAACAGCTTCTTCTTTTTTTCTTTTCTTTTCTTTTCTTTTTTCTTTTTTTTTTTTTTTTATGGTTCTCTCCAAATGCACATTCCCCTGTTTTAAGTGATTATATTCTTTAGCTAACTTTTTCCAAAAAAAAATTTTTTTATAGAAAACAACACTTTTCCCGTTGGAATTAATTTTTTTATATTAATAAAAACTGTTAAAGACTTAAATATTTAATGCTTAGCTTTTTATTTGCTAAAATGTTTTTTGAATAATTTTGTCCTCCGTAGTTTTCTACATTCAAATCCAAACACTAATTCTCCTCTGAATGCTTAGTTTTCATTCCTCGCATAGCGGAGATTCTCTACTTATCATTATCTTTGCATCTAATGAGCTGTTAATCTTATGGTGCATGCCATGTAGAAAAACCACGCTCTCAAATTCCATATTGTAATTGGCCATCCTTGATGATTTAAACCATCAGTTTTATTGGTCTATGGATAGACTCTGCGCAGAGGTTTACCCAGATCTAAAGATTCGAATGATGATGTTGACTATCTAGTCGAAGATGCTACTTGAAATACTAAGCAGTACTAAGCCTGAAGTATGGAAAGAACAATTTTTTGCCAGTGAGACAAGTGGTAGTGCCTATTAAAAACAACTGATGGAACTCGTTTTGTCGTATTAAATAGACCCACATGCAAAACCCACTTAAACTCTAGCTGGAGCGAACAGAAAAAAAAAAAAAAAACAACTTAACTAGTCCTAGATCATGTAAGAGAACGCTAATTTCGAACTCATAAAACTAAAAGCATTTCTGCAACACAAACATAGTGTTGGGTTGAACAGTTTTTGGGTAAGAACGGACTCGATCTGACGCATGTGAATCCATTTATTAATCAGGTAATAAACATCAAACCAAATCCTTATTTACCAATTTGGATTCAGATTTAGTTGGCAGGACGGATCAAGAAATGCCTAGCCCTAAACAACACCTACATCACAAGCAAGATGGCACCAAACCTCGATGGGGATATAAAATGTGCTGCAAAGGCTCTTTTTTCCCATAGAAACACACTACTGAAGAGAGAGAGAGAGAAGAGTATCACGTCCTCACAGTATTAAACTCTTAATTATTGTTGTAGCATTCGTCTTCTGAGAATTTACACTAGGGTCTTTCTTACTGCTTATGTAGGATAGTAGTTATGTAGGATAGTAGGGCTGAATCCGAGTTGCTTCCAAGACTTTTTGAATGGGTGTCTAAAATTTGGATGGATAAAAGGTGGAATCTATGATAGAATGAGCGGCAGTGCCTAGTTGTGTCAACCAGGAGATATATGCTCTATAATAGATGGCATATTTGCTCAATTTCCCTGTTGTAATTCACATACCATAGCCTTCCAAGGTTAGGCCCCCAGATGGACTATCAGGATTGGTAAATCATACTGTTGGCAGCCCAATTCCACTGGAAATGCATGTAACACAGTTTTGTACCTGTGTTGAAGCATGTTCTCTGTCATCCACTAAACTGTAACTGGTTTCGGGCATTGGGCGAACACCAGAAGTAGGAATTCTCCTATAGTAATATTTGGATCCTTGAAAGACCATTGCACTGAACTTCTTTTTTACCTGTAATTAGTTCAGGCAAAGAACAAAACAACTCAGGTTTTCCAAAAACATGAACTCTTCCTCATTCATGTGTTGCTCGAGTGGAAGATTTTCTCCTGCATGCAGCGCTCTGTGGGAGCCCTCGTCCAAACCGTCCCCAAAGGCAGGAACCCCCCTTGAGTTTCACACACTCCCCCGTGTTGACCAGCACCAATCTGTTGGACTGAAGTCTGCTTAGCGCAGGAGAAATTTTCCATGAGTTTAGTTACCTGCATTATGCCTGCAAAGATCCAAATGGCCCCAAAGTTTCATAGTCAGAAGAAATATCGGAACCAATTTGCATTCGATGAAATTGGCCGCTTATTCTACATGAAAGTGGATGAGTGCAAATGCTGGAATATGGGAAAGGAAAGCACTGCAACATCCTCCTTGCCATATATAATATACAGTGCTTTGAACAAATGACGAAGAAACAAACAGAACATCAAGCACTCTTGCAAGCAAAATGCTGATAGCAGTTCTGCAACGCAAGCACTCAGATCACTCACAATGGAGAGCTCCAAATCTTAATCCAACATTCTTCAATTCACTTTCATATTAACGAAAGGATACAATTCGGCAGAGATCACAGCTAAGGGGACCCGCATGTATGAAGCTCGATACATATCATCTTTATGACCATGAAGTACTGGATATGCATTATGAGATTTGAGGAGATGGAATCACCAACTTGCAGTTAAAACCATGTTGCTTTCTAGCCACTCTCAGTCTCTCATCTTCTACAGAGATTTAAATATCATATCCAACAAACAACTTGCCAGCCCTGATAGAGTAACAACAGATTTTTATCACGTCAGAGAGAAGAAAATTTTAATAATAACAGAAAAAGGATGGTATCGACCTAAGAATCTGAGTTATCAGCAGAGTTAAATCCATAGACATTTATTTCATTGTATTGCCATCATAATTTGAAAATGAGTACTAGGAATTCGCCTATCAGTGGCTTGGGAAGCAGGTTTAAGAATTGATATAGTATATACGTAAAGCACTGGATCTTTGTCATTCCTATTTACATAGTATGTAAGACGCATCTTCTACTATAATTAGGTTTCACCAAAAGGGCGACCACAAGTCATACTAGGAAAACCTAGGGTTGAGCTTGGGAGTTGGGTCTCCATTGTATTTATGGGATTAACATTTGTGCAAGGGTTTCACTGTAAGGGCAACCACATCTCATCCCAGCTCAGATGAGAAGGCATGACCTAAGCAAACCCGACTTCCCAACTCTTTTAAGTTTAGGTTAGGCCTCCTCATCTGAGCTGGACTCGGGCCTGAAAACTTCAAGACCAAATGAAAATTAAGAATGGAACAGAAAACTTCTCAAACTGTGGAATTCTTGGAAATTTTTAAAAGTTTTGTGAAATAGCTTCAGCATATACTACTTTCCAGGATTTATGGAATTTTCTCTATAACCGAAGTCTACATTTTGAGGCTTTTAAATGAGTGGCAGATTGACATAGCAACAAAGCTCCTGCAAGGAAATACCTGATGGAATCTTTCATTCTAGGGTTTCAGTTAAGCTAGGGTTAAATTCAGCTGTGTAATTCCAAAGTGTCAGAATATAGTCTCGATGAGAAAGGAAAGAAACGAAAGCAGAAGGGGGAGTTCAAATTTCTAGAGCGAGGTTAAGGGTGTGAGTCCGAACAGGTTTGGGTTTGGGTTTGGGTTTGGATTAAGGGTTTTTATCCTTGGATAGGTTTGGGTCAACACCAACCTGACACAAGTTGCACTTAGAAAATCCGAGATGGTTTCACCAAGAACCAAGTTTGAGAACAAAAATAAAACCAGCTTGGTTCCACCAAAAACCAGGACACTCCTGGTCCCAACCACCTAGCCACCCAAAATGTAGCTGGGTAAGTCAATTTGTGAGAATTGACCGGCCATGATTTCAAATTGTGGCCATCATTTTGTAATAAATTCACTGGGGAAGATGGCAGAAAAAATCAAATTTATTCAGTGAAAGAGGTTTAGATCTATGATCCACCCATCCATCTACTCTTCTAACTCTTAAAAGTTTTTTCACCCCATGTCAAAGAGGTTTAAAACTCAGTATGTTATGAGCTGTTCCTTTTCTTATTTTATTTATGATGAAGAATATGATTTTCAATTGCTTTCCTTTATGATAAGGCGTACAAGAAATGAAGTGATTTTGATTTGGCATTTTATGATATTTTTTATGGTCAAATCTAGATGGACAGTATTTCTTGCACTGATTGATGGTATAAAGGAATGGTATAGTTCTTAGGAATTTCCAGGAAATTGTGCAAGGGAAATCAAGAAGAAAAATATACACACACATATTGTTAAAAAGGTTAGGTGGGTCGTGTTAGTGTTGACTCGATATTAGGTAGGTTCGGCTAGCATTTACATTCCTAACCTGATTAATGGGTTGTGTTTGTTACAGCTGTACCTATTATTCATGGAGCTCAACACAACCTGATCATTGCCACCCTAAATGTGGCTGCTACCTGCTAACTAATAGCTGATACCACCTATAAGAACAGCCAATATGTGTGAATTTCAGCTGCTCTTGCAACTTACAAATGCTATTTTCATATAGACCCCCAAAGATACCTGATTACAGCAGCTATAAATGTATTTTCCACTATATTGTACCCATAGGAACAACCTGATGGCTGATACTATGATGAAGTACCCTACTTGGACCTATACCATCTTCTTATACCTGTTGGCTGTCACATCTATTTGTGGTCAGCTCAAAATCTGAATGATGATACTGACCATCTATTTGGGGTCTACTCAAACCTAAATGACCATGGTGATGATACTAATATAATTTTAGGGCCTGTTTGTTTGTATAGAACGCATAGGAATTCATGGTTAAATTAGCTCCACCAAAGGATTTTTCAAGAGGTGAGAGGCAAAGGAAATAAGGTAACAATGTAGAAGAGACCTTGATTTTCCTAGGATTTGAATTACTAGGGTGAAAGCTGGGTATTCATTTGCAATCTTTCTATGATTCAATTTTAATTCAAGGGGAGGTTATTTGATGGTCCTTTCTGGATATTCACCTTTGGTTCTTTTTTTTTTTTTAAATAGCCACTTACAGAAATACTATCTTAGGCATTCAATTACATGAAACAAAACAGGCCCTTAAGATTTTATACATATTTAGTTTATAACAATGGAATCAAACAGGGCCCGATAAACACAATCAGGATTCAGGTATAGACCTGTGTTTGGAGCCTAGGCTTAGGATCTAGACCCAACCAAACTCGATAGTCCAATCCTTGGGAAGACCTTGCGGAGGAGTGGCCTGTATCTCATACATGCATAGCATGTAAAAATTTTGTGTTTGTAATAATGAAGATATATGGGTTAAACACCAGGTCACTGCCAAGAGGGACTGCTGAAGCTTCTTAAGTACAGGACTTGATGTTCAAAATGAGCAAACAGCAAACACAGACTTATCAAATGCCCCCTAAACGTTTTCTACCATTAGCACCAATTGTGCACACTGTGAACATGCACCACATTGTGCACGTCTGGAAAATCCTTTCAGGAGGAGGACAGAAATAGAAGAACAGGGATACCAAACAAAACTATAGAAGAAAGATCAACAAAAATCAGAAAATAGAAGCAAACAAAATTTTCAGGTACCATTTCCATTGTACCACAAATCCTTTGAGGAGAGAAATAGAAGAACAGGGATGATAAACAAAGCTTTAAAAGAAAAACATCAATAGAAATTGTAAAATAGAAGAAAACAAAATTCTCAGGTACCATTTCGGCTGTATCACAAATCCAAACAGCTTTCCTCTTCAACAGGAAGAGAAAAAAAAAAAAAAAACTTGAGACAGAAACTGCTGGTCTCAATTTGCCTACCAATATTTGGACTGTTTCAGGTTGACCCAAAGCATTCCAAACATTAGTTTGGGTCCTAAAGCACCTGCCTGGCACCTATACGTTGGGAACATCCATACAGAACCTCAAAGTCCTATTTGGTCATTTAATCTTTACCTGTTGCTCATTCACAAGCAATCTTGGTATCAAAGCTGCTGAGGCAGATAGCAAATGCCTGAAAAGCTGAGATCGGGTACTGGTAATCCATGGTGAACAAATCCTTGCCCACTTTTCCAAACTGGAGGATGACCTTGTCGTGCTCCTGCCCAGACTGCCCATTTTCTGGGGAAGCCACCAGCTGAAAATTCTTCACCGATGCCACTGTCACCCGTCCTCGAAAATTCAGACACCAGCATTGGAGTTGCTCATGCCACCTTGGAGCTTTGTTCTTTAACACCAACACTTCTTCTTTCTGCCCATCCAAAGGCCCTGATGTGAAGCCTTCTGAACGGGTTGACTTGGATCTGAAAAATGGAAGTGAAGGGAAGGAATCAACCCTGCCAAGAAGAAATTCGGTCTGGGTAGGAGCCACACCTCCAGGGTCTATTGCAGAGGCAGGAATGGAGTTCATGACACACTGCATTCTCCGTGGACCCCTGGTTGTTCCACAAAATAAGTAAGTACCAATAAGCGGTCTAATGATTGCTCATCAGAATGTGCTTCAACAATAAAACCGAAGGAAAATTCTCTTCTTTTGGGTTTTTGCAGAAATTGACGAGACTTAAAGCAAAAGTTTTTGCAGAAATTGACAAGACTTGAAGCAAAAGCTACTTCACCTTTCTTATTTTTTTCATAATCAGTGAAATGTATTAGTTTTTTTTTTTTTTTTTTTTTCTTCACCATCATTTCATTTTTCTTTAGGATGATAAAGAGGCAAAATGATAAAATAAAATAAAAAGCTGAAAAATGATAGTAAAATGCACCGCACAGCAAAATCAAATACAATTATAGTAAATTAACTAATTAAAACACCTATAAGTGAAAATTTCAATCAGAATTCGAAAGCAATATCACTTACACAACAAGTGTTCCAAACACTTGTACTTGAAAAACCAGCAACAAGTTGAAAAGAAAAAAATAAGATTGAATAGAAATGCTACATTGGCATTCAATGCAAGAAAAAAGAGAGATTTTCACAGCCCAAAAGTTTATCCTCCTTTAAGTATTTATAATGTAGAATGGAAATTATCCAGACCTATGAAAATAAATTAGTCGCCTGTTTCGAGAGCCCATTTAATTGACTACGTCACGTGCGAATTAGTAAGCCTTTTAGATCGAACTCTGTTGTCCTAGGAAGCTTATCATGAATTGCAAGATAGTATAGCATTTGCATACACTCCCTAGATGTCATGGGACTGAAAACATCTATGAAGTCACAAAGAGATTGTTTCTCACCTGGAACCCAGAACATTTAACTCATAAGAAATTTGGGCAACAGGGTAGTTCCCAGCAGGGGGTCTCGGAGAAACTTGTTTCATACCCACGAGCCGAGTGGAACGGCTCCTTGCAACTGTTGCTGCAGCATGAGAGGGCTGACCATCATAGACCGTAAACTTGGTCCCTAGAAAGTTCGATCTGTCAAGAAAGGTGGAATTAGTTAGAAAAGGGACCACAAAAAAGTTCACTTCTTTCCACTTCTCTCCTTCCAGTGTCATGACAAGCTCGTTGCCCAGACTAACCATAAGGTCTAGAGTATAGACTCCATATCGCTGGATATATCCCTACTCCAAAGAAAGAGAAAACTGATATTTTTGTCCACTGTAAGTGCCTAATATAATTGATTACAGGTGTAATTAAAATGAACATTAGTAAAATAGTTGCTTATATCATGCCACTCCATCATCATCATCATCAAAGCCTTGTCCCAACTATGTTGGGGTCGGCCATACGAATTTTGTTTCTCCATTCCGATCTGTCTTGAGCAATATACCACGCCACTCCATTCATATTATATAACGAGGGATGCTTTTGGGTTTAAATTTAATATCTTTCAGATCTTCTCATTGTGAAAAATTATGCAAACAATGCCATCAAATGGGCTTTTAGAGATATTATGACACTCCCTTTATATAAAGTGGAGGCTTATCCAAGCTAAACCACAAGTATTAGAGGGAGGGCTGAAAATTTATTTGAAGTTCTTCCCTGAACTTAAGGGGAGTTTGTTTGCTGGAATTCAGAAAACTCCTGTTTGGGAGAATTATAAATTCTCCTAATGCTATCCCCCAGGCAGGTTCTCCAAGTCCTCCCCTACAACCCAACGTCTAGGATGCTAGAATTTGAAGAATTTGAAAGGCCAAATGTGACATTTCAAAGGCTCCATTAATTAAACAAGTAATTCCAGGAAAAGTGACAGACATTGCCATTAGAAATTCTTGCAAACAGACGCCCCCTACTGTGGAAGATGATTCAAGCAATGTCATTTTTTTTTTCCTTAAATACACACAGCTCTTTCTTCTTAGGTTTTTCTCTTCAACAAGAAAAATTTTACCAATAAAGAAATCAAGGATTTACAAGTTAGATGCCATGTACAAATCGGTAAACTGGATCCTCAACTCTGTAGGCAACGCAGTTGGACTTGCCATCCCACCCAAAAGAGCCATTAAACATGCATATTATGTCAGCTGGAGCTTACCTCAACTTTCCAATGTAGGTATTGCTTCCTTTTGACATATCACTCGTATCAAGAGAGATGATGTAGTCTGTGCAAGTTGGTCGTCGACATTTGCGTGCAGCGAGTAGGAATTTACCGTTGTCAGTCAATGCTGGAAGGAGAATGATTAATCATAAATCAGCAGATGACTAAGTACCCTCTTTGCAAAGGGATTACGTACCCACTTTAAAGAATGGGCTTATACAAATAAAGTAATCAGCAACAGCTTCAAAAATAGAGGGGAAGAGTGTAACATAAATCTAAGTAAATTGTCATTAAGTAAGAATATAATGTTGAGATACATACAAAGTCTTTACTTCATCAATCCTCAGATAACAATTGGTTGCAAAAACAATATTTAATGGCAATACTTCTTTTCTAAATATTTTATCTATTGAACTTTAAACAAGACAAGCAAGTCTTTGCTAAACCTGGTTAGTCAAGGCCATCAAACAAAACAAACATTAAAAACACAAGTGAATACAGAGTTGTTGAAATAAGTGCTATTCCTTGGTTCATTTTACTGCCAACCGGTACTTGGTTATTCATTACATAGTATCAATTTTGACCTGTAAAACGAATGCTTAGATAATGCAAACTTTTAGGAGTTATTGGCATGGAAGGAATAAGCCAACCAAGCATATATACCTGGCAGAAAATATATAGCAAAATGATAAGAAAAATATAACCACCACGATATTGCAGATAGAAGGAGAAACGTTATGAAATTTCAGCAGGATTACAAAACTTACCTTGAGACAAACCAAGGTAAAGAGAATAAGTTTGAGTTCCTCGGTTCCGTTTTATGAAACACTGAAGGAGGGAGTCCCTTGGGCCAGGCTGCAAACAATAAGAAAGGAAAGGTTCATGTTGTAAAATGTAAAGAGTACGCAAAAAGAAGATTACAAACTTCCCTAAGTTTTTCTATCTATGGGAAAGGTTAAATGAGAATATCATTTCTCCTTAAGAAATATTTAAAATGTATCAACGTCAATGAATATGCTATCTAGAAAATTATCAATTTATGGAGACCATTTCAAAATCGCATCCCTGGTACAAAAGAAGTATTTAGAAGATGGGATAAGGTTTTGATGATGATTATGACAACGACGACAATGATAATGAAAAATATATCATGCTTTACCATGTCTTAAATATACCATGCTTTTGGAAAGGAGTATTTTAGTCTAACTAGTATGCCGGGCCCATATTGACAGGCCAAAGAGTCCCATTTAGCATGATGGTTGAAATGGTCTCAAATTTGGAAATTCCTAAATAGGTAGGTCATACGCAAGTGGGTAGTAAAACTCTAAGGTAGGACACGATTCCGTCACGGGCCATGGGAACATCAGTGGAGTCCGCTTCCATGTCTATAATTAGTCCTTATTTGTAGCTAATATTCATCTCTTTCCCATTCCCGCTTTCTCATTTCTTTTCATACTTTCCACACCCAGTACATGAATTGTTTTTTTTTTTTTTTTTTTATGATCTGTTATCACCATTTAAAACCTCTAATTGAGTTTTTAAGGGAAAAAGTTCAAATCAAATTCATTTTTTCTCGTATTTTCCTTTCCTAGTTATAGTAAAACTTCTTTGCATCATAGTACTGCATTGGATAGAACTAAGGGGACATGTCACGAATAATAAGATTCTAGTCAAGAGGAAAAGGGTTCAAGAAAGACCTTGGTGAGTCTTTTCCTATAAAGTCTTCCATATGTGCAAAATAACATTCTAGCTAGAAGTTCCCAGTTTGCATCCGTGATAAGAGGCTCATTCTACGAGATATAATCACTCATTTACAGCAACGACAATCGCAGATTGATGACCATGATAAGGACATGAAATTAAACAAAGTAAATAAATAACAATAATGCAAGCAGACTTAGATGCTGATACCTGCTTCAATGAGATTGGAAATGTCAAGTTCCCTGATAACTCAGGCGTCTTCACGATTTCTTTCGTGATTTCTCTCCAGCTCCGGCAAACCCCAGCACAAGCAACAACATGTTTCCGGGGAGGCCAAGTGCTCTCCTCCGCCTCCAACCTCACCAAAACATCCCTCAGGAGTTCTGGTGGCATGTTAGCCCAACAACTCTGCTTCAAAGCATCCACCTCCGGCAATGGAATGTCCTGAACCACTCTATGCGACCTTGATCTCAACCCATAGCCAATCTTCACCTCAAATCCTTTCCTCGAAATGCTTCCAAATTCTCCTCTCATATCTTGAATGATACTCTTCAAAGACATCAATATCCCCTCTTTCTGACCTAAAATACCTCAAAATACACAAGCAATCTCACAGTTTGGAATCCTCAAACAAAAATACAAAAACTCCTTTCCATGAGAGCAATTTAATTACAACAGCAATTCTCGAGAAGGAAGACTACTACTTTCCCCTTGACGTTTCGATCATAAATACATTTCCGCTGCTTCGAAAGCATCAAATCAGGGCAAAAAAAGCTGATTTTTGCTGCAGATTTGCTGCTTCAAAAGCTATAAACTCCGCGGAATCGATCATCTGAAGCTTATAATTATAAATCCCCATGAATCCGACGTTTTGAAGCTACAAAAAGAATTATTTCCACAGATCTCCTTTCAGAGCTCCAAAAGAACCAATCTTTCGATTCTCCTACATCAACCGACAGCTTGAAACCTAACAAAAACGACGAATCTCACCGAAGATCCATCGCTCAATCTGATCTCACACAGAATCCGAGAAAGAAACAAGGAAGAGATCAATTCCAGAGACCACGCAGAATCTCGGCCAAAATCCCTAAAACATACACGGATCGGCAGCTCGAATTCGAGCGAAAACGATGCGAGTCAATGCAGAAAGAAAGATTTCAAGAGGCTCTGAAGCTTTTGCGAAAGACTCGACAGCAACCGATCGCAGTTTCTCAGCGAAATGAATTTTCTCTGGAAAACGAGATCGGAGCATGGAATCTTCAGTTCGCGGAAAGTTTGATGGCAGAGAGTGGAGAAAGTTTAGGGTTTTGCTTTTTCTCGGTTTTTGAGAGAGAGAGAGAGAGAGAGAGACAGGGATGTAGTGGTGTGAGCTTATCCAAACATGAATAAATAAATGCGCAGAAGAGAAAGGTGTCTCTTCGTTCACGGCAACTAGTTTGAGAGAGAGAGAGAGAGAGAGAGAGAGAGAGAGAGTTACAGGCCATTTTGTCGGTTTTCTACGGTAAAAGAGAAATACTCGGTGGTGGTTGATTTTTCAGGGTGGGGTGATCCAACGGTCTGTCTGCACTGTGGGTCCCACTGCAGTGGGATCAGCCCACCTTGTAGGGCCCGCTAAAGCTTGTTGCCTATGTTGCATGATGGTTGATGGTAAGATGGATGGATCAGGCTAAAAGGGGTGATAAGAATAGTAGATCATTTATAACCTTTGAAATGGAGAACAAATTGTTTGAATTAAAAAGGTTTCTTTAACTGATTATTTTAGATGGCCCACCTAAGATGATGAGATCTACAGATGAAGGAGATTTTTTGCCATGCAAAACTTATACGGAAAATGTTTTTCTAATGGTGTACTACGTATTCATAGGCCCACTTAGATGCATGTTTATCAAAAGAAAAAAGTATGTGGTTATAGATAAGAAGGAACCGAAAAATCAACCCGAATATACTATCCAATGATTTAATAAAATTAAAATTCAATGACATCTTAAATATATATTTTCTTTAGATTCAATTCAACAGTGATTAAAAATAAACGAGTGTAAAATTGGGTTTAATGCCATGTCGTAGCATGATAAAATTATCAAAGAGCTACATTGATCAAAAGTGGGCCAAATCGGCCCTATAGAAAAGTACGCTTGGAGAACATTTTCCCAAAATTATGAAAGGGAAAGTTTTATCTTGGGAAAATATAAACTGTTAGTTCATGTGGGCTTCAATTAAGGAAAGAATAATCGTTTAAAGCTTTATCAGCTTTTGTACATCGGAAAACTGTTTTTAAATGGAGTGCTTTTTATTTACAAGTGTTTCACTTTTGGAAAGTAAGCTTGTTAATGCCTATTTAGCAGATTCTATGGGCAGGGAAAGCCTTTTTGAGAGGCATGGAGGTTGGTGGGATTGAGTTTACTATAGAGGGCAATTTGATAATTGAGAGGATTATGTGTAAGATGTATGTTTTACATGGGAATAATTGGGAAATTCTACACTAAGATGGATCCAGTGAGACGATTCATGTCCATTATTGATCCTCTAAAGCTTTAACCTAGAGAAATCATGAGTTAAATGAGTAAAACACTGCAATTGGGGTTAACAATTAAAATCCGAGTCATTCAAAATAAATACCTTACAATGAAATGGGACATCCTAAAATTTTACCGTGAATCTGAATTTGCTCCACGCTTGGATTGAATGTTTGATGACAAGCATGATTAATACAATCTATAAAATAAAAAAAATATCCATTCTCATGTTTGTTATCAAACATTCAATCAAACAGGTGTAAAGAAGTATGATTAATGCCAAATTTGAGGAAACCCGATAGCTTAGGGAGTTTTATTTTGAACTGTTTAGATTTCGCTATTATTTTTGAACTGTTTAGATTTCGCTATTATGGAATTTGAATCATTTAACTTAGGATGTCTCTAATTTAAAGCCTATAGGGATCCGTACTCAGTCATGACAAGCCAAGTACAAATTGTATGTTAGCGCAAGGCCCACAACCTAAAAAAGCCACATAAGCATATTATTTACATACTGACTCATTGTAATGACCAAAGTACAAATTTCCTCCGGTGATTAGCTACATTTGAACGCATGATTAACTTTCTTCCTTTTTTTCTATTTTTTTGAATAAATCAAATAAGTCCCTCCATCGTATATAAAATCATCGTATATAAAATCATGTAATATATCCATGAATTAGTCTACCGAAAATAGATTTAGTACTTAGATATAAGGACGGTTTGTTTGTCATGAAATAGAATAAAAATAGAGTGACATAAAATCTTATGATTGTGGTTTTTTTTTATTTTCTTTTACTATAATTCTTCTTGTTAAGATTGCAAGCGGACAAGAATAGCTACGGACTACGGGTATCGACTTAAATGCTAAATTAATGTTCTATGCTATAAAAGAATGAGTTTTTAATTATTTTTAAGATTCAACCAGCTTAGTAATAGGCTTGCTTTGCTCCACAAATTAATCTAATCATAATCCACGTTTTAAAACAAATAAAGAGAAAGTATGTATATATATATATATATATATATATATATATATATATATATATAGAAACCTTGGAATTGGAAGCGACGTGAATTCCGGGAAATGCTTTTAAAAAAGCAGGTCGTTTTTGCTGGCGAGCACAGGTCCTGTATTTTAAATGCAAGAGTGGGCCAGCCCAATAAAGCCGGAACGCATTCATTTCCATCCGCAACTGAAAACCGTTATGTCAGTGTCCGCATTCGACATCCTCTTACTTTTGTTGCGGTTTTCACACACCCATTGCATTTTTAGAGATTATTATTATAGAGATATTGAGAAGTCTTTTTTCCTTTTCTTTAAAAAATAAAAAATAAAAAACTAATTTTTGACAGACCAAAAAATGAAAAAAAATAAAAACCGACAACTCGGCAAGACACCACACATATATGATATCCATAGTCCTATTGTATGATCCGAACCATTAAAACTATTGTATGATTCGAACCGTAAAATGCATACCGTTTCAGCTCTGATATCAATTGAAAGAATTACTGGTGCAAGAAGAATGTCAGAACTGAACTTGCCAAAAACCTTGTGCATTCTAGCGTAAGATAGATCCTTAGAACTCATGCGGATGCTCTCACATCTACTATATGATCATACAAGGATTCACATCTCTTTTATATAGAGCAATTCCTAAGAATCACGACTAAGTGTTGACATTACCCGTCCTGGAATCCTACATCTCCTGATCAGTGTGAGAATTATGTCAAATAAGGAGTCTGAACGTGATCTAAGCTCTATCACCAAGAATTTGGTCATTATCTGACTCAATTAAATCAAGAATTATGGGTGTTCCTTGTTCATAAACTCTAAAAGGCTGACTTTTTATGGTTTACTATTCCAACTACTCATCTGTCGATCCCGACCTCTTGTATGTTGTTAGAGCAAGATTACATGGTCGGATTTTATTAGGAAAGTTACCATTAAGAAAACCATACTTAATGAGAGTAACAAATAAAGGAAACTAAGGAAGAAGAATAACGTTGCTTAGTGATTGTAGCAATTCCATGCCCGAATAAACATGAGTTCTTTGTAAGGAGAATAATAGGTTCAAGAAATGCTTTTGGATCTACTTAAACCATGTCTTGAGTCTTCTTAATTATATTTGAATCTTTGCGTGTGGGATGCATTGCTTCATCAGCAATAATAGTGTTGCCATTTATCTTCTAAATTATTCTTATGAGATTTTTAATTTTTTGCTTTTGCATTGTTGTAGTTATAATGTCTTCCATGAAATCCAATAAATTTTTTTTATTTTTTTTTATTTTTTTTGTTTTTAGAATGATAGAGCTAGCCAAAATCAATTACAATATTCTTTCTTAACAAAAATTGTGCTCGACTAGTATATGAGTCGGTTAAAAAAAGAGTGTCTATAGGTTTAAGGTCAACAAGTATCTGACCCAATTTAAAACGGGTTAGTCTCAGCATACACTCGATACGGTGAACCCAACCTGACTCGCATAACCCACAACAAAATGGTTTAACTCATTTAGCTCAATCGACCTTATCTAACTTGTAGAATTTAGCCCAACAAACCCAACTCATTTCAAGCATTTGGGTTATATTTAGGGTTGTAAACAGGTGGGTTCCTGTCTAGGTCCATGGTGGACCCAGAACTGGAATCGTTAAGGAGAATGTAGAACTAGATCTGGACCCGGAACCATTTCGGAACCGGTTTCTTGGCTCCTGAACCGGAACCATATATGAGACGGGTCTAAATCCGAGTCCAAGTCTAGGTAGAGAATGATATTAAAAAAATATAATTTTTAGGAGATATTTTCGAAAATTGAGGTAATATGTCGGGTATCAGGTCCAAGGGTCTGAACCAAGGTGGAACCGGACCCGAACCCATTTACTCATCGGGGCCTAAATAAGGACCCAGACCCGGTTTTTAACAAGTCAAAACCTTTGGGTAATCGGAGAATTGAAGATCAATTTACATTTCTAGTTATATTTGAGTTTGACTGTAGGAAAAAGAAAAGCACAAAGCACAAAAACTCAAGCACCAAACCGTTTAAATTGGTTTAGTTTTGTGGGTCAACCTAATCCGATTCATTAAAATGGGATACGCGCATTATCTAGGTTATGTGGTTCAACCCTAATCCAACCCATTTTATTGTAGGTAAAACATATTTGACCCGTGACTAAACCATATAGAATTGGGGTCCTATAGGTGGCGAATTCAGGATTTTTGTTTGAGGGTGCGGACCTTAATTGGTAGTTTAGTTTTGGAGACAAACTAAGGATTTTCATGTAAATTTTGAGGATGCATTCGCATTTTTTATGGAATTTCTCGAAGCCCATTGTAGTTTAATGGATGCGGCCGCACCTACATGGTTGTGCTTGGCTCCGCCCTGCATATATAGGTCGAGTTAGCGAGTGGACTCAAATTTTGCCACCACTACCCAACTCTTGATTAGAGGCTATAAATCAGAGATATATTTCTAAATGGCACCTAAGTTAGCAGTTTGTAAGGGCATTTTAATCCAATGGTGGTTAGTAGTCAAATCAATGTTACATCTAGATGCGTGCCAGTTCACAATGATAGACGTGGGGTCTTTGGATTCTACATTTTCCTTATTATGGGTGTGAGCAGAGAAATCTAAATGTCTAAGCATAATTATACACATTGAATTTGAGAATTGAGATGTCCTGTTCCATAACAACCAAAATCCACTCTACATACCTACTTCATTCATTCATTCACCTGTTCAAAAAAATTGCCTTCCACTCAAGGCCTTACTCATTGCTGTGCAATCAACCAATACTGTTTAATGACTTTCACCCATAACTTTAAGTGTGGTCCACTGCCTTCTGCTCCTAATACTCATGATGAGGAAGCAAACTAAAACATTGCTTAACTCACAAAAACTCATTTGTTTCAAATTCAATGTATCATTGTCTTTATTAGCATTCAAGTATGTTATTGACGGAAATCCGATAATCACATATGAGTGTATCAACTGTATCGGTGTGATTTCATTTTTCGTTGAAAAAGTGTAATGATTATTTGTATAAATCCCGTATCACATTGGTTCAAAAGGGATTCGAACTCGCAAGTCTTGCATTGGTCCGAACTTTGGATCAATTTCTTGGATAATCGATACTTATCAGCGAATAATTTGATGAGTCTAATCCATTACATTATTCAACCCACATTACAATTATCAAACTAACTATCTAAATGCAAAGACATTATTTGGTGACTTGAGTTTTACTTAACCTTTTAAAGGTGTAGACAGAGAACTTTGAAGGGAAGGTTCCCTCCTTATCTTCTTTCTTATCTTGGTCACATTTGTGATCAGTGCTCCTAAAGAAGAGGAGATTGCTTTTTTTGAGAAAAAAAAAACCATTAATTTTTAGTTACACTTTCCTAACTCAAGAACACAATCATAGCACACAAGTTGACACATGTAGCTCTACATCAAAGTCTGTAAATGGATCTTGTCTTGACCCACCTTGAGAAATATGGGTGGGGATGACCCATTTTTGGACCCCATTGATCATAAGGTCCAGCTCCAATTGGGTACATATCTGAGTATTATTTATCTATGCATATGATATAATTATATGCAATTAATTAAGAGAAGTATAATAACATATATCATGCACACTAGTATTTATAGTAGATACATATATTTATGCATAAAAAGTGGATATAGTATATTAAATTTCTTATAATGCCATTTCATATAAATGATTGCTAGTAGGTCCAATCAGGTTTGTTGGAGTTAGGTCTGAGTCCATATGTTTATCCAATTAATAATTGTGTCTTATATATAATAACTTACATCATACCCACTAATATTTATAGATAGATAGATATCAATTAATGTATAAAAATGTCTAACCACTCTATCCGGGTCTGGATCCAAATGTTTATCCAATTGATAATTGGGTATAGACATAGGTGCACCATGGACCTGGCTTTAACTCAAATTGGTCAACCTTAGTCCCCACCTATTTATAATAAAAGTATGACCCCAAACAGGCCAGTTTGTCAAAATGGGCTAAGTAGGCTAGCTTTTGAGTGGGCCCATTCAAAATTTAGTTTTTCTCATGTTTAGGTTTACCCAACTGACATACCTAGGTCCTAGTTGCCGGGTCATTCCATCTATAAATGGACCCATGATTTGTATGGTTTGGATTGAAATAAAGGGATGGAGGATGATCAGTGGGAATGTGCATGTGCATGGAACACCAACATCATACCTCTGCAGAACATTATGTGATGCCCCAGTTGGCTTTCTGGCTGGTCATGTTAATATCATCATGAAATGAAATGGAGTTAGTTGAAGAGAGAAGATAAAGGTGGGCTCAACCACTTTCTGCTCTCTCATTGTCCTGGTTTTCATGGGTAGAAAGGGCACATTAGGGCTGAGTGTCACTCAGGGGTTCCCTCCCTAAGTGGAAAGAGTGAGAACTCCATTGTGGGGCCCACCTGTGGATAAACTGAACCGCTCAAAACGATTGTCTTGTCCTGTCCTATATAGGATATCCCAAATTTTACTCCAACAGGAGTTAGATCTTGTCAAGTTAGAGAATGTGATTAATAATGTGAATACCACAATTTTATTAATTATATTCTCCAATTTTTCTGGTGGGTTGAACTCCTATCGGAATATCATTTTATGGATGTCCCATTCATGGACATGATGTTGATTTTGAGCTGCTGAGATTATTAATAGGGGGGGCCCACTTTGGAGTTCCACTCTTTCCACTTAGGGAGGGAAAGTGTGAATGAGACCCGACTCCACACAAGCATTACTCTTTGGGTTGGCTTCTTTCCAAGTATGTTCAGGGGGCGCTTGTGTGCATCGCCTTTATCCGCGAAAAGGAAGGGCAACAAATCCGGTGCCTTCATCGTCAACGTTTGGTGAAAGAAAATCCGGATTTTATCCTTCTTTTCTACGTTAGAGGGGATCCGGAAAACCTATATAGCGGGATCGGAAAGCGGTGCCGTAGAAAAAAAAAAGACCGAAGGTTTTCTCTTCCACGGCTCTACACAAACAAACCCTTAAACATGATTGGTTGTCTTCTTTGATTTTCTCTATGTTGGTGGGGGCCTTCTAAGGTTGCAGTTGGGGCATTGTCTTTTCATTTTCAGGGCCCAGTGAAAAAACTCAAAGCTTTAATGACAATGATCAATTCAAATTCCCTATGCTTAAAATCAAAGACTAAGATGTTCTTATAAAAATAAATAAATTAAAAAAAAAATTGAAAGGTAAGTAATCAGACACTCACCCAATCCCTCACCATAATGCTATAGCCAGGAATTGATCCTCAATTGTTTCACTGAGCTACCAGGATTGACTTTTATTGTTTTTAGCCATAATGGTCTCATCAAAATTGATGTGTGAGTAATAACTATTCCACGTCACACACTTTTAAGGTATTTTATTATTATCATTATAGCACTAGCACCCCTGCAGTAGAACCAATAAATGCCACTAAGCCAGTGGGATTTGGTCAATGTCAAAATACACTTAAATGCACAAGAAGATATTTCAAGAGAGAGAGAGTGTGTGTGTGTGTGTGTCAAATTACACTTAATGGGGAAGAAGATATTAAGAGAGTGTGTGTGGAGGCTAACTGTTAAAAGAAACATATCTTTTCCTACCCTTTTGAAAGTAATTTGACATTGACCCTATCTTATCTTTTTAGTAGATGACATGGACTGATTCCCAATCACAGCAATCTCCTGCTTCAAAATGGGAACACTTCCATTTCCAAGAAAGAGACTAACACTCAACACAACATGTTTTTCTATATGGAGGAGGGCCTACATTGCTTTGGAGTTGTTTGGATCTTGTCCTTTCAGGAAAGAGGCAATAGACTTGTAGACGTGTTTCTCTCTGATTTCTCATTTCTTCTCATGAGTAAAGATGGCAACAGGCCCCCCTCAGGTCAGGGGCAGGTTTGTTTGTTTGGGGTTTAGACTTTAGAGGGAGGTTAAGGTTTTAGCCGTCCTGCCCCATCTTGCTCATAATTATACAGATATCCTTTCCTGAAGAAGAGTTTTCTCCTGTGCGCGGACAGCTCATGGAGCCCACTTAGTCCCGCCTCTGATAAGCGCACCACCTGTGAAAGGACAGCTCTTAACTATGGTCAAAAGACTATTAAACTTTAAGAATGTAAAATCAAGGGCTAGGACAATCTGATGGGGTTATTTTCTGCACGACTCTTATCCATAAACATATCTTTCCATCCATTCTATCCCCGATCTCATTAGCCAGGCTGCATTTTGTGCATATGCAGTCTGGTCGTATGTGAAAACTCTTCCTCCTTTGTATCATTGATAGAGGACATTTTAAAGATTCGAAGAGAGATGGGTTTTGTCTGACCCACCTCATCCCATTCATTGGCATATTTTTAAATAAAGCTTTGCTTTGTTCATCAAAACCATTCAAGGTACAAAAGGTTTGATATCATAAATCATAAACTCATTAAATCAAGTATTAACAGCAGGTTAGGATATAGCCCGACCCTTACCAAACCCAGACTCTGATGCACATTATCTGCCAGCATGGCACTTTTATACCAATCCATGCCAAGCAAGGATGGGCCTCACTTGTCTTGCAGGCAGCATATCTTAAAAAACAAATAATGCACATGTGTGGCCCACTTGTTACTACTGATACTGGTAATGGGGTCAGATCATAGAAATGAGAGGGTCTGCCAGTTCCACATCTTGGAAATGGCAGACATGCTGCACTCTGATTCATGTGGACAGAAGATTAGCCACGAAAACGGCTTCTAGTTCTTGTGGCTCAAATGCAATGTTATTGACAGTTGGTAATTTGTATGGTCCAATAGATCATGTCACTTCTACCTCATTTGAATCTTATTTTCTGTAAGGTGGAGGAATTGGAATGGCAGAATTTAAAGACATTCTCTGATGTGGGGCTTCCCACTACCAGTTTCATGGAAAGTTGGGGTGTGGAAGCCAAGTTTCTATAGATTGAAAATGCAGCTGAAATTGCTGATGTGACAACTCCTATTTCACAGAGAAAGAACTCGAGCAAGATCTAAAATTTATGCATGAATCATCTAAACCAATATTTTTGTGTGTGTCTTTGGTTATTGTATTGATTCAGATGCAGAGTTGTGTGTGTTGCATCCTGTACACCACATTTCAGTTGCCTTATAGTAGAGAACTGCATCTGTTCCACAATCACTTCACACCATAATTTTCCAATCGATGGGAAATCGACCTATGGATGCACCAACCACTAGCAGTTGGAAAGCACACAATTGAAAGGAATCCTATGAATAAAAGACCAAAATAAGTTGTTGAGATGTATATAGTCTAATCAATTGTCCATTTGCAACAGTCGCAAGTTCAATTGCATAATTTGCATGGCCTGGGCATTTTGTTCCAGTATTATAGAAAATACATCCACACTCATTTTCATGATTGGTGGAGCCTTCTATAAACCGTTTATATGCCACTGATTGGTTTTAAGTTCATGAAATCTGGGACACTTTTGGGACATCAGTTGGTAAGGAGCAGTAAATGGTCTGGAATCAGGGTCTCTGAGCCACAAAGTCAGATACATGCAGCAAAAGGAGGGGCAGCGAACTATACACTTGAAATGTAAAATGACAGTAAAGTTCTTTGGGTTTCCAATATTTTTCATGAGACAGTTGACTTCATTTTCTTGCTTCATGTTATTACAAAGAACTCAGATTCAAGCCTTTCAATAGTACATATGATACAAAGAATTAAATTGTGGCATAGCACACACCATTATCCAATCTCCCAATCTCAAGTACAAGCAGCAAATACATTCCTCAAAGAACAATCTATCATGTAGAAAACAAATACCAAAAAATGATATCAATCCTAAGTCTGCAGTTTTCCTGATCAATAATTGGCCTTTTGGTATCTATAAACTTTTGAAAATGCAGAACTAATTCCATCAATACAAATTGACATGGCAGAATACAAACACCATTTTCAGTATGTTCTTTAGCAATTCGATATGCAATATGATCTACATGATACAAGAAATATAAGAAAATACCAGTTTGTAAAGGGCCCAAAAAAAAACTATAAGAATGATTGTCAACTGGCTCCAAGAAATTTCTGTGAATATTATACAAAATAAAATCATTTTGGTTACTGCACAGTTCCAACGGTTGTACCTACAAAACCACGGAGATTCATGCAATTAGGAAAAGCCATGCTAAAGATTATGAAGGGAAAATAAAAAAGAAACAAGAAAACATATATCAGAAACCTCTCATTATCAGCACCCAATTCTTGTGTAGTAGCTACATCTAAAATCATCTATGGCTCAAAATTATAACTGGGAAGAAAATGGAAGATGAATGCAAATATTCCTCATTGAGACATCCATATGCCCATATATGTTAGATGAAAGAAATGTGCATTTCATAAGTTGTTAAAAGGCATTTTGTATGCACTCAGGCAAGCCAAGCACTGCACATGTATATATGCCCTTCATTTACATTAAGTGCTGTACAATTTTTTTACAAGCATGTTTGTTTCTGCAACTTGTATGCACTAAAACATGATGACTTTTAAAGATCGTATGGATGTACACTTAAATTGTGCTTTGGGACATGCAAGCTACAAGATAGATTATGTCTTCTATTTCAGAGATATAGCTTGAAAAACTGTATCAAGGAGGGCCCCATTTCCCACTTTCCATCCGAAGTTCACAGCTAAATGACAATAGGTAATATATAAACTGGTTATCAGAGTTGCATTCATTTATAAACTAGAAAACTGCGAACAGAGACATAGGGGCCATTTGTTTGCATGGAATTGAGTTCTTCGCTATTCTAAGAAATGTACTTCTAGAAGTGGCTAAAATTGAGGAAACAAAGGCGAAGATCCATAAATGGCCATCAAATATTTTTCCCTTCAAAGGCAAATGAATTAAGGAAGACGGAAAATGAATACTCAACCATCACACTAGTAAATGAAATTCTAGGAAAGTCAGGGTCCCATCTAATCTCAAGGTTATATCCTTCACCCCTTACCTCTTTAATAACCCTTTGTTGCAATCCATTTTACCATGCCTCCTAGGAATTCAATTCCATGCAAGCAACATAAAATATGGATGGAATAACAATACAGCATCTTGTGAAGAAGAAGCAAAGAAAAAAAATCAGGTTAGTCATGTCTCCAGTTAATCTGTGCCATTGAATTATCTACAAATATGTAAGAGTTCGCTAGAGCCCCTTTTGGTTGTTTCCTTGCAAATTAAAAAAAAAAAAAAAAACTCAGATTTGTTATAGAACTAAAACAATGGCTTGAATCCCTAATCCCTACGACTGGATATGCGTTGCTTGACTTTCTTTCACAATTGTCTAATGATGATCTTTATTTCAGATTTAAGATGATGTTTCAGGCTTCCATCCTACTGTCAGTGTGTGACCATATATATACATATATATATATATGAGCAAGGCTCTCCTAAGCTCAAGCTTAATATAAAATCTCGTAAGCTCATACTTGTGGGGCCCACCTTTGGTCCATCTAACTGGACTAAACACATGACCCCACTAAATTGCACATGTTCACCGACTTTCAGTTAGATCCGAATTTACCAGACCGTTGGATTGACTATGTATCGATCCGAATGGACTATTGACCATTAAACTTTTGGGCCCATATGAAGATGATAGAAATCATGGTTGTGGCTGATTTTTTACAGAGAGGAAGATCCAAGGGAGTCCTTGAAATCCCCCCCACCCCCATCCCCATGTGGGTCCCCAGGTGGGCCCCACCACACACTTGAGCTTACCTTATCCTAAGCTTGAGCTTAGGAGAGCTTATATATATACATATATGTATCGGGAAATTCTCAAAAATGCCCCTTTCCGCCCCTCTTTTCTTTTTTGTCATGGGGCCCATGTTGAGTCAATCTAGTCCCCACCCACCCCCCCGCGTCCCGAGTTTGATACTCATCCAACTTTTCCTCACCATTGGATTGAAATCATAATAAAATGATGCCTACTTTAGGGTCATAGATCAAAAGGTTGGGATGATCTTATGGACTCAAGATTTTGCATATAGGTAGGCCTCATATGATCTTTCCATCCAATGGACTTTCATGATCATCAAGCATCCTAGTGGGCCCAACTAGGAGGGGCGTTTTCTCTTAAAAAAACAACCGGGCGTTGTGTAGCACTATATATATACATATATATAAAACCTAACATTCGTACAAAAGGTGAGAGATCCTTTTATTTCCCTTCTTTTGCAACCAAAGCCACACTGTGCTCACTCCAAGAGTTACAAATATCCAAAATAGAATCTCCTGCAGGCACCAATCCTTTCTCACAATTTGATCACATGGCTTCATCCATATTTTACCATGAGATTCCACAGGCACCTCCAAATTCATAGGGGTCATTTGTTTGCAGTCATTTACATATGTAAATGATTCACAAGTGTGAGGATTAAGCATCATCACGTTTGTTTGCAATCATTTTTACACATGATGTGAAAATATGGCGTGTAAATGAGGACATTTACATACGAAAATTTTCACACCAAAAGGGGTGAGAGTGACTCACACCCCTCGCACAAAAGGAACCAATACACTTCTTACACAATATTGCATTCTTGTGGAGCCAATCAACCACCTTTATTTCTTTTCATTCTTGTGGATCCCATATTTGCAATCCAAACCATTCACTTGGTTTATCGAACTAAAACCCCCCAAGATCCTGGAGTCGATTCTCTTAAATCTTCATAGATTTTGAGTTTTGAGTCACCACCACCATCATCAAAGCCTTGTCCCAACAATATTGGGGTCGGCTGCATGAATTATGTCTCTCCATTTTGATCTATCCTGAGCCAAATCCTCAAATAAGTTGCATGTCGTCAGATCTATTTTTACTACCTCCATCCACGTCTTCTTCGGCCTACCCCTTTCCCTTGGTGGGCCATCAACCAACATAGTCAAACTTTTCCTTACCGGCGCCATTGTCGGCATGCATTCGACATGCCTAAATTATCTCAAACAAGTTTCTCTAAATTTATCAACTATTGATGCTATGCCTAAATGCTCCCAAAAGCGCTCATTTCTAATTTTATCTTTCCTAATTTTACCACACATACACCTCAACAATCTCATCTTTACTACATCCAATTTGTGCAAATGTTGCTTATTGATTAACCTACATTCTGCTCCATAGGTCATAGCTGGTATAATCGATGTCATGTAAATTTTTTCCTTTAATCTTGCTCGCATGCGTCAATCACAAAGTACTCCAATAAATAGTCTTCGCTTCAACCATCTCGCTTTTATCCGGCATCTTCATCAATCTCTCCATGCTAACTAATTATCGAGCCAAGGTAACGAAATGAACCTCTTCGTGGTGTCTTCAATTCTCACAATAGTTACAGCTTATTGTATATACCCACTGAAGTTGCAATCCATATATTTTCTTTTGTACGGCTTATTTTAAAGCTTTTGATTCCAAAGCCTCCTGTCATCTTTCAAGTTTTGCATTCACATCATCTCTTGATTCATCCACCAACACTATATCACCTACAAACAACATGCACCAAGGTAACTTCTCATGAATATAAGCACTTAACTCATTCATAGTTAGTGCAAAGAGATAAGGGCTTAGGGTTGACCCCTGATGCAAACCTATGGTCACCGGGAACTCATTTGTCTCTCCACAGGTAGTTTTCATACTAGTTATTGCACCTTCATACTTGTCTTTAATAATTTTAATATAACCGCTTGGGATATTCCTTTTATTTAAAACCCACTAAATTAACTTTGAAGGTATCCTGTCATAAGCTTTTTCTACATCGATGAAGACCATATGCAAATTTTTCCACCACTCGATATTTTTCCATTAATTGACTAGGTGAGAAAATAGCTTCAATAGTTGACCGCCCTAGAATAAAGCCAAATTTGTTTTAAGATATCTTGTTCTTATGTCTAAGTCTTTACTCTATTGCTCTCTCTCTCTCATAACTTCATAGCATGACCCATAAGCTTAATCCATCGACAGTTGATACAGTTTTGTATATCTCCCATGTTCTTATATATAGGTACTATAACACTTCTTCTCCATTCATTCGACATTTTCTGTCATTAATATCTTATTGAAGAGCCTTGTTAACCAAATCCCCCCAATTTTTCCTAGGCATTTTCAAGCCTCTATCGGAATGTCATCTAGGCCCATAGCCCTTCCTATCTTCATTTGTGTCAATGATTTCTTCACTTCCACCACCCTGATTCTGCAGAAAAAAGTATGTTCTACTAACGAAGAATCCTCTCATGTTCTTACGTCTCATATATAGCCTTCATTTAAGAAAAATCCTCTCGTGTTGCTATCTTCATTTTGAGTAATTTGTGAAAAAGTCCCAACCTATAAATCTAATTTTCTGTACTTATGTGGGCCCCAAATTCATGATCCAAACTGTTCAATATTCTTGTCGTAATGGTAAATATCATGACGTTTAGTTTCATATCTTAATTCTTCATGGATTTTGAGAAGTTTATGAAAAGAAATTTTCAAATAAGTCTAAAACCGTTGTATGTACTCATTTACTCAAGTGAAAGTAGTGATTTTGACAAACATGGTAATGTGTCTCATGTGTAATATTTGCATATGTGGCATTTACATATGTAAATCTCATTTTCCCATCACATAGGTAAAAGGCAAACAACCCCTTCGTGGATTTTCTGATGAGGGAAGGACAGAACAGAACATCTAAAAGATATCTTTTAAATATCTAATCACCGTCTTCTTTCTATTTTTTTCCAAAATTAAAACTGATTTGGTTAAAAAAACAGTGAGAGAGAGAGAGAGAGAGAGAGAGAGAGAGAGAGAGAGAGAAAAGATGGTAACTGATTAAATTATGCAGCAAAATATGTATAAACACAAAAGACCTAAACAAAAGGAATGACAACACCTACTAGAATGGCACATAATCACCATTCCAACAAAACTTCCAAAGATCTGATACCGAAGCTCCTTTAAACTGAGTTGTTGAGATGGGCCATGAAAAAACAAGAGGTTGATACTTGACTGCAACGTCATAAGCAGGAAGAGAAGTATCTTGGAAGATTCATATATTTCTTTCAAGCCAAATCGACCATAAGACCGCCATAAACATGCAGCTCCAAATTATAGCTATTCTTTGGGAATAGCACCCACAGACAACTTTTTAAAAGTGCTTTCACCATTTGAGGCATCACCCAATGAATTCCAAATTATTGGAAAGAATAATTCCAAACCACGTTAGTATATGGGCAAGAAATAAATAGAAGAGTTACCTCCTAGCACCCCTCAAAACAATATGCAGGCATTCCCAATATTTTGGATTTGCATAACATCAAATGATCACTAGTCAAGGTCTTGTGCAAAATAATCGCCCAAGCAAAATGAAGTAGGGGAATAAATTGTAAGACACCATGTACCAACCGAAAAGCTTAAACTGATAGGTGGAAGGCCCAAACGAGTATATGAAGCCCTGTCAAACCCATTACTTGGGCGATGTGGGATGTGAAACTTTCCCAACAACCCCACTCACGTGGAGGCCCAATAGATTTCATGGAAGGGACCACCACGTGGGCAGTGGGCCACACAAGAACGACAGGAACCAGAACCAACTCGGATACCACGTAAGATACCATGTACCAACCCAAAAGCTGAAGCTGATAGGTGGAAGGCCCAAATAGGTACGTGAGGCCCTGTCAAACCCATTACTTGGGCGATGTGGGATATGTGGGATATGTGGGATGTGGGACTTTCCCAACACAAATTAGCGTCAAAATCTCAATAGTTTGATAAAGTTGCGCTGATCGGAGGTGGGTCACAGTGATCGGACTTCAAGATGTTGACGAAGACTATGTTCAAAGATGCACGAACAGTCACAAGTAGGGTGTCAATGACTGTTATACCACCAAGATTCGACAAAAGAGTCGAAGTGAAAAGCCAGAAGAAGAAAGATTTATCAAAAAGGCTCTGATACCATGACAGAACTTTAGGATGAGAGAAGACGACTTTGGAATATTGGATGATCCTATCGATCACTCCTCGCTTCATTTATAAAGTCTACTAGCCTTAATCAAGGCATTTACAATCTATGTATGTGGAAAGAATATAAAGAATATATGTTACAATCTATTATACATGGAAAGGGAATATAAACAGATTGGTCAACTAATCCCATGTGATGTATGTGAATGGGCCTGTGGGCCTATTGTACATGGGCCTTGTGGGCCCGCTGGTCCTAACAGTTAAGAGATAAGCAACTCTTGCAAAGAAGAAACCTTTACCTTTCCTTAAAGATAAAAGGCAAATTTACCCTTTAGGCAGGCATCAAAGCATATACCACACATGCCCTTTGATACACTAGCAGCTTTCCATATTTAATTCTGAAGTAAAACTTCAAGGAGTTTTAACATTAAAATGAAATTATGATACGTTTTTTCAAATGTAAACAATAAGATATATTTCTTTAAATGAAAACAATAAATTTTAAGGGGTGGGGGGGAACCTACAAAAATCAAACAAGAAAGCCGATAGTTTGGCTCCATCGTTTGCAAGAATATCTGCTTCACAATTTGCATCCAATGAATATGATTAAATTAAGATATTTAGAAACCAAAAAGAGATAGTGTGCCACAATTTCAAGATTCCATGTGACAAGGGGAAAAATTTGTGTAAGTAGAATATTCTGCTAAAGTGGAATTGGTTGGAAAGGGAATTCGAGGAACAGGAAGTGGAACGTGCACTGGCTGAATGTGGCCGTGATAAGGCTCCGGACCCTCATGGCATCAATTTTTCATTTATCAAAGTAAGATGGGGTTTTCTCAAGGATTTTACCAATATGCTAAGGAATTTCACCAAAGGGGTAGGTTGAATAAAGCAATCGACGAGACTTTTTTTACTCTCATTTTGAGAGTGCCATTCCAGTGCAGCTTGGGGGTTATAGACCTATCAGTTTGGCTGGGTTTGTTTATAAGTCTGTTGTCTAAGGTGTTATCAAATCGATTGAAGCATGTTCTTCAGAGTTCAGAGTATTATTACTTATTAGCCTTTTCCAAGGGGCCTTTGTATGGAATAAGCAAGATTTGGGATGGTATTCTTATTGCACATGAGCTTATTGATTCTAGGAAGCAGATACGAAAGGAGGGCTTAATTTTAAGTTAAATTTGGAAAAGGCCTATGATCACGTGGAATGGGACTTCGTGGACTATATGTTATTTCGGTTTGGTTTTGGTGTTTGTTGGTGTAAATGGATGGGGGAAAGCATGTCTTCCATGTCTTTTTCATGTGCTAGTTAATGGATCTCTATCTCGATTATTTAAAGCTTTCAAAGGGATTTGGTAGGGGGATCCACTCACCTTTCCTTTTCACTCTGGTGGTAGAGGCTCTGTGTGCTCTTTCAATTAAAGTTAGAGATTTTGGGCTCAGTAAGGGTTTAAGGTGGGCGTAACGGGAAAGTGATTTCTCACCTTCAGTTTGCAGATGATACAATCTTGTTCGGCTCTGCTATTAGAGAGGAAGTTATCATGTTGAAAAGAACTCTTAATAGAAGGGTGGCTTCCTTGTTAGGGAGGGAAGGAGGGTTCATTTTTTTAATTGATGAATGGGTGGAGGTGGGTCCTTTATATGTTTTGTACCCTAGAATGTCTAGGGTGGTGTCTAAGAGGGAGTTCACCATCAATGATTGTTATGTCTAGATGGGTAGTGGGTTATCTTGAGCTCTGTCTTTCAAGAGGGGTTCACATCAGTTGGAGGAGTCCGAGTGGGTGGAGTTACCACAATGTGTTTATTTCCAAGGATGAGGATTCGTGCATTTGGAAACCCTAGCCTTCAGGGTTTTCTCGGAGAAGTCCTTACGCCCTGCTTTAGAGGGGAGGCCCTATGCCTAGGTAGGCATGGCTCCCCGTCATTTAGAGGCTTTCTACTAGCTTGCGATCGCGGAGAGGGTGTCTACTGCAGATATGTTGAGGAAAGAGGTCTTTTGTTTGAGGGCATTCGGGTATTTGTGTTATGTGTGAATCTGCTGAGGAGTCAATTAACCATCTCTTCATCCATTGTGAGGTTGCCTCTTCCATTTTGAGCCATCTATTCCAACAGTGTAGGATTGCTTGTTGCGTTCCAGGATCTTTAGTGGAGCTAGCTGAGTCTTGGAGGAGGGCGCCTGTTGTTGGGTGTGGTCGTACCCTTTGGAGGATTGCCCCTTTTTTCTCTTTTGTGGGAATAACAATATTTTCAAGGAAGATTCGTCCTCTACATCTTATCTTGGTGGTTTTTCTTAGGTTTGCTTAGTGAGCTTTGTTAGAAAAGGAGTTTGTTAACCTCAACTTGAATGAAAGTGTGTTTGATTGAGAGGCTTGTATGTCGTGTAGCTTAAGCAAGTAAGGGTTGTTTCTTGGTCGTCACTTTTGCCCGGTATACAAAAATTTAATGTGGATGGTGCAAGAAGAGGTAAGCAGGCTGTGCAGATATTGTTTACGTGATGATAAAGGTGTCTTTTGTTCATGTTTTCTAAAGGAGTGAGGGTTAGAGATTCTAATGAGACCGAGGTGTTCGCATTTGGCAGTTTTGGATGCCTTGATAATCTTCTCTCGGTCTTTCCAAGGGAGTTTGATAGTGGAGTGATTCCACCAAAGCGATCTCTTAGGCTAGCCATGATAAATGCAAGCCTTGGAAGCTCAACTTATTTCAATGAGATCAAATCTTTGGTTTCCCATCTCTTAAAAAATAATAAAATAATATACTTTCTTACTCAAAAAAAAAAAAAATCTTTGGTTGTGTTTTGTCATGAGAAGATGTCAAACATAGGATAAAAGCAGGATGGTTGAAGTGAAGACTTGCTTCTAGAGTGCTTTGCAACTGACGAATACTAACAAGATTGAAGGGGAAATTTTACATGACAGCGATTAGACCGGCTATGACCTATGGAGTAAAATGTTGGACAATCAAGAAGCAACATATGCACAAAATGGATGTAGCACATATGAGAACGTTAAGGTGGATGTGTGGTAAAACTAGCAACGATAAAATTAGAAATGAGCGCTTTTAAGAGCATTTAGAGGTAGCATCAATAGGGATAAAACTATGGAAACCCATTTGAGATGGTTTGGCCATATCTAATGTAGGCCGGTAATGGTGCCGGTAAGGAATAGTTTGGCCATGCAAGTTGCTAGCACACCAAGGGGAAGAGGTAGGCCAAAGAGGACGTGGATGGGGGTAGTAAAAATAGATATGAATAAGTGCAACCCATCTGAGGATTTGACTCAAAATAGAGCAGAATGGAGAAACAGAATTCATGTAGCCAACCCCAACGTAGTTGGGACAAGGCTTTGATGATGATGATGGTTGTGTTTTGTCATGAAGTTCAATTTGCTAATTAGCTAGCAAACAGTGGCAGAACCAGGAAATTTTCCTTGGGTGGGGGGCCAAAAAATTTCCTCTACTACCGGGGACAAGGCTTTGATGATGATGATGGTTGTGTTTTATCATGAAGTTCAATTTGCTAATTAGCTAGCAGACAGTGGCAGAACCAGGAAATTTCCCTTAGGTTGGGGGCCAAAAATATTTCTCTACTACTAGGGACCCTATGGTCCCCCTTGCTCTCCCACCCAATTCAGCCCATGCTAGCAGGCACTTTAGCTGAGCAGGGGTTGATAGAATTTCACCTAGAGAAGTGATTTTGTAGTTTTTTGTTGTTCTTTTGGGTATATGTCTCCTATAACCTGTTTTTTATGTGGTTGTATCTTGTTTGGCTTTACTTAATAAAATGGCTCTAGTTACCTTTTTAAAAAAACACTCTGGAAAATGTCTTTTCTTCTATTTCATATCATTGCATAATGTACATAACTACAGAGTATGTATTGTAGAGAACATATGTAGATATAATTTCTATGGATTTCATGGTACACCCATCTACATACATTCGTCATTCATACACTGCACTGACCTGTTTGTGTGAGCACACATGTATACCTAAATAATCCCTTGAATTCTTTAAAGGGAACAAAAAGGCAACAACAACAATGGCAATGAAGACCTGAGTATACCATATGCAATACATCTATAAAGAATGGGCTATGTGTGCAATGGTGAAGACTCGTAAGTCATTACATCTGGTAAAGAAGAGCATGTGTACTTCAATAAGAGTTGAGAACAATCCTTTTTTTATCAATTGTGGTTGAATAAACAAAAGTTACCTCCCTGGAAAAAAGAACCACAAGAAATTGGCGAAAACCATTTGTAGTTACCTGAATTTCCAGGAAAAGAATAAGGTGTTGGATGATATCTTGTTCTTATCATCCTTGTAGAAGCAGAATCAACAGATATAACAGGTCTTGAAATCTTATCATCCAGAAACTGGTTCTTGGGTGCTGATGCAGCTCCGAAGCAGAGGTCTGAGCTATCTGATAGAGTTTGATCAGGTTTTTGCAAGACACGCGAGCCATATACAGTTTTCTGTTTCCCAAGTGTAAAGAAGAAGAAAAATGGTATTTGTGAGAAACATCAGCAATGAATAGAATCACTCATAAATATAGCAGCATGCATATAGACACATTCATCTGACTGGGGCCAAAAAGAAAAGAACAGAAATGTGAAAAGACTTGTGGTGATGTAATTGACCAAATTTATGTGTAAAAAGCTGATGTTAAAGACTTGTCAAGGAAAGTGATGTGTAACTGTAATCCAGAGACCAGAAACTCTCTTCCCATTAGAACTGTAAGGCACAGTTAAAAGTCGGCATTGATTGACATTAAATGATCATATAGATACATTTTAATTTTAATGGAGACATCGATTTCTGGCAAAAAACACACAGCCAAATGGTCGCCGCAGAGAATTCCTTCTATGAAATCTGTGAGGATTACATTTATACATATGATTTTTTCTAATGTCGCTAAATTTTATTTTATTTCAGTTTCTTGAAAAAAAGTGATGTAGGCTAGACAATAGGTCAGCCAACCCATTGGGCCCAATTCATAGGCCCAAGGGGATATCCATTTCTTTAGGAGTATTATTTAGTAATTTGATTTGTTTAGGATTAATATTAGTATGTTTCCTATTTTAGGCATTAGTCAGATATTAGGAAATATTGTTACTTAGGGATTAAGCCAACTCCTCTATATAAGGATGTTAGGCCTCATTGTATTTAGGATGCTTATTCCAATTAATCAAGTTGTTTGAGTTTGTCTTCAGTTTATGTAGTGTCTTGTGGTTTTGCTTGTGTCCTAGTGGCTAGAATCCCTCATTGGATTTGATCAATCCCTCGGGAGATTAATCTATTGCTCGATCACGGATCCGGGGCTGTGCCAAAAAGGAAGGATTGGGTCAATGAATTTTTTTTATGCAAATGATTTTGTAAACATAATCATGAATCTAAGGTCCAGTTCACATCTAAATATGGGGGATAAATAGAGGTCTGAAAACATAGTCAATAATTTTTCTAATCATAACAAAAGGAGAGTAGAAAAATCTTGCATATCTTCATGAAGAAAATAATCATCATAGTTCCACAGAGAAGTTCAAGTTGGGTCCCCTCATTGCAATTATCATCACATCACTGTTCTTGATGATGTTTGTTTTGATCATGATGATTATGATGCCCAAGACATTTTTTTTAAAGGTCACTGAAGCCTCAGCAACCTTGAGACAAAATGGAAACACGAACTTAGCAAAGGAATAGACTTTTTTTTTACTTCTAATAGGTAATCTTGGATCAAACCTGCAACATTGCGGTAGTGACACTGAGCCCCTTCCATCTATGCTGCAGGCTTAACCTCAAGATCCAGTTATTTTGTAGGAGAATATACAAACAAGACTAAACAGGATTCAGCAATAACACTGGATACTCATTGCAAACCTTTTGAGGAATATGATCTATTTGTGCATTTTGCAACGAACTACCAGGAGATGGAACCTGTGAAGCTAGCGCAGTGTCACATGGTACAATTTTTGGGCTCAGTGAATCATTGCCATGATCTTCAACCAGTGCTTCATGATAAAGATGGCCCAATGCTGCTCGAAGATGACTTCTTTGTGAGTGGTACATTTTGGTTGCCAAGGGGACTGGAACACCTGATTATATTTGGAAGGAAATCAAATATAAGTCAACAACTTGTATCTGGTTAAAAGGTTGATGCATAAAGAAATAGCTTTAATTGGTTTGATACATAGGAAACAGGCCATTTCAATCTCATTTGTATTTTTTAAAACAAATATCGAGTGCTGCCTGTACAAATTGATGTTGTTAAAATGGAGAAAGAATCATAACTTAAAGAAATAAAAAGGGTAATTTTTCGTGCCAAGTGAAGTTCAGTTTTCCCATAACTACTACATATGGCTTAACCCAAAACCGTGTTTTGCTTCACTACTCTGTCTGTACAAGATCAATATCGTTATAAAGATGATAAGAACCACAATTTACACAAATGGATGGGATAAACTTCTCCCTAGGTGGAGTTCATTTTACACACACATTAATATCTCCATATGGCATCTCATAACGACCTCCTTACGTCTCTAACAGGATGGTGAACAACACTGCCTAAACAAAAGAGCAAATGGCCAATGGGGTTAGTGAGCTGCTGTGATTGAATGCCTTGGTGATGGAGTTGGGGGTCATGGTATCACTCCCAATGAAGCTTCACTGTGATTGAATTTTTGCTACTGACGTATCCTAATCCAAAATCCAGAAACATATTAACAGCTCGAATATCAAAAGCATATAAACTCATTGAAGGGGACTAGTGCTTTGCTAGAGAAAAAAACTTGTTAATTTCTTAATTAAAGGCATAGGGGTCAGCTCATTGCACCAACTTCTAGCTAATCGATGCCCATCCTCCAACTTAAGGGAAAGTATAGATAAAATGAGAAATTGCAGTATTTGCAGTATGTTTTAGGTTTCTCTTTTTGTAGTCACATGGAGCATGGTATGATATTAATAAGAGGGTCGTGCTAGTATAAAGAACTACTTTATTCACTTCCTATTTCTCAATTCATTTTTTGTTCCATCTTTCATTTCCAACACCACCTGCAACTTAGGAAAGTTGATTTGAAGTACTCAACTCAACGGATATCATCATTACTGAAGCATCATCCAACTAGTGTCAGTTTCCAAGTTTTATGTTTCCACTCAACCTGTTTAAGTGTCATGCTTTCAGTAACTCCAAATCCATCATGTCAATAGATATATTTAGGCAAAATTGATGTTAAGAAATAAAGATACAGCCACATGTAGTGCTGAAAGTAAACATAAAACAACTAATAAGCTCAAAAAAATATAATCATCATCATCAAAATTTCGTCCCTACTATGTTGGGGTCAGCCACATGAATTGTGTTTCTCCAGTCCAATCTATTTTCAGCCAAATCTTCAAATAAGTTGCACAACTGTAGATCTATTTATACTACCTTCATCCACCTCTTCACACTACCCCTTCCCCTTGGTGGGTTATCAATCTGCATAGCCAAACTTTTCGATGCCGGCTCGCATTGGACATGCCCAAACCATCTCAAATGGATTTCTCTAATTTCATTCCCTATTGATGATACCCGTAAATGCTCTCGAAAGTGCTCATTTCTAATTTTATCCTTCCTAGTTTTACCACACAACCACCTCAACATTCTCATCTATGCTACATTCATTTTGTACACATTGATTCTTGACTAGCCAACATTATGCTGGTCTAATCGTTGTCCTGTAAAATTTTCCCTGCAATCTTATTGGCGTGTGCTGATCACAAAGCACTCCAAAATTAAGTCTCCACTTCAACCATCCAGCTTTTATCATATATTCGAAATCTTCATCATGTTAAGTAGTTGTTTGTGCAGTTTCCTATCACCAATTGGTTTTGGGATTACGAGCTAGCAACTCTATCATAGTATCAGAGCCAAAGGTCTCAAGTTCAAAACCATGCAGGGAAAACATGCCACATGCCACGTTGTGTGTTTATGCGGGCGCAAGTGCGCAAGGCAAGAAGGCCCCATGCCGTGTTGTAGTCGTCTTGTGCAGGCATGTGATTCGGATCCGGGCGGTGTCTCACCCAAGGGAGGTGTTAAGCACTTGTTTGTGTAGTTTCCTATCACCAATTGGTTTTGGAATTACTGGGTAGCAACTCTATCACATCAACCTCTCCATCCTTACTAGTTATCGAGCCAAGGTAACAGAATGAATCTCTTTGTAGTATCTCTTAGGCTTCAATACTTACAGCAGTTTCAGCTCTTTGTATATGCCTACTAAAGTTGCAATCCATATATTTGTCTTTGTACTGCTTATTTTAAAGCCTTTGGGTACTAAAACCTCCCGCCATCTCTCAAGTTTTGCATTCACACCATCTATTGATTCATCCACCAACACTATATCATCTTCAAACAACATACACCAAAGTACCTCCTCTTGAATTTGAGCAGTTAACTCATCCGTAATCGGTGCAAAGAGATAAGGGCTTGGGGGTGACCCCAGATGCAAATCTATAGTCACTAGGAACTCACACGTCTCTCCACAGGTAGTTCTCATACCCATTACTTCTTCTTAATACATGTTTTTCATAATTTCAATATAAGCTCTTGGAATTTGAAACATTGCCTTTATTTAAAACCCACCAAATTAAATCTCTAAGCACTCTGTCGTAAGCTTTTTCTAAATTGATAAAGACCATATGCAAATTTTTCCTCTTCACTCGATATGTCTTCATTAATTGCCTTAGTGAGAAGATAGCTTCCATAGGTGACCTCCCTAGCATGAAACCAAATTGATTTATAGATATCTTGGTCTTTTATCAAAGTTTGATCCCTTACTCTCTCCCATAGCTTCATAATATGACTCATGAGTTTAAACCCATGATAGTTGGTACAGTTTTGTACACTTCCCTTGTTCTAATATATAGGTATGACAACACTTGTTCTCCATTCATCCAGCATTTTCTTTGTCATTAATATCTTATTGAAGAGCCTAAATCCCCCCAATTTCTCCTAAGCATTCCAAGCCTCAATTGGAATGGCATTTGGGGCCACAGCCTTTCCTGTCTTCATTTATGTCAATGCTTTCTTCACTTCCACCACTATAATTCTGCACCAAAAAAAAAAAAAGTTATGTTCTGCTAACAAAGCATCCTTTCTTAATCCTAGTCCTTTGATGATTAAAAATAGATATAATTGAAAAATAAATGAAAATGATGATCCCAAGATAGTTGGCACAAGGCTTTAATGATGATGATAATAAAATAAATATGCCGTGATTATCTTCACTTTCGTACAATGTAGCTCATCGAGCATATCAGCCAATTAGGCCAGATTACTACATATTGAGGCTTGCCAATGAACACTTGGAACATTGAACATACAGCACATCTAGGCGTAAAATATTCTCCTGCAAGCCATTTATATTACTCAAAATGGATGGGGCCCGCCTTTGTCACCATCCCTGTGCACAGTTAGCATGCGAAGCTTGCGCAGGAGATCTTTCCCTATCTCTAGGCCAATCTGTCTTGCACGCGTAAGGAGGCATGAGTAGACTTGGAAAAACTTAGAAAAAAATTAGCATCTATTAAAACTTGAAAAACGTTAGTCACACTAGAACATTTGAGATGCTACAATATTTCAAATAGCAGTCTTTCTCCATGTCCGGTAGACTAGACAATTGAGGCATCTCCAAGCCCACATTGAAACCGTGAGAATGTGTCCAAAGAAACTACAACGGACTAATGCATTTCCTGGTACTGCAACATTTTCAGTTCTCAAAGGAAAACCAAGGGGAAGGTTGTGCCTCAAGAGCACAGTTCTTGTAATGAATGGTTGTGCTAAGGAAAAGTGGGCAAATTTCAACAGTAGTTAATAAACTTTAAGTCAGACTTACATGTCACTGCCCCTTGACAACTTGTTTCCATTTCTGTTGTTGCACCATATATTCTTTCTATACAATCCGCTACAGGCAAAGGCAGAGCTGCTATCCTACAAAGACAGAAAACCAGACTCGCATTAATTTAGACAGAATGGTCTACTCAGAGGACCCTGTCCAGCACTAAAATATTATAATCAGCGACAAAATATGCACTAAACATTTCATAAAATAAGAGGTGTTTGCATATAAAGCTTAGATGCAGATGTCCCAACCCCACTTTTTCTCTCAATTTCCACTCACTGCAATTTGACACTCAACCGACCTATGCTCACTGTTGATTTGAATCTCAAAAACATATAGTTAAGAAAAGTAAATAAATAAAAAAGTGTTGAGCATTGAGAGTTGAGACCCTACGATGGAGCTGTTGTTCATCTAATCCCCATCCACGATGAGATCCATCTATAATAACCCACACCCCCACCCCAGCCCTTCTTTCTCACTGATTAGGATGCATCCCAATGGGTTGCACAACGGTCCACATCTAAGCAAAGAAAATTCCCAGTGAACATTTACATGTGCATACATACAGCCAGATCATGTGTATGAAACAAGAAAAAATCTAGCCTGTTTCAGCAGCTCACAACACTTGTGGGCCCAAATGTCTCATGAAATTCAAACGAGTGACTTCAGCACTACACTTTGATGCAAGAAGAAATTTATATAAAAGGATGACAGGATTTATTTGTATTTAAATATTCATATACAAGTTAGCACAAGTTCCTGGCAGATGATTTAATATTTATTTTGTACTATCACAGAGGTGAAGTGAACATACAACTTAGTGCGCTTTTCTGAAGGTGACGCTACACCCGTTGAGTGGTTTGTACTTCCAGAGTTTACTCCAGAACCATCAATCACTAAAGCACCACCCATTAAAGTTGAATCTCCTGGAGAAAGAGGGATGGAATGAGCAAACATTCAACTTAAACATTGAAGAAAAGTATCATCTCAATTGAGGAAAGGAAAAGGAACTAAAGCAAATGAAGGAAAAAAAAAAAGTTACACTACAAATGACTGAACGAAATATATATACACACTGAGCAGCATCCACTGAGCAGTAAGCACCTCAAGTACAAATAAAACAAAGAATGTACATAATAATGTACAAGCATGCAGGGCATGTAAAACAGTTTATTTAAGAGATTAAAAAGTGGTACTGGGGCACACATTTTGCTAACCCCTTGATAGATGGGTTAAAGCTTCAACTGTGATGATGATGGTGCATATTTGTTCTCTTTCATGTCATATAGGTTCAATATTTTAACTCTTCAAAATTCTCAGGGTGTTGGCACTTGGCAGATCCTACATGCTACAAGATCTGATCTGAAGCGTATGAGGTGATTAACGCCAGCAGCAATGTTTTGGTCTATTTGGAACGAAAGAAATGGTTATTCAAGCAAAAAGAGCATATAGCTCTAGATGTGTTAAGGCTGGGAGGACCCGGTGACACAGAATTTCTACAAATTGGTCGCTGCCTACATTATGTGTTCTGAAAATTCATTTTGATAAAGCAATGAGGAGGAAGCTATGGCAAAGAGAAATTCTAAAGGATTGTAATGAGTCGTTCTTAAAGACTTTTCAGAACTGGCAAAGCCAGAAATTAAAGATACTAATGAGGAGTTTCTTGCTATAAGTAAGCATCATGGATTTTTTTTTTTTCGAATTTCTAAGCACTATAGAAGAAGCCTTATCATTGACATGGACCCCACAAACAAGATGAGGTCAGCGATGGGCCAAGGTGGGGGAACAGCTGTATGGTGATTAGCTTTTACAGAGCGAGATTAAACATATTTGGAAGTGATGTTGCAGACACTATATAGGAAAGTCCGATGAAGAGAGGAAAGACGTTTTCAACTTTCACCCTTCAGGAGTTGGATGGTAGGATTTTTTAGGGGCTCAACTTTGTTTTGTGTTTATATGTTTAGACAGTATCCACCTCTAGTGCAGTTTCTTGTACTTATCAAAACTAAATTTTATCATTTAAAAATAAAAGTCATACCTAGGATGCTACGAAGGCACACAAAATAAACTTTTCCTTTTATTTTTTTAATTATTTAATTTCATCTTTTTCAAAATGGCCATTACTTTCTTTTGTAAAACTAAAATTGTAAGAATGAAGCTAAATTTCAAGTAAAAACTATATAACTCAATGTTGGGGATGGGATACTCATATCCATTACTCCGTATCTCTTCTTGGATTTTGAGAAACGGAAAGTTGTATCACACGTCACAACTTGAGTTGAAGGCAGTGTCCATCTCTAGTACCAAAGATAGTAATACGATGTTCAATATGACAAAAACTGACACATAAAGGTTAGCAAAACATATATATTTATACAAACAGAAGTTAGAGATCACTTTTTGCTTCTCTAAAAAACGATGAAGCAAGTCCAGTCTGATCATCCATATTCAGCCCAACTGTGGTCTCCTCACCATCTATAGACTCAGATCTTTCTCGCTCCCCAACTATTGCATTTTGATCTAGAAGATGTTAAAGGACTTGCCAATGAAATCATAAAATCCCAATCAAATATGAAGGTCACATACTGATCCAGTACTTCAAAAAACTAAAAAAAAGCGGCTGCCATCAAGCTTCATACATGTGCAACTCATGGGTACCCAGCCAGCCAACTTATAGTTATAACTCTATGGGTCTGTTTGGATGGAAATAAAAGGTGGAGAAAACTGACCAAAGCTCAATTTTGTACTGCAGGCAGTTTTTCTCCACCTGTTCTCTACACAACCAAAAAAGCCCTATAACAATCTCAGCAAATAAACATCAGAAAAAAGAAGCTAAAATAGAGTTATATTTAAACTATTTCATCCACAAAATAAGGGAATGTGGCAACACAACAGTAATTTTAAAATTTTCGGACATGTTTTGTCAATCCAAAGTTGCAGTCATGTATTTTCCTCAGAGTTATACTACATAGGGCTGACCTAAACCCATCCCCACCACCTGATGCCCCCCAAAAAAAAAAAAAAAAAAAAAAAAAAAAAAGCCCAATACACACCCACATAAAAAGGATAAAGAAAAAAAGGGGAAAAATCCTTGTGCACAAATTGGCACTTTCCCGTTTTCTGAGAAGCATATGACTGTTAATCCACCATTGGATTACCCTTTTTTTGGAAAGAGTACGATAGTTAATTCACAACTGGATTGAATCACTAAAGAACCGCTTTAGACTAGGGTTAAAATTATCAAACTTCAAGGCCCGTAAATCAAGTGTTAGGATAATCCAATGGGAACCATTTTTGGCCCAACCTACTCCACACCAAAACCTTTCATCCATCCCCCCAAAATGATTGGCATGCATCAAGGTGGGCCCACAAAGGGGCTTGTAGATTGCAATTTAGAGACCGACCTGCACAGGACAACCACTATATATCACCAGTCTTAGAAATGCCCATATCTATAACCAGTTCAAATTACAATTGAGCCCACCTTTGATCAATCCAAAGCCTCAGTCAAATCAGTAGCACAGTCACTGACAAACTGCACGGCCAAATATGTATCAGGTACCTTTGATAGACATTGTTTTGCAGTTCACTAACAGCTCAAGCTTTTGGTATTTCTGGTTATTAACATGGTATCAGAGCCAGAGGTCGTGTGTTTGAATCCCTAGGGCGTGTTTTTGTTCATGTTGGTCATTTGGCGTGATTTTGTCCACGTGCACAGCCCCACACATAAGGGGGGCTATCAGGACCCTTTGATATACATTGTTCTGTAGTTCACCAACATTTCTATCTTTTAACAATATGGACCAACTCATTTGAGCCCAACCTAGTGAACCTTAACAAGTCATTCAAAGAAACGAAAATCATAAATGCATTATAAATTAACCATGTATAAAATAAAAAGATACTATAATGAGCTGTTTGCAATTTTTTCTTCCCTTTCCTCGGAGGCTTCTTATGCCCAGTACCACCATCAAGCTCCAGGACAGTATCTTTGCTAAAATTTAGTGTCCTACAGCGTTCTGCAAAAATTAGTAGAGTGTCAATTTCTTGCACAATCATATCCATTGAAGCATCACACTATGGACTCTAGAAGAAATGAATGTGCCATAACCATGATGCAAGGATGAAGGGCAACCAAAATGCAGGTCTTGGACAGTTCAAGCGTGTGATAAAATGTACATAAGATTGTTACGGTGTTACCGGATGTGGAAACAATTGCACATGCCCTTTTAGTTTTGATGCAATCCAATCCGTTTGGGTTTATAAACTAGGCCCAGAATTACCAGAATCCAGGCCAAACCCAATATAGCTTCTGGCCCAGCCAGTTCACACTCAAGCCCAAATTTGACCCGCAAGTGAGCTAATCCTTGGGTGCCATTTTTGAAGGTCAATAATCACGTCCTAACCTGGCCCAACAGTCCATAAGAGACTGTTGATGAGCAAATTTCCGATTCTCTCTCTCTCTCTCTCTCTCTCTCTCTCTCTCTCTCTCTCTCTGACTGTTCTGAGCAAGTTTTCATTTATTTCTCTCTTTGTTCTTCTTGTTAATCATTCTTTCTTAATATCCAAGTATAGTTAGGATTTCTATTTTTTTTATAAGAGTTGTATTTAGAAGGTATTTTTTTTAATGTAAGTAGGTTCTCTTATAAATAGGACACAGTTAGCAGACTGTAAAGAGTAAAGACAGTTCCACAGAGACTTCGAATAAAATTTGAGTGAGTTTTGCTTCAGAACTTGATGGTCATTTCCTGTTAGCTCCATTGATTGCTTTAGTTTCTGGTTCTATTGAAGATATCCAAGCGTTGTCTGCTGCTATTCTGCAGAAGACAGTGTTGTTCCTTCCAACTCAGCACCAATTTTCCCCTGATAAGTGAACACAAGTGGCTGATAGTTATGCTCAAATCCAAGTTGCTGAATTCTAAGAAAAGGACAGTAATTGGAGTTTGATCTTTCCATTGCAACAGATTTTATTGACAGCAACTTGAGTTGGTTATTGGAGTTGCAGCAATTGTTTTGTGCCTTGACAGTTTTACCTCTGTGGAGATTCTGAAACATGGATAATGGATTCATGATGCAGATGGACCTCAGGCCACATGTGTAGGGCCCAAATAGATTTAGGATTTTTATTCAGTAATTAGTTTCTAATTTTATTTAAAGAATTGTAATTAGATTTAGGTTTCCAATTTCACTAGGATTATTATTTTATTTCCTAAGTTAGATTATTAGTTTTTCTTAGCCATTAAGTTTTCTTGACTACTCTGACCAATTTTTAAGACTCCAAGATGCATGTGGAATGGAGGATGATGAAGAACATGATTTCATTAGTTTTGTAGGAGGCTTGAAACCAGATATAGTGGAAAAATGAATGACTGCACGAACATTCATGAGGCATATTGGGAAGCAATTCGTGTGAAGCGGATGCTTTAAAGGTCTCATCTAGCAAAAGTTACGCCTCAAAAAGAGAAATCACCAAAAATAACAGCAGACCATGTTAAGGAACCATTGACAGAGGATATGTAGACTGCGAAATCAAAGCAAGACATCGAAGATTCCACGACTGCAATTGGCCCCGAATTTCCTTCTATGGGTAATGATGATCAAAATATACAGGCAGCTAGGGAAGACGCATCAATTATTGAAATTTCCCACAATAATTCTCACATTGATTTTTTCTTCAGGGATCAACAATGGAAACTTGGAGGTGAACAGCAGCTAGCCAAAGATTGTGATTTGATAGTGAAGGTTCCACACATGAAGTGCTTAAAGGTTCGATCTCACATCCACATAGCATCCGGCCATCAAAAGAAGTTATACAAGAAGCTGTGCCAAGAAGCTGTAGATCAACCAATGAATCGGGAGTTCGTCGGACTGATTTTTGACCCAGGTGGACTTTTACCGAACTTGAGATCGAGTTCTTTCCAATCGGGGGAGAATGATGCGAATGGACCTCAGGCCACATGTGTAGGGCCCAAATAGATTTAGGATTTTTATTCAGTAATTAGTTTCTAATTTTATTTAAAGAATTGTAATGAGATTTAGGTTTCCAATTTCACTAGGATTATTTTTTTATTTCCTAATTAGATTATTAGGTTTTCTTAGCCATTAAGTTTTCTTTTTCTATTTATATGGCATTGTAGGGAATGGATTTTCAAAGTTGATTAATAGAATTGTGGTTTTTCCCATTGAGGTGCATCCTCATTCATCGTCTCTGCGTTGACTTTTAAAGTGCCTTCGGACACACGCTTTGGCGTAGATTGTGCTTCGGCACTTCCATGCACGCCCTAACCCTAGGGCCTGCATCAATTCATAAGAGGGACTATAGTCTCAAATATTATAAAGGCTGACTGACAATCATGAACGAATATCAATTGTATACACCACAGGACACCAAGGATCAGGTGCACACCTCGCACACAATGCACACCTGATTGTGGAGCTCCTGTTTGTAAATTTGAATGGACCACAAAAAATAGGGGCCCCCTAAATTACACCGGATCCATGAGGTTTGCACCCATCTGAAAGGACTGGGCCAACTAATCGACTGAACACCCATCTGAATTAACTGGAAAACTGCTGAAACTTGTGGAGCCCGGATGAAAATGATAGTATGATCAAATGAGCCACAAACTTGGTAGGTAGATAAAGCCCACCAAGATCTTTAAATCTCCCCAAGTCTCAAACCCAGGTGTGGCCCAATGTGGGCCCCACAGCAAGGTGCACACATGGCGCACCTGATCCTTCCTCCAACACGAGAAAAGCCATAAACCTTTGCCCACAAATTTTTTATGCATTTCCAGGGTTTATTCATGATACATTCAGAAAGGTGGCGTTCCCCTATTTCCTAGGCCTGGACCTTGTAGCTCAAGCTTGTGTAGACATGGAAAGCCCATAAGTATTTCAGATGAACTATGGTCTAGCAAGTTAAGATGTAAGGGACACTATTTATAGAACATTAAGTCTATCAGACAGTACTTAGCAGCCCCCAGTGGATCCCGTTGTTCCCCACTTTCTGTTCCTGCTTTCATTTTACAAAAATTAAGAGTGTTTTGATCTCACAAAAGTTAACTCTCATCCGAGGTTCTCATTGTACATGTATCTTTACTTAAATGAAAGGTCATTAATTTTCAAAAAAGAAAGAACACTTCTAAATAAGTATTATAATGAATGTTTCATATTATGGCATCTGTTTCAAACATCCATTTCTTGCGTATTCACCATCTTAAGGTATAAGCGCCACAAAAAAAAAATGCAACAGAAGTTTCTCTGCGCGCGCGCGTGCCTGCGTGTGTGTGTGTGTGTGTGTGTGTGTGTGTGAGAGAGAGAGAGAGAGAGAGAGAGAGAGAGAGAGAGATGTGAACCTGCATGAGGTGCAAATTGGCTGGCTTTGACTGGTTTCTTACAAGCATTGCAACAAACCTTCATCAGAATATTAAAACCTTTCATATATGAACATGATGACCTACTAAAATAAGATTTTAAGGGTACACAAAACGTTACCAAATTCAAAGGATCAGTCAACGGTCTGCAGTCGAAGACATGCATATCTGAAGAAAGGATTACAGCAATATAAAGTTAACGGTAAGAAATATCAAAGTTTAACATAGAAACAATTCGACATTAAGAAGAAAAAACTTTGATAACATCCTTTTTCTCCAAAACTCCAAAGAACAAGCTAGGAATCACCAAAATGATATGAGAGAGAGAGAGAGAGAGAAAGAGAGAGAGACTATAATGACCCTCTCAGAGAGAAGGAATCACTGTACACATGTACACAGTCCACACAGACTCCAAAAGCAGTCACATCCAAAATAAGCAAATATGCGCCTTCATTCGCCTTGAACAGAAGGAGCATTACAAAAACTATTCCTGATTGGTATTTCCAATAAATCATGTGCCTACCTTTCCCAATAAATAATGGTATGCTAATTTTATCTTTTCCGTAAAGTTAGTATCGAAAAGGGAAGTATAGAAGCAAGAAAAATCTTTTTTTTTAAGGTAATTTATTGAACTAGTAGAAAGTATGACAACAAACCAGGGATACCTGATTTGACCAAAGAATCAAACATTAAACATAAGAGTGGAAGAAGCAACCCTGTTTTGAAAGTTGATCAGTCTAAAAGTAAGAAATAAAGAAGTTGAGACTCCTGATTACCTTCAGTATATGGCACAAAGTACCATTTCTACTTTAACTCCACATCTCATTGATGAGAAAATATAAACTCTAGGGTTCTTTATATAATCATAAGTTAATTAGAAAAAGAAATGCTACCTATCAAAAGATACAAAAAATGCTGCAATGAACATACCATTTCTCAGTAGCATGGATGCCAATCCTAATGCAAAATTTAAAAATAAATAGTTTCGTCACCTTCTTCATTAAGCAAATTTGCCTCATCTGCCTCATGCAACTCCCTACAGATGGATTGGATAGCTAATTTCTCAATGTTTGCTTCCTCTGCCAAAGAGACCAGCGAAAAGAGGCAAATCAGGTTACTGAAGCTTCTTTTTTTTTTTTTTTTCTAAAAACAGGAAGCACATGTTTTGCAGCACATAGAGCATAATTCACTTAGCATGTCATATTGTATAATAGATTGCGGTTTCCATGATGTGTTGGTCAGCATAAATTGTTAAGATGCCACACGCATTGACCAAGAAAACTTCGATCATTTCACAATGTATTGAAGAAAACTTTGATCATTCCAAAATGTATTGAGTCCAGAAATATCAAAACAGAAGATATATGATTCAGTGAGCTTATAAGACGGTGAGAGTTGAATCTCACAGGAGCATTTCCATATATATATATATATATATGTATAATCTTTTTTAAAAAAATGCTCTACTAAAGACTAATCATACCAACTACTTACAGCCTGGAACCATTAGGGATGTAAACAGGTCAGATTCGTTTTGGGTCCAGATCTGACTTAGTTTAACCTGATGGACTCATCAAAACTGATAGTGGGGCCCAACCCAAATATGTGAATATAATCTAGTACCACTATGTATGTAAAAAAAAAAAAGGTACAATTAGGGATGTAACCTGGTACAATTAGGGACGTGAACAGGTCAGGTTCGTGTTGAGTCCATGGTTGACCCAGACCCAACTGAGTTTACATGCCCGCACCTGGATGGACCCAACAGTTTATATGACGGAACTGGGTCTAAGTCCGATCATCTTGACTGGACCCAAATATGACTCCCAGCCCAACTCAAGATGTGAAGAATATATACATTATACACACAAAAACATAATATAATAAATTCATATATATATATGGGAGATGCTCCTATGAGAGCATCTCTCACCTTATTATGAGAGATAAGATGGGGGCCCTCACATTTAAGTTGTTGTCATTGGATATGGATGTAAGGGCCCCCACCTTATCTCTCATAGTAAGGTGAGAAATGCTCTCATAGGAGAATCTCCCTATATATATATATATATATTTATATATAAATGTTTTCAACAGGTGTTGAACCTGAGACCTGCAGGCTGCAAATGTAAACGGCTACCATCTGACCTAGAAGCCGAATTCCATGTAAAATAACATTAGCATAATATTTCTTAATATTATATTTGTATACATATCACTTGGTTACATGGGTATTGGGTATGAACCCATTGGACTCGGCTGGGTCCAAAAAAGAGGGTTCATAGCTGGATTTTTCAGGTCAGGTCCTTTATGTACCTGGCATCCAAGGTCCATTGACATCCCTAGGTACCATACAACAATATTACAGTACCTTCTAAAAAGAAAAGTGAGAATAGAAGGGAGAAGACCATTTCTTATACAATGTTTTGAACTTTAATGTTTCTATCATGTACTACTATCAAAATAATTTTAGGTTGCATTTTCCGTTGTTTGGTGCAACACACTTTCTTCAGGAAAGAGAAAAAGGAAAAAAAAAAAAAAAAAACAGACAAACAAACACCTGATTTTCCTTAATAGAGAGGATTTCTTTTTCTTACAGGAGCTGTAGGGATGCAAAATTCCACTCTCCCATGGAAACAAAAATCCCAGAGCACAGAATCATCTCGTTGCACGAACTATTCCTTGGGTGGAGGGACGCCTGAAGTAAGGTTTTCTTTACTCCAAGGACCAAACACGACAATAAAAACCAACCTCATGAATGAATGTTTATTATCTCTCGGTTCTCAAGTATTTGTTTACTTATATAATTGTCCATTTCAAAAAAGAAAAAAGAAAAACACTTGCACTTCCACCAAGTCAGCTTGGCCAGAGGACCAGGCAACTTCTTAGTACATTGGTGTTCTAGTACACTAGGGAATTTACCAATTCCGAACTCATATAGTCATATATTTCTAGAAAACTTTTCATACCTGCTGTTGCTTCAGGAAAATCTCCCGAGACAAGAAGCCTAGCCAATGCTGCCATTCTTCCCCTTCCCAGTGAGCTTACCATTGAGACCATTGATGAATAATCTTGTCAACAATAGCAGATTGGGTAAGATATTAGACTCCCTGAATGCAAAAAGGATTCTCTTTATTGCAAAGAACAACAATTTTTTTAAAGAAGTAATTGCAATACATAAGCAAGTGTAACAAAATCAAGCAACATGGGTCTAAGATAGTGTTCGTAACAAATGTTAACAAACTCCATGTTTTTCGTTAGAACTACTTTGTTCTTCTTCGAGGGAAAAAGTTTTCAAAGGCTTGGAGTTTTCTCCGAGGTTTGTCATCTGTGTTTTATATGTTGTGAAATTTAACATAAAGGATATTCCCATGCAAAAGTTGGACTGCAGTAACATCCTCAGATATACACACCAAAGCCATTTAAACATGCATGACTCAGCTGAGTGACACAGTCAACTAGGCTGGTTTGATGACTGTGTGAATCACACCAGAAAAATCTAACCAAAGGTTGAGAACAAAAAAATTAAACAAACAAGAAAAAAATCCTCCATCAAATAAATGGAATCCCTTTATAATATATGTTGACACCACAAACAGCATATCTTGTAAAGACCAATGCCTTGGCGCCTAAACCACTAAATTATAAGGTGGAAAAATTCCTTCCACCACAAGGTCGCTTGAAGTGCTACTGGGACTAGAAATATACTATATAAATTGTGAACTCGAGGAATTCTGGATGAAGCCACATCATGTTGAGAATCTCATTTTGAATGTTGGGAGAGAACCCTTCTTTTAATCTACCCAGATCTTCCCCCATACAATGGATATCCCACAAAAACTCAATGAGATTCAATGGTTGAGCATTTTCGAAAGATATTATCAACCTGGAATGGAAAGGCCTTTTTTTCCACAAAAAAAAAAAAAAAAAACAATATTTCTCCTTTAGTGGGGAGTATCGCCCTAATTAAATCTGCATCAGCAAGCTTGCTGATATACTTCTTATTGTCTAGTGAGAGCGAGTAAGCGAATAATAGGAATCTAGTGTAACATTCTGTGGAATGATACAAATGAGCACCCTAAATACCATTTGGCAGGGTCAAAAAAGTGACCATTAGAGGATGTGATTTGGAGAACCACTCCACTGAAAAGGACTCCATGCTTTATTGGGCAAATGGTTTTGGCTTATTGGCAATGATGGAAAATCTCAATTATTGTCCACAAGTACAACCTGCTCAGTAAAGGTGTAGTTACAGCTACTTTCCTCAAATCAAGGACATTCAAATGCACCCCTTTGGCTGATGGAATTCCCCTGGTGGAATCCAACAAAAGAAAACCCAGCTGTAGAAAGCTGTCATTTTTTAAAAAAAAAATCTTCATTGATGACCAAAAACTGCATTTGGATGAAACCCCAGAACCCAAGCAGCTTTGAATGTTTTGGAAGACCACCTCATTAAGTTTGATACTAATTCTACATCATCATTACCACTTTACCAGCACTCATGAAAAAAAACACAACCATTGAGCGAAACAAAAACAGATTCTTCGAACATTCAAATAACAGTGAATTCTTCTAAAACATCCAATACCCAAGTTCTAGGTAGTAATATAATGAAGAAAATAAAGCGGAAACAAGGAGAGATATAGAGGGGAACAACAAAAACTAAAGGGGGGGAAAGAAAAGATGATTACCTCCTCAATTAGAAGGACGGGATTCGTGAGATTGATCGAAGAACCGAATAAAATCGTTTTGAAGAACCAGAACTGATTGAGAGAGTTGATCGAAAAGTGTGGGTTTTTATCTGGTGCAGATCTGAATGGAAAGAGAGAGATGAGGAAAGGATATGAATATTTGCGGGGGCGATTGAAACCTGGTCAGGCTTTCTCTCTCGCTCTCCCTCTTCTTCTATGTGGAACGGAAGCAGAGAGAGAGAGAGAGAGCGAGCGATAATGAAAAGAGGAGGGAAATGTAACAATGTTTTGGTAGAGGAGAGGGATTTTTTTTTTCCCCTTTTTTTACCTAACTTTTACCTGGTAAAGTTAAAGTAAAGTCAATACAAATAAAAAATGACAGGGTGATATCAAAAGTATATAATTTTAAATTTTTTAAAAAATTTAAAAAAAAAAAAACAACCTCCTCTTTTTATTAAAAGATTAAAAAACTTCACTTTCATATACAAAATGTCAAAAAAAATGCAGACCAAACAACTAAAAACAAAACACTATTATAACACCTTGCATTTTATTCTTTATTGATTTGATGCTTCACCTCACCATACTTTAATTCACCGTATATTCAAACAAGCCGTGTAAGGAGCATCATTATTTGGCTAACCTCGATACGTCACATCTTTCTATTTGTACGGGCTCCTTCCACTTATGTGGTTTTTTTGCCCCGCTCGTGCGGGCTTCCTTCGTGCTTGAGTGAGCTGATTTTCAATGTGTATGCGAGCTCCCTCTTGGATCCCAACCCCTTTGGCGGGGTACCAAAGATAAAAAGAGAGGAAAATGTCAGGAGGAGCTGTTTTTATTAAAGATTTTTATCAAAAATTAATCCTTTTAAATTTTGATTAACAAAGATGTAAAAGACCCTCAAATTTAAATTTGGAAAAAAAATAATCTCTGAGCCTTTCTCTTTTTTAGGGGCAAAAAACAAAAGAAGAAACGATCAGGGATATATTTTTTGTCGAAATTGAAATTTGAGGGGTTTTTTATTCACTTAGTGGGACAGCAAAAAAAAAAAAAAACGACGAGTAAGGATATCCCTATTGAGTGTCTTTTTATTAATATTGAATTTTAAAGGCTGTTTTTTATCGGACATTGAAATTTAAGGGCCTTTTTTGTATTCGCCGAGGCTAAGGGGAAAGTGTGTAAATTATTATTCAAATAGGAGAATTTTCAAATAAGAACTTAAGTATTTGTCTTTTTTCAAAACATGATACAATTTAGAACTTTTTAAATTAGTCTTTAAGTTTTCCAAAAAGTTTTCAATTAAGGACATTAATCAATTTAAAGCTATTTTCTGCAACTTTTTCTCAATTTTTTAAAAAATACTTAAATTACTCTTAATTAAAATAAAACTCTCCTTCACTTCACTTCGTATATATTCTCCTCATTTTTTTGGCCGACATATTTATTGTGATCAAGGACAGCCAGCGTCCCTACGACGATCAATTGTATGTAGCGGTTGCTGGAACCATGTAATGACTTTAAATGAAGGATAATTTTTGTATTTTAAAAAAATTTAAGGGAAAAAGTCGCCAGAAAATATCTTCAAGGCCGGATATCCTTAATTGAAAACTTTTCAAAAAACTCATGAGCTAATTTAAAAAGTTTTAAAGCTTGTATTTTTTCTCTTTTTTAAGTAAGGCAAAAGCTTAAACCCTTATTTGAAGTTTTCTTTATTCAAATATGTAAGCCGAAGACCATTGGATTTGACCGGATGTGCAACAAGTGATGGATTTGCTTTATTTTCGTAATATTTGAGATAAAATTTGAAGGGGTCCCTTGTGTCATGTGTGACCAATCTAATGGTCGACTTGATTTATTAAAAGGTCATCATGGTCATGCATTGAATAAGGGCATTGCACTATACTATCATGGAGCGGCGTTGCATTTTAGTTCTACTGTGATTTATGTTATATAGGAATGGGGGCCTCTTGCGAACGACCACTTTCCCAACTTGTAACTAGCAGCAGTTCCCTCCTCGCTATTTAGGGTTCGAATCCTCAGTGTGCCATCTCTCTCTTTGGTCCTAAGCCTATACCCTCTGGCTCGGTTACCAAAAATATTTTAATGAGAGCCTATTTATTAAAGGGAATTCAGAGAATTACTCTCTTTGAAATTTATAAATACTTCAATATAGTGGGGTTTTTGGATCGTCTTTTTTACTTGAGCATCTGTAAATTACATAAAAAAGCAAAGGGGATGGAATTACATGAATTTCAATGGCTGGAATTTCAGAATTCCTATGAGTGGTGTTGGCACCTTAATGTGTTTTTTTTTTTTTTTTTTTTTTTTGTGTGTGTTTACGGCACTGGAAATTTTCACTAAAGAAAATGGAGATTACAAAAAAAAAAGAAGAAGAAAGAAATGGAAAGGGTGGTACAAGATCAATGTACCCCACGCCAACCTTGCTTACATAATAGAACACTCACAGTGAGTCACCTTGTCGAACTCTTGTTTAGCCAAAATATCAGCCATATAGTTGGTTGATCTTAGTTTGTGACGAAGTACGACGCTAATAGAGGTTGACAACCCCCATATTTCATTAAAAATGAGATGAAATTCATGTGGATTGATATTTCGATTAGACACATAAGCAACCGCACCAGAATAATCGCTTTCCACGATAAGAGCACCTTTGAAGCACCTCATAAATCACCAAAGATCTTCCATAAAAACCTAGAACCTCCGTTTCATCGGAATCACAAACACCAATATGCCTAAAAAAAATTGAAAGGACATCACCATTACTATTGCGAAGAAAGCCCCCAACTCTTACTGGCCCTCAATTACCTCTCATGCACCGTTGACATTGAACTTGAGATGGAGAAAATCAAAGAACCGACTTCCTCTCATTTATTCAGCCACACCCCATACAAGCTTTTAGAATTGAAAATGACATCACTAAGAGTGAAATTAGAGAACTCATTTTTTAACTATATCCCATTATACTACCCTATAGGTAATGTTAGAGATTAACTCTACCGCAGAAGAAGAGGCACCTTTGAAGACTCTGTTATTTATTTCCATCCAGATGGACCATAAAATAAGAAACAACAGCATCATCCAAATAGTATGATTGCACCCAAAGAAACAATCTCCCCTCCACAACTATGCCACCTCCACAGCCTTCTTTGGGTTGCACCAAGCGATACCACATCTACAAATAAAGTGAACTCCAAACACGTGTTGTGACCTCACAGTGAATAAAAAGTACAGTCCACTCACTCCTCCTCTTTGCTGCACATCACGTGCATATCACATCACGTGCATACTCCTCCTCTTTGCTGCACATCACGTGCATATCACATCACGTGCATATCTGAGATAGCAGTAGGCGCGAACCCTCTTCTTCTCAATTGTATGTCGAGAAAATCTTTGTTGCTGCGGCTAACCTATAAAAAGCCGCCACTCTGAAAATAGTAAACCGAACCAAACAAAGGAAGATGAAACTTTGGATGATAGACCGCCCTCTAAGGGACTATTTATATATGGTGAGGTGAAACATCAAATCAAAAGAGAATAAAATATAATATATTATGATGGTATTTTATTTTTAGTTGTTTGATATGGAATATTTTTTATTTTTTATATAGAAAAGTAAAGTTTTTTCATCTTTTCGTGGAGAAATGAGTTTTTTTTTTTTTTTGAAAAATATGGAGGGAATTTTGAAATTGTGTACTTTTGATATAACTCATTGTTTTTTCTTGTACGGGTAATAGAGGCTTTATCTCACCTCACCTTACTTCACCACACATCCAAACACGCCCTTAAGGAACAGATTGCATAAGGGTCCCACCTCAACCCAATCATCCAACCGAAATCTAACATCCCTCCAATTTCCCACAACCAAACACACTCCTTTAGATAAGACTTTGCCTCGATAAGTAGACTCATCCCCAACTGCCATAATAGCATCCCATAAAAACTAAGGTGCGACATCCTCAAGCAGGCCACCACTCCTCTCCATGCTCACCATACTTCACAACGATGTCTCTCTTCCAGAGAGCTTCCCTTTCATCACAAAACCTCCACCACTATTTAGCTAGCAAAGGCTCATTCTTCTTATCCAAACTATCAAGCATCAAACCCCCACTCTATTTTGGTTTAATCACCCCACTCCACTTCAATAAATGTAATTTATTTTTGTAACCTTGCCATTCTCATAATAAGTTTTTATAAATACGGTCCACTCTTTTCACCACCACCTTCGTTTGACATCTTAAAAAGGGACATATAAAACATAAAGATATTAGACAAACAAGCTTTATTCAAATTGATCCTCTCATGCATAGATATGTAATTTTTTTTATTTTTGTTCCCAATTTGCTCAAACTTACAATAATAACCTCGTCCCACAGGACTCAAAAGGTAATTTTTTTCCTAGTAAAACCATAAAAAGGGTTATATATATATATATATATATATATGAAAGATGCTTATACGAAAGATATCTCTCACCTTATATGTGAGATATGGTAGGAGCCCTCATATTCATATTCAATGCCAATAACTTAAATACAAGATACTTATCTTTATATCTCATATCCGATGAGAGGGTACAATCTAACTAACGTAACAGTAATGTATCACACCGTTACGTGTCGGATGACTTTTACAAGTAGAGAAATTGACCGACACAATTGATCGAACGGCTATAAAAGGGCCGGCCAATTGGTGAAGCCCGCAATCTCCGGCTCCGGGTTGTTGGCATTTCACTCCAGTCGACTGGGGTGCTCTGAGGTAACGAAAAATCTAGGGTTTGCATTTTTTTTTCAAGGCATCGAGTGATAGAGATTTAGGGTTTTGTTCTAACGTCATCTCTAATCAATTCCTGATCTCCTCAGATCACGATATTTTTTCAATCTGTCTTTGCTTCTCGTTTAATTAGATGAGATGAAGCTGAAATCTGAAATTAAAGATCTCTTCTTTGCTGTTAAAATCAATCAGGCTCTTTTATCACAGCCTCTCAAATTCAACAAGCATTTGGCTATTGAAGTGATTGCTGTTGTAAAGGCAGTTTTTTTTTTTTTAATCTGCTTTGATCATGTGTTATATGTTCTAATTGTCACCACTAAACACACCTCTTTGTTATATGTTTAGTTCATTTCTTCTTGTTTGTACATGGATCAGTTGAAAATATTTTTTTTTTTTTTTTGTTTGCTTGCATTTGTTCAGGATTTTTTGTTTAAAAGAATGAAGATTCTCAGTGGTTAGATTATTTGTAATTGAAAACAGTTAATCTTGCAAAAGGAGTGTGGAGTTATTGCCAAATATTTTGTATAGGCTTCAAGTGATATGGGAGGACTCATCACTTAAAGTGGACAGTAAAGTCCTTATCTTTTTTTTTGGGGGGCTGATGATTGTTGCATTGTGACTTTTACTGTAATTCATTATTTTTTTAGGCTCATCCTATGAAAACCCAAATGTTTTCCCCCTACTTCTTGAAGCCTGGGAGTCATTTGGTAGTAGAAAAGAGGGGTGTAATATGTACTATGTGACAGGGCCAAAAACACCCATAGTACTTGAACTTTTCTGTGTGAAGTGGTGGCCATGCACCCCAAAAGCCATAGCAAGTCAGCTGTAAAAGAGGAGTCCTTACTCTTTAGCGCATTACTATGTCTACTTTGTGCTGTCTTTTTATTTTTCCTTTTCCTTTTTTTTGATTGATTATTTTTCATTTCATTGGTGACAATAGCCTGAAAATTGAAATGTTCATGAAAATTGTTTAATCCTCAAGCTTTTGATCTTCTGTGCTCTCTCTTTCTTTTCTCAATAAGATTTTACTGTACTGACAAAAAAGGGTCTGTGAGCATTCTTTGGCGCTTGTGGAAGACTTTTGGAGTTCAAGTTTGAGGCTAAGCCAGTGGGTTTCTGTTTGAAATCATGGTCCACTGAACTTATATTACCTCTAGAAGTGCAGATGTCATAGCTTGTTTTGGCACTCATTCAGAAACATTCACTCAAATGTTATTTCCAAAAACAGCCTATTAATAGTTTACTTTTCAATTTATCTTTTATGACAGTTCTTTCCTATGAAAGCTTGTTGTGTTTAAAATGATAAGCAACTATAAAAATTTAACTAGAGAAAGTACATCTACTTGGCACCTTTTTATGGTTATTTCCTTCCAGTTGTTGGCAATTTTCCTTTGTGTATGTATCTTCAAAGTCTAAAAACCCTTATTTTATTTTATTTTATTCTAGACCACATACAATGGTGAAGGCCGTAGTTGTTCTTGGTGGCAAGGAAGGTGTCGGCGGCACGGTGTATTTCACCCAAGATGGGGATGGTAATTTAATATCAATCAAATCAATTTAAATGAAAAATTAGCTTTCACAGCTTTTTGCAATAATGGAGCTACACATTTTCCCGTTCTTTTTTTTTTTTTTTTGCTGCTGTTATTTACATGGATTTGACTTTGTCAGGCCCTACTAGTGTAACTGGAACTCTCTCTGGTCTTCAACCTGGGCTCCATGGATTCCATGTCCATGCCCTTGGGGACACAACAAATGGCTGCATGTCAACTGGTACATTGTCCCACTTGGTCTTCTACACAATGTTGGTCCACTGCAAAGAGAAAAAAACACAAAAGAAAAGGCATTCGGCTGCTTGGTGCTTCTATTGATGATTCTTAATTGTTCCATCTGTAGGGCCACATTTTAATCCTGCTGGTAAAGAGCATGGTGCTCCTGAGGATGATAACCGTCATGCGGGTGACCTTGGGAATGTCACAGTTGGCGACGATGGTACCTTTCCATTCTCATCACTGTTGGTTTTAGTTACTGTATATGATTATGGTTGTTTTCCAATGTTGGAACAAAGGGGGCTGGCTGGGGCCATTGCAGAGTCTTCGATATATTTTCTATTTTAGATTTTTGTATGAGCATTTGTCTTAAAACCTTGATAGACTGATTAGAGTTTTAAAGTAGAATATTGAAGCTGACTCTACATTTAAGGGATAAGCCCATGGTGATGACGAGAACGACTATCTTAATCCCTATTATTTTAAGTGACTGCTATACGCTTTAGAACCATGATTCAGAATTGCGTCGCGGAGGGTGTCATGGTCAACCCTGAATTTCGATACTTCACAGCGTGAATTTTCTTTTTGTGTCAATAAAATCTCAATAAATATTAAAACAATCCAAGATATTGGAAAATTGATGGCCAGTATTAAAACATCTAAACTTAAAACATAATTAAACTCTAAATATCATAAAATAAATGGTCTAATAGGTGGGCTGCGCCCAAAGAACGGGTCGAGATGGATGGGCTGGGCCCACATGCTGGTCGGCCCATGGGGACCATGGGTCTGTGGTGCATAAAAAATGCTAGCAATTTTTTTTTCTTTTTACTTTTCTTTTCTATTTCTCCTTAGGGCACGTTATAAAATAATTTATTGTTCCCCTAAAGTCATATACGCATTGTATTGCTGTTTTGTCGAAGATTGTTCAATTTGGTCAAATTTAATGGATGAGTGAATTAGTGAAATATGTTTTCCAAAAGTCATGGGAATATTAAAAAAACATATATCATGCAAATAAAATAAATATCTTTTATCAATAACCATTTTAGTATATGTGTGTGTATATATATATAAATATATAAATATATATATATATACATATGTGATAAGTTGGTAAAGCTGAGTAAAAAAATATTTAAATTGGACATTCAGTTAAAATAGAAATATATAATATTTTTAAATATTATTTTTTTAACATAAAAAACCTAAACACGATTAAGAAATCCAAACCATGTAGTTTTGAATTGCTAAATTTATGAATGTGAGTAAATTGGATAACTTTTTTCCCCAGTAATTGGAGAAACACTAGAAGATTAAGAAAAAAAAAATGTCTTAGCAAAAATGCGGACTATCAGTAAATCTTGGCTCAAAATTATTGGATCTAAGGCAAACTAACAATCTAGAGCCGAATCTAAGTTACTCTAAGACATAAGAGCAAAGAAAAAAGTTACTCTAAAGACATGCATGCATGCATCTTAGGCATAAATTTTTCTTAAAAAAAAAATATGATTCATAAATTCAGTTAAATACATGAAAAATAAAAAGGCTGATATTTGCTGTGAATTTCTCGGCACGCTTCACCAGTAATGTCATTTTATTGTAGGATTGCAGCCAATGATTAATTCCACAAAATAGCAAATCTAGGAAACAACCAATTTTATAAGAGCTCCATAGTTGTTCTAGGTCATACTGTATGCACTGGAAAGAGTTGAAAACAGCTACATATTCCTGTTTTCAATTCTCACTTTTGTTGTTAATTAATGCATGGATCTTTGCAACTCTAGCGAATTCAAGTCCTTTGGAACCATTGAAAAAAAGCTACCTTCAATGATGATGATGATGATGATGTTCCCAACAACCAGAGGTCTCATGATGATGATGATTTTCCCAACCAGAGGTCTCCCTAAAGCTTCATGCTCATCATCTCTCTTCTTGAATCAATACAACCCGACATCTGTTGTCTTACCTACCTGAAAAGAGACATCCCCAAACTTCAGAATTCCTTCGACCACTCCAAGCAGGTTTCACCCTCAGTTGGGTTCCCCATATTTTTAGCAATAACTGTTTTCAGTAAAGTATTCCATTTTTACCGAGGTTTTATAATTTATAGAGAAGATTTGTGGATTTGTATGGGATTTATTTCAGTTCTAGACCTGCTTGCTCATGCTTCTCCAGATGATGTCCACTACTGACTTGACTATATGGAATTGCATAAATGTTTCAGGTACTGCGACTTTCACCATTGTTGATTGTCAGGTGATTTAGTTTAAGTCTGAATCTCATTTTTTTGCTTTAAGTTGCATGCCCAATCTCATCTACTCCTTTTTGGACTGCCAACACCTTTTTTATCTTTCAAGATCACTTCACTAAATATTGATATATGTTAGCAGATTCCTCTCACTGGACCAAATTCCATTGTTGGAAGGGCTGTTGTTGTTCATGGCGATCCTGATGATCTTGGAAAGGGTAATGTTAAAGAGTTTCTGGACAATTGCTTCTTTTTTTTTTTTTTTCCTTTTTTTAATGTTGATATCATTGATAAACATTTCCAGTTCCCTATTGTGGGATGAAGCAGAATCCATGCCCAGCATGCATTATAATGCCATGGCCCCCACAAACCTTATTAATTGGCAGCCACAAATCCAAAGTGAATGATTAATATTGAACATTACTTACTTTTGTTAACTTTTAACCTGCAAATGGCAGATTCTATTTCCTGTTGTGTGCAAGTTGTCGCTCTTGTTCTTGTTTTCTTTATAGCTCAGTTTCAGCAGCTGGGCATGTTTGGTGTTTCCATTTTAACACCCAAACCATCAGTAATAGTACTACTCAGATAGGATACACTACAGCTTATGCCAGTTCATTCTGTTTCTAAGTTTTTTTTTTTTTTTTGTGTCAGCCTCGATGAATCTGTATATATCTTGAACATTTGTGATAATCCGATTCAGAATTCAAGCTTTTGAAATATTAGGGTACCGTTTTTTCTGGATGGAGGAGCAAGTACTGCTCTCTAGATTTATCCCTTCCCATTCTTTTTGACATAACAATCAGAAGTTACCAAGTGGCATTTTGTTTTTCCAATTTCTTTCCTGCCATTTTCCCCCCTTTCTTCAGTGTATTTTCCCATTAAAGTAGGGTACAAGTTTTTAACAATAACTGTCTCTGCTATTTAGGTGGCCATGAACTTAGCAAGAGCACTGGAAATGCTGGTGGTCGACTTGCATGTGGTAAGCCCTTTTTCAGCTCTTGCATCTTTTCGTTGTCAAATGTGAGGGATGGGAATTGTGCAGGTCACTCCAAGGGATCCAGGGCTCATGTCCATGTGTGCTAGACCTGTGGTCTTTATATCCTGGCCCCTAGAATTAGAGCAGTCCTCTCTGATCATTTGATTGAGGCATTGTGGGCTGACTTTATGAGCTCTACCTGACTAAAATGTGGGCCAGGGCAGCACTGTTATGGAGGCCGCCTGATGGATGGCTGAATTTTGACAAGGCTTGTGTCGATCCTATCTGATGTGGTATATCAGCATCCCTAACTTGCATATTAATTTTATTATGTTTTTATTGCAGGAGTTATTGGCCTTCAGGCATAATCAGCCTTAGTTTTTTGTGATATGAACTGAAGAGTCAAACTTCAGTGAATGTAAGCTTTTGGAAATAAACAACTTTAAACCGCATGTTGGAGAAGGTAGTTTTTGGCAATAAACAACTAAACTTCTATCTTCTTGTGTTCTCTCTCTCTCTCTCTCTCTCTCTCTCCACAGTTTTGGAAGCTGCTTCAAATTTTCATTTTCTTGGTAAAATGTTCATGTTTGAATCTCATTGATAAAGCAATATGCAGGTCCTTGTGTCAACCCACTCTACACCCCTTCTCCCTCTATTTTGTATTGGAGGAAGTGTACATTCTATAGGCCTTTTTCCCCAATTTGAAGATACAGATGCACTAAAAGGCAGAGTATCTGATCAGACTGATGTTTGGCCCAACTCCTAATGTCCTATTACAGCCCAGTTTCGTGAATCTGATGGATCGCAAGTGGGCCCAGAGAATAGTGGAACACTTTCTTATTAAGTGCACTGGTGTACTGTGTTTGGCTGTGTGCTCTCTTTTATATGTTAATTATAAGTGGCCACTGCACCAAATAGGGAACTTGAAACTTTAGCCAGTAGTATACCAAACGGGGAATCTGTAAAGAAAAAGTAATTTTTTTTAACTTTTTTTTTTTTTTGGTCGCATTTGACTTTTATTTTCTGTGTTGAGGGTCGTATTCGATCTTGAACAGGTATAACCTCTTCATCCTCTTTCTTCTTCCTTAAGTGTTCAAGTTTTCAATTAAAGGAAGAGATGACTGAAAGATCTTAAAGATGACTGGATACCCACGTCATAAAAAAAAAGTGTATGTTTATTTTGGTATTATCTTAAAAATGCCATTAAATGAAAATAAACTTAAAATTTTAAATAGAAATAAAAGTAATTGTATAAATGGTTTGAAAGTAAAGGACCATGAGAAGAATGTAATTTAGAGGAAGTAGAAAAGGTAATAGGGTTTTTCAGGCTGTTCAATGTAGAACTACATTAAAATTATTATATATGATGTGATGTTGTTGACATCATACTACTTTTTTTTTTTTTTTTGCAAATGCCACGTTGAAAGCAAGTTAGATGACAAATCGAATTTATTTTGATAGTAACAATACTTCAAGAAAATATTGTGATGATAACACGCAAAATCCAAAAAAATGGGTGATATTTTCAGCTGAGTGGGGAAGGGATTGCAATTGCCGTTGAGGCCATTGACTGGGCTTAGCTTGGGCAGGTTCATGAGTCCCATGGACCAGGGTCAGGCCTAAATTAAGCCGGCTCAACAGGGATGCAAACTGGTCAGATTTAGGGGTGGAACCATACTGGATTAGGAATTGGATCTGTTGTTATAGATCAGCTTCGGAACTGGATTCGGGTTGGAGATTTAGGGGCGGAACCATGCTGGATTTGGAATTGGATCTGTTATTATAGATCAGCTTTGGAACTGGATTCGGGTTCAACATGGGGTCCATGTGATGTATCCAAATCCCACTTCAACTTAAAAAAAAAAAAAAGACGGATTTGATTTCGATTTCAGATCTAAAACCCAAAGAAGATGCAGAGTGCATTAGTATAATCGAATAAAAGTGCCTTAAATTCTTGTTTTACATCCACATGGGATGATTTGAATATATATTTGCAACCTTACTGTTCAATGTAAGGACCAGGCTAAGGCTTCACCCCAAGGATCCTAAGACAATGCTAGCTGGTCCTGTCTAAATTAGGCTAGCCCTAACCATTCATTTGTGTTTATTAAAGAATAAATTACAAGACATGATGATATTTAATACCATGTTATTATTCATAAACAAATGAAAAGGATCACTGAATATATGGACACCGTGATCTTATTGTTCATCTCTCTAACATTTTATTATTTATACAGGTAAAAACTTCCAAAAAGTCCTAAAGTTTTTCACAGTTTTCAAAAGAAAGGACAAAAAAAATTTAATTTTTCAAATTAGGGCTTAAGTTTTCCATATATCTTTCAATTAAAGATATTCAAGGCAAAATCCACTCGCCTTCAACATCCTCTCCCTTTCTAAAATGGCAAAAAAGCTCTCAATAATATAAAGTCACAGGGCTTTTGATAACCCCAATACCCCTTTCAATCTCTCTAGATTTCTCTGTCACAAAATGCCTACGAAATACGTTGTTTTTTTTTTTTTTTGTTTCCGTTCATTCTCACAATGAAAATATTCCTAGAATGATGCCAAACAGGCCTTTAATATTTCTCACGGATCATTAGGGACCGTTCTTACTTAAGCTTGAGCTAAAAGCTCAATTAGTACTGACCCAAACTCAATCTAATTCCAGCCAAGCTTAAGCTGGATTTAGCCAGCCCATCACAACCTTATTCACTAGTGTCCAACCTAAATAGTAGCTCAGTTGGTCTAGAACTACTGTTTGTATTCAAAGATTTTAGGTTCGAAACTGCACTACCACTCTGGAAATACAAAGAAGATTTCCCGGAGCGATTAGTCCGGGCCAAATAATTGAGAACCCTCTATTAGGTGCGGAGGAAAAAAAGCGTCCAGGCCAACCTCAACCTAAGCCAAACCCGACCCATTGCCACCCCTCCCCAAACCATCCCCATGGATATATAGAGTGATAAAATATCTATATCTCTGCAACCCAACGGCAAGAAAGCAGGAGAAGGAGAAGAAGAAGAAGAAGAAGGTTGATAACACCGGCAAATAAATGGCCTTGGCATCTCTCTCCTCTCCAAGCCTCTTTCTTCCCCGAATCTCTCTCACCCACTCGTTGGAGACGAAGAAGAGCTTTCAATCTTTCCCACACATCCGCCTTCTCCCACGAACCTCTCGGTCTCACCTCCTCCTTCGTTCTCAGAACCAACCCAATAACGTAAGTCTCATTTTGTTTCCATTAGATTCATCACATGATTACTTACTTTCATTGATGATCTTCAATGGGGTTCTGTCATTTTTGCTTTAGCTTGATATATATGTTATTAAAGATGATCAGGGCCGGCTGTAGCATAAGGCCAATAAAGCCTAGGCATCATAATAGCAGCTGGTGAAATTTTAGAAGACCAAAATATATGGCTCCGTAATAACTCTCTCTTAATAATACCAAGATTTTTACGGGGCCTCCTATTATATTTCCAAATCTGCCCCTTATAATTGCTAGGAGTTCAATTGATTTTAGCACACATTTCTAGCAGTCCATGTGTATCAAATCTCAACCATACATTTGGTCATGAATTTGGTTTACAAGCATGTCTCATTATTTTTGTGTATCCTATTTCAATACTGCCCATTCAGATTTTATCCATGCTTGGAATTTCATCTCTAACAATAGATCTTAAAATTTAAGATAAACAATGGCCCTGCCGAAATTTATTCACTTGCCCACCGTGCATCGTGCGTATGAGCACAGTGCATCTGGAACATCCAATACATGGGGCACAACTCTGAAGTCCATCTTGGATGGTCCAGACTCATGGTGCATATGCGCAGAGCTCCACTAGTGGCAGCTTCAAGATTTTTTTTTTTTTTTTTGGTGGGTGGGTGGGGGGTGTTAAATATAATCGCTTCAGGCCTCCAATTGTCTCAAGCCGGCCCTGAAGATGATGATTTGATGCTAGAGCTCTGATTCTATGCAAATTGGATAATTTGGGTGACAAGAAACTGCCCCCAACATTAGTAATGTTGTAAACAATCAAACTATATGGGAAAAATCCTTCCTTTTTTTCTTTTGTTGTGACAACGAGCAGCTTTAACTGTGCTACTGGCTCTTGCTGCTGGGACAGAGTCTCTGGCATATAATTGTTAAGTATGTTCAATGATTCTTTCTTTTTGTGCAACTTGTGAGATGCTTAAAAGTTTGCTTGTTGCAGAATCTGAGTGAGGATACAGATGAGATGTTTGATGATTTATTTGAGAAGTATGGAAAGGTGGTATTCAGGAGAAATGATCAGAAACCTCCCAGTGCAGAGGCAGAGGATGATGCTGAAAGCTTGTCTTGTAAGGCAATCTGACTTTTGATGGAGTATCCATGGAGTTGTGTGATTTGGGTTTGTGTTATTTATGTATTTGCTCATTCAGAGCCTCAGGCCAGGGACAATTTTCTGCATTTAAGTAAGAAAAATTAAATTTATACAGATGTTACTTACACAGAGATGTTGAAAAAAAAAAAAAAAAACCTAGTACATCAATGCTTTTCCAAAGTACCCAATTTCAATGCATGTTTGACACGTGTTTCCAAGTCCAGCACACTTTAAAAGAAAAAAGAGCTTTTTTTGTTATGTATCTGTCAAGGGATGACAACCATCTCAATCAGTTCATTAATGTTGTCTCCATATCTTCTAATAACCATTATCATATTTTTAACCATACTGATCATACTGGGTGGCTATGATTTTCTTTTAATTTTTTTTCACATTGAGGTAATTTTTTCTAATGGGTGTTGGCCATGGAAAATGTGAGCCATATGTTTTCCCCTATAAGCAAAATGCTTATTGCAGAAATGCTCAAATGATAAAAAGAGAATGTCCTATGATCACTCATTCTGGTGCCATGATTGAGAGGAGAATCTGCGGGATAGGCTTGGGCTCCTTCTGGTGCCTTATTGAAAGGAGAATCTGCAGCATTCCTGCAGGGTGGGTTATGCCTTTCTCAAACTAGCATCTTAGAACCAGAGGCTTCCTCAAGCTAAGTCATAGGCTTTCACGAGCTAGAAATCTTCTTCCTCTTCCTCTTCTTTACTTCTCAAACTATTATCTTAAACATTCTGTCTTAGTTCATAAAAACGTAAGTTAATGCAGCATGTTTACATAAATTTGAAGTGTACAATGATACCAAAACCAAACCAAACAAAACCAAACCAAGCCTTTTCCCACTAGGTGGGGTCGGCTTGTACAATGATACCAAAAATACGTAAAAAGAGTGCTAAGCTATTTTCGTAGTTTCTTTGGTGTCTGTTCTTAACATGACATTGTTTGATAATTTTGTTTATTTACAGTTTTAACTGACATTTTACCAAGGGTTAATGGATGTAAGCGACCACTTTTTTTAATAAGTAAAAACTATGAATAACATTTACTATCTCGGATGAGTCTATTGCAAACTTGTATATCATTTTGTTTTATTCAAATCCATGTAATGCCCCTAAATCATCTTATATTGTAGACTTCATTTGTTTTCAGACCAAAATTCCCTTCACTTTATTTCTCACGACATTGAAACTCGACCACATTCGCGTATTGAAGTATTTCGCAACTCATTATTTTTGTTTCAACTCTTGAACTCGCTAGTTTATTCTGGACATCATGAATAACTAATGTTTATTTTAAATTTATATTCTAAAGCGAGAAACATGGAGAAAAGCATCCTCAAGTTTGTAGCTAATCCTCCATAGATTGTAGTAAAAGTAAGATTACGAATAGGAAATAGAGAGGAGCACAATTTCTTTTATTTATTTTTTTTCTAAAAAAGAAATGGTTGGTTTTTTTTCTTGAAGCAGAATCTCCACAAATTATACTAAGAGAAGGGTCGCAGTGAGTACATTCACTATCGAACAAACTCACAATGGATTGGTTCAACTCATACACTCACAAAAAACATTGCTTCAACTTAAAAAAATTTAGTCAAGCCCAATACACCCATACGTATCCTATTCCGAGAAAGTCTAATTATTGAATTCGTCAGTCTCTTCTCGATGTCACGAGTTTATACTCAACACCACGAGTTAATTTTTGACATCGTGACTTAATCATCTTAATATTCAATTCATACACATTAACTATTAATCAAACTCATCGTGAAATTATTCAACCCTCGCTTCGCAAATTCTTGAGCTCGATACGACGGTCATGTCACTTGAAAAGTTTCAGGTGAGGCTATGTTGTATTTCTATAAATTTGAGCTTATTCTCTACTAATTGTAGTAAAGGTACGTAATGCATGGTATTTGTTTAGTTGCTGTTGCTCTAGCCAAGGTTGCAAGTGACGTGAAAGCTGGAGATATTCGTGTTCTCTTTGTGAAGCCACTGGTGTATTGGACTCGCTTTTTTATCATTGCCACTGCCTTTTCTCGTCCTCAAATTGACGCTATAGGGTAGGTTATTCAGTTTCAACTTATTATATGATCATTTGCTTGGAGTTGAATAAACAAAACAGATATTATGCAATGCCCAGATAAATAAAATCTGTGGCACTGCTTTCTTTCCCTTTTCTAAGCCTTTTTTTCCCTAGCAACATACATATTTTCCATCCTTGATGATCTTTTGTTTCATCTATGGTAGCCAATCATGCTTTTTTTTTTTTTAACATCGGTAGACTTCTTAGCCAAAAAAGGTTTAAAAAGATGTTCTGCAAGAACAGTCATGTAAACATTACTATGGGCACGGGATTAACATAACTTTTCCTTAATATGCAGGTCCAGAATAAGAGATTTAGCTGAGAAGCAGTTTAAGAGAGTTGCAACTGGAGACTACAAACCTAATTCATGGACTTTACTAGATTTTGGTAGTCCTCTATAATTCTTTTCCTTCAAGTGTTGACTTTGCTTTATGAGTTTGCAGAGTAGAACTCAAACTTAAGTGGGAAAAAAGAAAAAAAGGAGAACTCATATACCATTGAAAAAACACTCAGATTTGAGGGTTCATTTGGTTCAAGAATTATATGAATTTCTAGAATGAAATTGTCCAACATGATATACTATACCTGCTGGTGTTTGTGTGTGTGTATTCATTTGGTTCAAGAATTATATGAATTTCTAGAATGAAATTGTCAGACATGATATACTATACCTGCTGGTGTGTGTGTGTTTCAATGGTACCTGCTACCTACTCATCATCATTAGTTGGCCACACGAATTCTGTTTCTCAATTTCGATATATCATAAGCCAAATCCTCAGATGAGCCACATTGCTTCAGATTTATCGTGACTATCTTTGTCCTCTTTGGCCCATCCCCTTTCCTTCATGGGCCATTGACCTGCATTAAAAAAAATTTCCTCACAAGCGTCGTTGCTAGACTGCGGTGGACAAAGTCTCTCTTAGTTTATCACCATTTGATGCTACTCCTAAATGCTCTCCTCAAAAGTACTCATTTGTTTGCCTTCATATACATTTCAATAGTCTTATAAGGAAGAAAGGAGATGACTATGACAGAGTTCACGGAGCCGGAGGATATGGTTTTGGGACCAAGAATGAGATGTGGGGAGCTATTAGTTGTACCCTTGGGTTTTAAATAACTAATATATACTTAAGAAGAAAGAAGAACATACGGCATTTAGGGATGGGTCTAGTAGGGATACAAATTACCTCTATGCAATGTACAGGAATGGTGCCCCATTTGATAAATGACAATGCCACTACTAAGCAAAAATACATCATTTGGAGGACTTCCCTGGGCAATAGTGCTACTCTCTTTCTCCTTGCGTTTTTGCAAGATTATCTGATTCATTATCTTCTTAACACTGGTGGAAGCAAGCATTGGCATCCTTAAAGAATGAACTGTATGAAGAAGTGCCAAGGCTCTTTTGCTTTTCTATTTTCCCTGGCATTCACATTTCTTGAATCCCTTTCAACTAGCAGCGGTGCACGAAAGCATAAGCCTATTATTTTAAGACCCTTCCTAATTGCCAGATCAGACCTATTTGAGTTACCAATCCTCGTTTGGCTCTAGAATGACGTAACAATGCCGCCTCGATTTCCTGTATAGCTACCATCTACAGGTTACTTGTAGACAACTGCATGTCCACATTATCACATCTGTTTCTTCCTAACTTCAGTTCAATTGCCGAGTTTTGTTTTTAAGTCCCAGTGACACTTGCCTAAATTGGTGGAAAGAGATGAAGCATGTATCTATATATGTTTATCACCCATTTCTCCCTTGGGGTTTTCTGATCACCAGCTGAAACAGCAACTGGGTTCTTCTCACCTGTTTGTCCATCAACAAAGCATCTCACTAAAGCAAAGTCTGCTTTACAATGTACACCCAATGTAATGGAATACAAATGACGGGATACCTTTCTTGGCCTTTTGGCTAAGATCAAGAATACAAATGACCGGGGGCATGTCTGGCTTTTCGACCTTTTCCACAGAATGGAAATGGGTGATTGCATTGAGAAGGGTAAGGGGTTCACTACTATTATGAGGAGGATGAAGATCTGTTTTTTCAGATTGACCGTGATTTTAAGAAAAGGTAAGGGGTTCCCTACTATTATGAGGAGGATGGAGGTCTGTTTCTTCAGATTGACCATGACTTTACTCTCCATTTTACTCAGTATTAACGTACCACCCCTCCAATTTCTGCAGTTAGTTTTAGCTAGTTTGTCTGACCACACCTCAAATGTTTCTCTGAAATTTGGTTTGAGGTTCTAATTTACACATGTTTTTATTACCAGGTGATGTAGTAGTCCACATATTTTTGCCACAACAGCGAGAACATTACAACTTGGAAGAATTCTATGCCAATGCAACACCCATTGAATTGCCCTTCGACACTCAATCTTCATTTCGCAACTGAGAGACCACGACACTTTTCCTGGTTATGAATGGAATTACTTATGGATGCACATCTCACTGTCTATTGGAGGCAGGTGGTTTCATCTTCGAGCGATGGAATTAGTTTTCTGAGGTTGCTGCCTGCTTTACACCCGTTGTAGTTTATTGGGATGATCCATCTTCAGCAACTGGGCAGCTGGCTTCTATGATAAACGGCCATGAAGCACTTGAAGCAGTTGCATGATCTTGCAAGTACATATAATATTATCTTTACTTTTGTTGTTTGGTTAAAGTAACTTGAGATGCTTATAGATAGTGAGCTAAGCGGGGAAAAAAAACAGCATCTTCATTTTACATCTTCCATTTCATTGTACTAGATATAAAAATTTAACTCCCATCTTCCATTGCTTATCTTTTTTCCAACATAACAGGCACATAGAGCTAGCCAAGTTATGGTTAATTATTGAAAAAAAACTGCTTTATGGAGCCCCCTCTACATATCATTGGGACAATCCTTAAAGAGGAGAAATTAAAAACAAAATATTTGGAGAATCTTAAACATTCATATGCAGGAATGGTTTGAATGGTGGACCCAAAATGTACAAACTTAGAATTGAAGGCAAGTTAGTGTTCGTCATCGTTCCTCTATATATTTAACATTATAACCAAATCCTCAGGAATTACATTAAAATAAATGATGGTCATGACTTGAGTACTTCCTTAGTTCCTTACCACTAAACTAACCACCATTTGTTTGACATGCATGAAACCCAGTTCTGTCTGATACAATTCATTTACTTCATCTCCTTGAGGCACTTTCTAAATTTCACTCTAACTAAAGTGATTTAACACTGTTGGGATTGGTCATGTGTTAAAACAGTGGTATTTTTCAAACATTATCATTCCAATGGTGTAAGGCTGTTAGCTACTGCAGTTAGGAAATTTTGGGACATGTGATGTGACTGGTTGGGTGAAGGGAACGCAGGCCACACTATTGTCCATGAGGCTGTTAGGATCTTCCTGATGTCAAGACATGATCTTTTTGTTTTAATAATAACAGTATGGTACTCCTGTCAAGTATGTGAGAGACTTGTAGATTCCACCCTATATGGCTATAGGCACTCATGTATGTATTATCATGGTTGAAAAACTCTCGGAGTTACTCTTGACTCTTGCAAGTCATCTCGTTTTGACGATGGGCCGAGTCGAAAATAAGGGAGAGTCCGCCGTGTCATCCAATTTTCTTAAGTTGTTGCCATTTTGAATCATTTAATAGGCATATCTAATTTTAAACAATTAAATTTATTTATAAGTAATTGTACATGAGGTTTAGAGTTTGTAATTTAAACATGATGAACCCTTTAATAAGTTTGGGTGATTGGGTCTCTCCTTCCTGCGTCCCTTATCTTTGGTGTAAGGGATGTATTCCTAAAAGGACTCTGTTTGTGCGTGGATGGCTCTAAAGGCATGTTTAAAAACAAGAGCTTTCCCCAATCAACGAAACATCCTTTGTGACACGTGTTGTGTTCTTTGTGAGAGCACTTGGGAAGATTTGGTTAAACTTGTGAGACAAGGTAGGTCTTCAACCTGTTGCATGTCTGTCCATTCATGAGATGCTAGAGTCTAACATCACAGGGCTGGATGGCAATGGTAAGGGCCTACAAACTCTTGGAAAATTGCTTTTCCTAGCACTTGTGTGGCATGTATGGAGAGAGTGGAATGGTCACATTTTCATGAGCACTTCTTGCACTGATGCTCAGGTCTTTCATCAAATTATTTTGTCAGTTGCAGAGCCGTATTATTTTTCTCAATTTGGGTCTCCCAATTGTTGTGGCAAGTCATTGGAATATTCCTTCTCCTCCTACTTCTCCATCTCCTATACAGCAGGTGCATGATCGACCCAATTGGTGTCTCTCCATTTTTCTTGGTCACCCATTTGTTATTGAAGTTGTTTGGGATGACTTAGGAAAGCCTATGAAAACAGCTTTGTATAGTAGTTCAAATTACTATGGGGCTGTGTTGAGCTTATTGGGGTTAATTCTTAATCATGTTCTTAAGTCCTTGTTTGGGATTTTTCTTTGCGTGTGATGCTTGCCTTCCTTGAGAGGTAGTCTATCGCTTTGTATTGTATTTTTTTGTGCTTTTTTCAATAAAAGACTCAGCTTACATTTCAAAAAAAAAAAAAAAAAAGAAGAAGAAATGAAATGATGACTAAAATGTAATTTGAAATGTATATTTGATCTTTTACATTTGGTATTTGGACTAACAAATTGTGCAATATATAATTCTTTTTTTGTTTTCCTTATTTTAGCACTTTTCTTGTATAAAAGAAAATGGTCTAGTCATAAAATTGGACGATGATTCATATTTGAGCAAAAACCAAGAAAACTATATAACCCCAAGGGGTAGCTCAGTTGGTCTAGGACCACGGTTTGCATCCGGAGGTTGTAGGTTCGAAACTGCATTGCTACTGGGGCTACAAGGGAGTTTAGTTGAAGCCAAAGGATTGGGAACCCTCCAATAGCAACAAAGAAAAAAAAATTAAGTTGAAAATTGACGAAGAATATCAATTGCATGCCCAAATCCAAGGAGTGATTGACTTGATGAAGATACCAGTTACTCAAAATCCTTTCAATCATTGATGGACTTGATGGAGAAATCAATTATTCAAAATCCTCTCAATCTTTGACTAGTGTAAATTAATCCCCTTTATTCTCTCAATTTGATTTTCAATTTATTATACAGTTTTCTGAAGAGGAAAACTCTACCATGTAGACACAATTGTTTATCTTTATATATGATAAACACCCTTCATTCCCTCAAGTGTGTGAGAGGAATACACAAATTCTACCATGTAAACACAATTGCATTTGATGCACCAAAAGTTGAAGCATGCTTCTCAAAACGTTTTCAGACTGCAGATGACTATGTATGGCACAGACGACTCAATCACCCACAGGCAAAAGTGTTGCAGTATCTTCGTTTATATGATTTGATTTCAGTTAATAGAAAAAAGAAGAAGAAGAAGGAATTGCTAGATGATCATTTACTTGATTATGGTATAGTTCATCAGCTGTCATGTCCAAAATAGCATTGCATAATGTAAGCACAGACATGTGGTAGAACTCGGACTAGCTATGTTGTACCATGCTTCAGTACCAAAACACCTTTGGATTGAAGCATTTTCAACTACCAACTTTCTTATTAACAGTTATCATCACCTGCATTGGGCATGCATTGTCCGTATACTATTTTATTAAAAAAAGAAGCATGTGTATTCCATTCTCAGGACTTTTGGATCGCGTTGTCATCCTTACCTTTGAAATTATGCAACAAATAAGTTTGATCCCAGACCCTTGTCTTGTGTTTTTATGGGATACAATGACAAACACAAAGGATATAGGTGCCTTCATCAATCATTAGGAAAAATCTATATTTCGCGCCATGTGGTTTTCGATGAAAATAATTTTCCATGTGCTCCATGTTATGACTCACATAATGATGCACAGGTGAAGGGGGAGCTCTCCATATTTCATGAATGGGACAATCCATGTGGGGAAGATCAATCTTCACCACATGATCTCCCACAATAGAATGTGCAAGGCTCTTTAATGAAACATCAGTTCAGCCCCATGATGAGGTCATTACAATCCCTACACCTCATCAAAATCACATTGAGCCCATCGTTCCACAAACCTCTCTTGATGATGCAATAGAGGAACCAGTTTACTACTTGGTTGACCATGTATGTCACTGTGGACCCATGCATCTCTACATGAGAGAACATCTCAACATCAGAATTCTTCCATGCCATTGCCTTCACATGCACCATCCCACACCATGACAACCAGAAGTAAAGTTGGCGTGTCTAAGCCTAATCCTAAATATGCTCACTTAGCCACAACTAGCATTCATACTGAGCAGCACAAAAGTGTAAAAAGTGCTTTGAAGCATTCTAGTTGGAAAGCGGCCATACTTGAGGAGATGAAAGCCTTAGTAGAAAATGAAACTTGGGTCTTGGTTCCCAGGACTCCATACATGAATGTGGCTGGTTGCCTTTGGGTCTTTAAAGCCAAGCTTTGTTCTGATGATAGTTTGGAACATTTAAAGGCAAGACTTGTGGCAAAAGGATATAATCGACAAGGACGGATTGACTTCTCATAGACTTTTATCTTGGTCATAAAACCGGGCACCATTCGAACGTTTTTCACTATTGCAACAATCAAAGGATGGCCCATTCATCAACTAGATGTAAAGAACGCTTTTCTACATTGGTATCTTCAAGATCCGGCATAAATGGAGCAGCCGCCAGGCTTCATAGTTCCAAAACAACCCACACGTGTGTTAACTTAAACGAGCCTTATACAGGCTTAAACAAGCACTTAGGGCCTGGTTTGATAGATTCAGCTCATTTTTAATTGAGTATGACTTTTACTATAGTGTGGTAGATCGATCTCTATTTGTCTTTAGACTTGACCATCACACCATCATTCTTCTATTATATGTTGGCGATATTATCTTAACCGGTGATACTCTGTCTCTTCTTGATGATTTGATTCTAACTTTGGGACGCACCTTTCCTATGAAGGATTTGGACCACTACACATCTTTCTTGGAATAGAGAATATTCTTTGTACTCGAAAGGGGCTGTTTTTATCTCAATCTAATTAAATATGCTTATGATTTGCTTAGTAATGCTCACATGCAATCATGCAAGCCACTTGCTACGCCAATGGCAACAAAATCAACAGTCATGAAAGGTGCCAATGACTGCATATCCAAATATCAAAGAATATCGAAGCATTGTTGGTTCATTACAATACTTAACCAGGACACGACCATATTTTTCTTATGCTGTAAATACCATTTGTGAATTTATGCATAACACAACAGTTGGTCATTTTCAAATGGTGAAGCATAATCTACAATATGTCAGCGATACTCTTCATCTTGGCATAAGAATCCTCAGTAAAAACACTATCGATCTCTCTGCCTTTTTGGATATTGATTGGGCTGGATGTCTGACCACTAGATGCTCTATCACTGGGTACTGCACATTTTTGGGCTCCAACTACATCTTATGGAGTGCCAACCCACTATAGATCGATCTAGTGCAAAGGCCGAATATCGCGGAATGACATCTACAATTGCTGAGCTCACTTGGCTCTCCTTCATCCTCTGTGATATTGGCATTGCCCAATGTGGACCTTCCACGTTATTTTGTGACAATTTGGCGGCCTTATACTTGACGGTGAACCCAGTGTTCCACACCCGCACCAAACACATCGAAATAGATTATCATTTCGTCCGTGAGAAGGTGGCTATTGGGTCTCTTATCACATATATGTATCCTTTACACAACAACTTGCAAATATCAGAGATGTCTTCCGTGATTTGCGCACCAAACTGGGCTTGTGGCCAAGGCTACAATCCAGTTCGAGGGGGAGTATAAAAGAAAATGGTCCAGTCATAAAATTGGATGGTTTAGATTTTAAGCAAAAATCAAGAAAATAATTAAGTTGAAAATTGATAAAGAATATCAATTACATGCCCAAATCCAAGGAGTGATTGACTTGATGAAGATATCAGCTACTCAAAATCCTCTCAGTCATTGATGGAGAAGTCAATTACTCAAAATTCTTTAAATCTTTGACCAGTGTAAATTAATACCCCTTTATGCTCTCAATTTAATTTTCAATTTATTATATATAGAATTTCCTGAAGTGGAAAACTCTACCATGTAAACACAATTGTATATCTTTATATATGATAAAAACCATTCATTCCCTTACATGTGTGAGAGGAATACACAAACTTCCATTTCTCTATATCTTGCATATACAACTTCATTAATTTGAATTGATTATTATGAATGTAGGTAAATAAATGTACATTTTATATTTTGTAAGTAATTGATTCATTTTTAAATATCTTTAAAATTATTTAAAAATAAACATAACTCTCCTATCCGAGTCAATTGTTTTTTGCATTGGATGAGTCGAGTTCGAGTCAGGAGTCTTCCGTATTATCCACTGATGGTCTTATCTTGGTTGATCATGTTAACACCTTTTCATTATAAGGTATATGCACATGTCTCCCTTTTTCTCCCACCTGACCCACCTCTGATCCATTTAAGCCTGAATTCTAGGCCTAGTAACCATATCTCCACTTGAACCCAACCCAAATTGAGATTTTGCATGTTGGATACCGACGCATCCAAAGGAACTGATTTTCAACTGTTTGTAAACCCAAATATCTTAATCATCAATCAGAAAGAATTGCAAAAGTGCCAATAACATTGACTGTAATTGCCTTTAAAAATGAATAATAACTGACTTAGAACTAAATGTCTCCTGACCTTGCTTGAATGATGCTAAAACCATAAAATCTATAATACTAAAACCATAGAATCTTATCCAATTATTCAAATTCAAACTCAAGTCCAACTCCAAACTCAATAGGTTTGAATTCAAATTCGAATTAAGAGGCAAATTCAATTTCAATTTCAAAATTGAAAGAGGGAGAGGAATACTGATATAGTTTGTGGTGAGGCATCTACTCTCAGAGAAACAACAATGGATCGATTTTAGTCGTAGTTTTATGGTTAGGGCTTGGGTAAGTGTAAGGATGCAAATGGAGCATCTAATTATTTGATTATCCGAAGGTTTTGAACCATAATAAAAAAAAAATCAAGTTTGGAACATATTTTAAATTTCAATTCATAAATGGGTAAAAGTTTAGAACTCAATTTAGGTTCCAATTGACAAATAGTCCAATTTTAGATCCACATAGGTTCCGACGCGTCATACGAGTCTCTAATGTTGCCAGTTCTAGCTCAAAAATCAACTTGAGACATATTTTTATGTTTATTTTTGGGGGTAATAAATTTGATACAATGTTATAAGTTTAATAATATCCTTATTTTGAACAAACAAATAAAAAAAAAATAGTTGGTTTTGGAACTAGATTCTGATCCTCTAGTCAGAACCGGATTCGGGTCCTCTAATTGGAATTGGGTTTGAAACCAATAAAATAGGTTTCGAGAAAGAATCAACAACCAATAAGACTACATCACTAGATAAGCGTGAACATTTAGGATGAAGAGAGAGAGAGAGAGGAAATCCTATCGTGCATGCCTCTTCTCTTTCGTTCTCACCAAAGATCTTTGGATCTTCATATCTAACATTCATTAGGATGGATCAAGACATCATTAGCTCGACCAAGCTTTTCAAGATAACCAGGATTTGACCAACACATCATCCTCTATGTCGCTTGATTTTGTTCTTTCTTTTTCTGCTTTAGCTTCCCCCAGCAATTCGTCCACATAAAACTGTCTGGACTTTTGGGTTGCACCTCTGCAAATCTTATTAAGAATACCTTTGAGCTTGTTTTTGGGTGGTATACTTACAAAAGCCATGAGCCATATTCATCTAATCTGCCCAATGCGTCTGTGGATGAATTTGATGTAAAATAGTACCTTCTTTGGCTATAGTGTTTGATTTAGATTACTATGCTAGAACCTAGAGGTCAAGAGCAGTGCCTTTTATTGAAAGTGCACCTCACCATGTTTTTAAAACTAGTGCAAAATGAATCTTATCCAGATAAGATGATCAAGACAGAGAAAATGAGGTGTCTGCCTCTCCCAGTTATTTTATCTGCCCAGATTTTCTTGTATCCCTATGTGATACTAACAAGCAAATTCAAAGATCAACCTGCACCACTTGAAAAAGAAAAAAAAAAAAAAAGAGGAGCCGATCACTTTGAAATTGAACTATTAATTCTGAAAATGAGCAAGAGTTAAGAAAAGCTATGGCTAACTATGTCTTATGTTTGAAACTTGCCTGAAATTTATCCAGTGTGCCTTTGTATGAGCTTACTTCCTTTAGTAAATTTAATTAAAAAAAAAAAGAGAGAGATATATAAGAACAGTAAACACGAGAAATTAAGAGCCCGTTTGGTATCGTTCTCGTGTTGTTTTCAATTTTATACTAGGAGTTGTGCCGAGGCTATACTATGCAGTATGCAGAACTTGTTTGCTTATATTATATTAAATTACTCTACTGAGAGTACGCTATACGGAATTTATTTGGTAACATTATAAAAGTTTTGCTCTAATGAGCGGACATTGGATTTATAATGTGGGACTCACCTTTTGTTGTTTGCGGCATTTTATTATTATCGTACATGGGACCCACTTGTAGAAATCACGACGTGGTACCTACATTTAAAAATTAAAACATGGAACCCCTATTTATAGACTTAAAACGTAGGCCCACCTTTATAAAAATTATACTATGGGGCCACCTTTTTGTGAATATAAATATGGGACCCACCTTTATAAATTAAAACATGATATCATATTTTGAAATTAGAATATGGGCCCCACATTCATAGGATTTACAATGTGGGTCAACCCTTTCTGATGGTGACCATATGACCCACATTTATATATGAATTACAAAGTGGACTCATATTTTTTGTGATCACAGATACATGATCCACGTTTAAAAATCATGATGTGGTGCCCCGCCTTTAGAAATTAGAACGTAGGGGCAGCACATTCATAGGATTTACAATGTGGGCCCACATTTATAGGAATTACAATGTGGGGGCCATCTTTTTTGTTAATTGTGAATACAGGGCCCACTTTTAAAAAATCACATTGTAGTATCCATCTTTAGAAATCCGAATATTGGGCCACATTCATATGATTCACAATGTGCAATGTGACTTCACCTTTTGTGATTGTGACCATACGACCCACCCTTAAAAATTGTAAAGTAGGCCCACATTTTATGTGATTGTGGACACGGGACCCACATTTAAAAATTACAACACGATGCCCACCTTTATAAATTAGAAGACAGATTTCACATTCAAAGGATTTATAATGTGGTCCCACGCTTATAATAGTAGAAGACGGGCCCACCTTTGTGATTATGACCAGGTGACCTACTTTTGGTAACAAGCAAGGAATCCATAAATATGATTATTCTTCACTACCACTATAATAAGAATTCATCGCAAAGGATTTGTATAGTTGAGGATTTCACATTGATATGGGTGTATATCGATGCATATATCTGAAAAAATTGGGTTCAGTGTGCAGATCCACTTAAGTGATGATTTTCAAATCTTATGGGGTGTGGTCGGATTTAAAAATCCTAACAAATGAAAATTTCTATTCGTTTAAATCCTTAGGAATATACAACTGTCAAACATGGATTCACCACAATTTTAGGAAAACCAAAATCTTTCCCTAAAGATTTAGTTGCCAAACGTGACCTTAGGATAAGTGAGAGGATTAGAGTATTTAAATGACATTCTTTAAAAGGTAAGAGATAAGTAAGAAACAATCTTTAAATGGCAAGAAATAAGTAAGAAACAACTGTGCCAGCGAGTTGTTTCTTAAAAAAATAATAAAGTTTTTTCGTTGCAACTTTCTTATGCCAGCCGGTTAAGATTTTGAGATTCATTTCGGTGAGATCAAAATTTCACATACCTAACATATTTTCCACAGGCTTCCACAAGTGATAGATCTTTGAATGTGGCTAATTAAAGCAAGTTTCAATCAATCCCTCGTTGTTTTCATGCGAAATACAGGTATTCATTTACTAGTGTCTAGCCGAGGAACAAAAGTGTAACTAGGCATCTTATCCAAGCCATTCTTACACCCGATCTAAGATCTAGACCGTTCATTTTGCTTTTCTTCGTATGCCTTTTAGGCAACTTTACTAATAGAGTCAAGTAAAGTTAAGCCCTATTTCTAAAAAAAAGGGTCATATCATAAGTACTTTAATTCAAATTTCCCACCATATTTAAAAAAAAAAGGTAAAAAAGCAATCCCCTTTCTCCATTAAAAGACAAAAAAAAAAAAAACTTCACTTTTATATACGAAAAGTCAAAAATATTCTATAACAAACAACTAAAAACAAAATACGATCATAACCCACTTATATTTTATTATTTCTTCAAAATAATATTTACTTCACTCCACTCCATTTGTAAAGCCTATTGTAGGAAATTTGAATTAAAGTGATTTTGATGTAACGTTTTTTTTTTGAGAAATGAGACATATACTTTACTTGATTATATTAGTAGAGTTGCCAAATAAGCCATAAAAAAAGCTATATTTTTCTATACAAAAAGGAAAAAAGATTCTATATCAAACAACTACAAACAAAATACGATCATAACCCCATTATATTTTATTCTCTCTTGATTTGATACTTTATTACATTCTATTTTATATGTAAGCTGGCTTTGTTGAGTTTTAATAGAGAACCTTTTGTTGGACCAATTTTTTTATTGTCTAAAAGTGATATTGACAAATGGCGGGCCGTCGATCGTCGCTGCCGCCGCCGTCATCGTTGTCATCATCAATGCTTATCAGTCTAGGGCAAGTGAGAAAAAGTGGGTTGCATCCTATGGAGCCTACTTCAGTGTGAAAGTGGTGGCCAGATTCTGACTACAGAGGAGTTGGGACATTTTGTGCTTGTAGAGAACAGGAAAAAGCTTTGTCAAGGGTTTTTGAAATTTTCTTGAAAAATGGGAGGGAATATGGTTGACCAGAGGTGGGGAATGAACCATGATGAGTTAAGACTCTGTTAAATGTGCCCACTTGTGGTGATAAGATGGTCATAAGAGCACATTTGTGCTTGATTTTGTGAAAAATGAAGCTTCACAGGGACAGCGCATGGATTGTCTGTGGGGCCTACTACCCACAACAGAGGGATCAAGTACCAAAAACAAATGAAAAAAAAATCACATCTAATCAATCCTGCCATCTGATCAAAGGTCATGTGATGGAGGATTATTACATCTATGCAAAGCTTTACTTTGATAGATAACCCTTACATTGGAGAGCTAAAATTGTCCTATAAACTTGATTTTATGAGAACTATTTCATAAATTATTTTTCTTATTTGATGGGCTAGTAGGTCCCACATAAATCCATGAAGTATGAAATCATAATGTCTGATTTTTGTTAGATTATTATTTTATATATCACTTTTGTTTCAAATTTGGTGGGCCATTGGGCCCTACATGAAATAAAGCAAATATTGACCATGTTTATTAACATGTGAGGAATTTGCAGATTTAGGAATTCCTCGTAACCTTTTAAATATGGATTCCAATTTGTTACATCGATATTGATTTATATCAATGTATATAGCTGCCAAAGCTTGGGTGTGGTGCATAGATTTGCGAAAATGGTGATTTTCAATTTTTTTGGAGGAGGTAAGACTTGAAAAACCTAAAAAGCAGGAATTTTCATTGGCCTAAATTCTCAGGACTCTGCCATTGTAAATTGATGCAGTATGGACCAAGCCCAAGTAAACCGGCCAATCCATTGATCAATTGGTTGACAGGATAAATTGGATTCGACTCACAAGCCCAATTAGAACCGTTGCTAATATGCCGTTCTAATTCTATTTGATTTCTAATTTTTGTTATTGGTTGATTATGATTGCTATTTCCTATTTAGATTCCATATTATATTTTTTCTTTTTAATATTAGAAAGTCTTAGCTGGTAACTAATAAGAGAGCGGATGAATCCTATTCCTCTATATATAGATGATTCATCATTGTCAACGGTCATATTTATTATTAACAATTAAAGATTTTCCGGCGTTTTTTTCCGTTATGGATATTTTTATTATCTCAAGTGTGCCATGACTAAGTTAATCCCTCGAAAGATTGATCTATTTTTCCATGGAGAACGAATATTTCTGCGAATTTAGGGTAAGGTCAGCAAAAACCTAAACCCTAGAGAGAGGATTTAATATTTTGATTGCCATAACATCACCTCAAAAGCCTTTTTTGCCATTGAAAAGGTTGAGAGGGAGAGATTGTGGCATTTCCTCTTTATACATATTTGGTCTGTAGCGGTTGGGCGGGTTGGCAGTGAACCTATTTTTGGCACTTCCCTCCTTCTCTCTGCCCTTTCCCTCCCTTCTTCTCAACCCTCCTCCCTCTATTTTTACTCTCTTTCTGACTCCACTCAACCCCGCTCAAAGGCGCCATTTCTCCTTCAAACAGAAACACTGTAAGCTCTCTTTCTCTTCATCTGCTTCTTTCCTCAAGTTGCATTTCTCGCTCTAGGGTTTTCTGTTTTGAGCCATGTTTGAGTGAACCCTTTCTTACTCGTTCCTTCTTCTTCTTCTTGTTTTTTTCAGTGTTTCTTTCTCTGTGTGCCCTTTTTTTTTTTTTCTTTTCTGTTCTTTCAAACATGGAATGGTACTTGGTCATCTGTTTTCTCTCTCTTGTGTGTGCATGTTTTTTTTTTTTTTTTTTGGGCTTGTTTTGATTTATGCTATGGTTTTTTTTTTTTTTGGGTTGAAACTAGGGTTTTGGTTTTGATGCTAGATGGAGAGAAATGGGTTGGCCTGATCTAGGGTTTTCTTTGTTCTACTCTATGGGGTCTTGTTTTTGTTGGGTTTGTCGAGGTTCACTCAGTGATTAGATTTTCCACGTGCAACTGATTTTTCGGTTTCTTGGTTGCATGGTTGAGATTCTGCATGTGTTTTTCCCCTTCTTTGTGAGGGTCATTGCAGTAAAAGTCTTGGGTTCCATGTGTGATAATGCATTTGAGATCTGTGAGCAGCTACTTTGTGCAATTTCGACCCAGGTTAGGTCTGTCTCCAGTGTGACCCTCACAGGCTGGGTAATCGCTTCTTTTTTTTTTTTAAAGTTGCGCCATTGTGATAGTGTAGGAAGTTTGATTTTTTTTTCATTGTTGGTTGTGCTGAATAATGCAAAAAAATAAAAAATAAAAAATAAAAAATCACTTTGGTCTTTTCCCATTTTGTTGTTGATTTGTTGAGGGATAATGACTGCTCTTATATCCGACAATTGCCCTAAAATGGTAAAAATAAACATAATTCCCAAAGAGGTGTTCGCACAGGAAAGGATGCTCTAAAAGTTAATATTTTACCCTTAATTTGTGCAACTGCAGTAAAAACCCTTTTCACTGAGGTTCATCTTCAGAGAAGCCAGTGATCTTCGGTGGCTTAGGGTTACAGAGAAGATAGGGCCCACATACCTCTTGTGATGATTGAAATGGATGAACTCTGGATGATAGGAAATTATAGTAAGAGCCCTAACCTAGGAATCCACAATTAGAAATGATGAAGATAAAATGAAGTTCTGAGTTCATGGTGAATGTGCTTTGGGTTTGGGAGAAAGGGGGAATTGTGCGATGTCCTACGGCTGTAGAGGTAGGATATGGCATGGTTCGATATCCTGCAGATCTAGGATGTTGCACCATGAGAGATCCTACAGCCTTAGGATATCGCAAGCTTAAGGGTAAAATCATCATTTTTAGAGCGTCCTTTCTTATACGAACAACTCTGTGGGAATTATGTACTTTTGATCCGTTTTGGAGCAGTTGTTAGCTAAAAGGGTAGCAGTACAATCATTTGTCTTAGCTGTGTTGAATTTTGAGGGTCATATATATATATATATATATATATATATATATATATATAGGGAGATGCTCCTATGAGAGATGCTCTCACCTTACTATGAGAGATAAGGTGGGGGCCCTCATATCCATATCCAATGCTAACAACTTAAATGTGAGGGCCCCCACTTCTATCTCTCATATAAGGTGAGAGATATCTCTCATTGGAGCATCTCTCATATATATATATATATATTTGGGGGGTGGGGGGATTATTTTCTACTTTTTTTAGTGAGTAGTTTTAGAGTGGAACTGTTTTATCTACCCCAAACTGATGGGATAAGGCTCTTATGGTGATGCTAATGCCTTTTTTATAGTTTTATTTATGTTATTGTTTCCCTTTTAGACTTTGAGTTAACTCATTGAAGACTTTATTCTCACTGTTAACTTACATCATCATCAAAGCATTGTCCCATCTATTTGGAGTGCAGTTTGTTTGTGAATTCAGCTGTAATGCAAACCCTATGTGATTCCATCTTCTTTCTAACTTACATTCTGGGCCTTTATTTGCCCCTTTCCCCAGTTCTTTGAATTTGTTATGCTTTGACATTTTGTGGGGGTGGTATTTTTAATATTCTATTATTTTGATACTGATATCTAACTCATATCAGCTAACATCTTTTCTTTATCTCTTTTATTGGGGCCTCCATTGATTTCTCTAATGCATTCATATTCCTATTTTTATCCTTTCTTATAAATTCACTTATTCAGCATAGCGCACACATCTCTGTTGCATGAACTTTAGCCTGTAGTTGTGTTTTAGTAATCAACTTGCACGCTTGATTTCTATCATCAAAGCCTTGAACCAACTATGTTGGATCAGCTACATGAATTCTGTTTCTTCATTCTAGTATGTCCTGGGCTAAGTCTTTGGACATGTTGTATTTCTTTAGATCTATCATGGCTACTTCCATCCATGTCCTTATCGGCCTACCCTTTTTCCTTGAGTAGTCATCAATTTTGCATAGAAAAACTTTTTTCTCACCGACATTGTTGCCGGCCAGCTTTGGACGTGTCTTGAATGTGCCTATTTTTGGCTTTACCTTTCCCAGCTTTACATAACATCCATCTCAATAATTTATTCTCTGCTATACTCATTTTTTACATGTATAATTTCTTGATTAGCCAAAATTTTGCTCCATAGGTTATAGTTGGTCTAATCATTATATTGTAATTTTTTTTTGTTTAGTCTTGTTGGTATGTGTCAATTACAAGTACTTCAAAAGCAAGTCTCCACTTCAACCATGTGGCTCTTATCTTATGTTCAACATTCTCCTCAATCTCTCCATCTTTACTAATTATAGAGCTAAGGTATCGGAATGCCTGTAGGGATTAGTCTGTCCCAAAGGGTTGGGACACCCTCCGTTATTAAAAAAAGGCATCGGAAGAAATCTTTTTGTGGTATCTCTCGAGCTTCAATTTTCATAGGAATTATCTCTCTCTCTCTCTCTCTCTCTCTTTTTTTTTGAAAAGGGGGAATTATATCTCTTTGCACAACCTCACCGAAGTTACAATTCATATGACTTATTTTAAAGCCCTTGGACTCGAAAATCTCCTGTCATCCATCAAGTTTTTCATCCATGCCAATCTCTCGATTCATCTACCCAACACTATATCATCTATAAAAAAAATGCAATAAGGTATTTCGTCTTGAATATGAGTAGTTAACTCTGCCATAATTAGTTCAATGAGATAGTGCTTAAAGCTGATCCTTGATGCAAACCTATGGTTAGGGGTGTAAAAAAAATCGAAAAACTGTCCAACCGACCAAACCGAACCGAACGAATGGTTAATAACCGTGTTTCACGGTTTCGGTTACGGTTACTGTTGCGATTATTAAAATTGGAAAACCGTGCTTTATAGTTCGATTTCGGTTTTCAGTCTCGATTCACGGTTATTAACCGAACCGAACTGAACTGTAAAACACGATCCGGTTAACCGTTTTCCCAAAACACACGGTTAATCGATCTGTTACACCCCAATTTAAAAGAAACAAAGAAGAAGAAAGCGGGTATTGTGTAATTTTATAACTTAAATAACCCCTTTTAACTTTTGAGCCCTAATCGTTGGAACAAAAAACGAAAGAGGAAAAGTGAAGGATCAAGAATGTGTTTGCCGGAAAAATGCACTTTATTATTTCATTTGTCTATGTGAACATATAAATGCTACTTTAGTATTTTGGAATTATGTAATTTGTTATCTAGGATATTTGGTTTTGATTTTTGAACACGTATTTTTCATTTTGACAAAAAAAAAAAACATGTATTTTAAGTGACAATTAACCATAATTGAACCATCTAATACGGTTAACTGCGGGTCGGTTTTTGAGGGTATGGTTACTGTTACGGTTTTTAAAAATTGAAACCCATAAAATACGGTTTAGTTAATGGTTTTCCCAAAACACATGGTTAACCGAACCATTACACCCCCTATGGTGACTGGAAACTCACTTGTCTCTTCATAGGTAGTTCTTACACCCGTTATTAGTTTATCACATATGTTTTTAATGACGTTAATATAATCTGTTAGGACTTAGGACACTTATTTTATCTAGAACTTACCAAATCAAATCTCTAGTACCCTATTGTAGTCTTTCTCTACATTGATGAAGGCTGTATGGAGAATTTCTTCTTTTGGTATTTTTCTATTAATTGTCTAAATGAGAAGACAACTTCCATGGTCAACCTCCTTGATGTGAAACCAAATTGATTTTCTAATATTTTGGTTTTTTTTTGTTTGAGTTTTTTGCTCCATTCTCTCTCCATGGTTTCATAGCATGACTCATAGGTTTAATCCTATGATGATTGGCGCAACTTTATACATCTCCTTTTTTCTTGCATGTAGGTACTAGCACTACAATGCTTCTCCATTCATTCATCATTTTCTTTTTCCTTACCATTTTCTCAAAGAACCTAGTTAACCGAACTTATTCAATTTCTCCGAAGCATTTTCAAGCCTTTTCCGGAATACTATTTGGCTCCATAATATTTCCTCTCTTCATTTTTGGCAATGCTTTTTTGCTTTCGCTACCTTACTTCTGAGTTAAAGGTATATTCTGCTAATGCAGTATCTTCTCTTGTTCCTAAGCCTCCTATACATTCTTCATTTAAAAGTTTATTAAAATATTTCTTCTCCTCCACCTTTTTTTAATATCATTGTCCCCTTTTTTTTTTTTTTATCAATAAAATTTCATTAAAGAACGAAACCAGTATAAGAAGAAACAAAAGAACACCCTTTAAAGAAGTATCGATACAAAAGAAATGTACCAGCCACAAACTACAAAACAGAAGCACTTAAATTACAAGATCCATCTATCCCTTGCTTATCTAAAAGTCTGCCATCCCGTTTGCAGATCTACTAATGTGCTAACACGCGACTTGCATGTCAGAAATTAGATGACTAATTTCGTTGAAGAGGAATTGCATTTTCCATGGCCCCATTAACGATTTCACCCAAGATAAAGCACTAGCTAAATCACTCTCCACAAGGTAATGATGAAAAGAGGTATGATAAATGGGAAGAGCTTCTAGGATAGCCAAAACTTCTGCTTCATTAGAGTCTTTGATCCCTACATGTTTAGAGAACATATACATGACTCTCCCCTTATGATTTCTAAGAATGCCTCCAATACCTGTCAACCTTGGTTTTCCTTTTGCTGCTCCGTCCACATTGAATTTTAGAATTCCACATAGTGGAGAACACCAAGATACTATCCTTTTCTTTACAACACCCGTCTTTAAACATGCTCCCCAATTTTGCATAATGTTATTTATCTTAAGATCTAAAAATTCTTTCCCAGCACATGCCCATTTAGCAATCCTCAAGAGAACAACTGATAATAGATCTTCCCATGATGATTCTTTTCTAATGAAAATTTTATCATTCCTCTCTTTCCAAATTGACCAAAGAAAGGAAAAAGGATTAATTATAAATTATCCATAAAATCTTAGCATTTTCAACCATCGGAGTCCCCCCTCCCCTTCCCTCCCAGCTTCAAACACCATCGGTAATGAACCAGGCTGGCACCAACTTACTCCGCATTCTTTGGGGAAGAATCCCCAAATAGACTCAGCTACACCAAGTGAATGAACAAGTGATCAATTGACTCCATCTCCCTCCCACATAGGCAACAAATGTCAAAAATCGAATTCGACACCAACCCCCTTCTTTAAGAACATCTGCTGTCGAGATTTTGGCCGCCACTACCAACCAGCACAAAACCTCCACTTTAGGTGGAACAAGCCTCGTCCACACAGCTGCACAAGGAGACGTAACTGCATCAAAAGGATCAATCTCCTCGTAGAACGACCTTAAGGAAAACAAGCCTGTAAAATGAGACTTTTAAACACGAAAGTTGGCTGCATCCTGCATAAGAAAATATTAGAAAGATTGGACAATGACTCACCACCAACTCTGACTGACGAAGGGCCCTCCTAATGCTAATGTTCCAAGACACCACATTTTCCTCCCAAATAGAACACTCTTTGATTGAAGCCTCTTTATTGGACACAACCCTAAATAGAGCAGGGAAGAAAAGGCATTAAGGACCAACTCCCACCCAATCATCAAACCAAAAACAGACACTAGCCCCGTCTCCCAAACAGAAACTCAAACCTTTAACAAAGACTTCTCCCCTAATATTTGACTCATCCCCAAAACTAGAAATGACAGTCCACAAAGTAGACAACTTATACTTAGGGACTCTTTTTTGGAACTCACCCCCATACATCCTCCCGATACTTAGACACAATAATCTTCCACCACAATGCCTCCTTTTCTTGTCCAAATCTCCACCACCATTTTTCTTAAAGAGACCAATTATTTAGATCCAATTACCCAAACCCAGCGCCCCCCGCCGTTTTGGACTTGATCACCTCTCTCCACTTCATTAGACAATTTCCATCCCATAAAAAACTCCTGAATCCAATTCAACTTTTTATAATTACCACCTTCAGCATCCTATAAAGTGACATGTAATATAGACTAGTAAGTTGGTCAAAGAGGACTTTGTCAGAGTAAATCTTCCACCTAAAGAGAGGTATTGTCTCTTCCAAGTAGATAGTTTCTTTCCAAACTTTTCCACCGCCGGATCCTAGAAAGCAATCAACTGATGGCTCGCCCTAACAGGCAAAGCAAGATACTGGAAAAGGAAGACTCCTTTCTACAATGCAATCTGACCGCCAAAATCTGAAGAGCCAGCTTTGAACAACCAAACCCCACCAACATACTTTTTGATAAATTAGCCTTCAACTCGAAACTAATTAAAAGCATCTCGAAATTCGTTTCAAGTTCACAATTTCATCAAGAACAAAATCGTGTCATCTGCAAATTGAAGGTGTGTGACAACTTCTCCCCCCCTACCAGCTTCAAAACCACTAATCAAACCCGTAAAGGAGACTGCCCAAAGCTTCTGTCACTAAGGTGAATAAAAAGGGAGATAGTGGATCTCCCTGTCTTAGACCTCGCGAGGCCCTTAAAGGCCTTGGTGGTGTACCATTCACCAAGACGGAGAAAGAAGTGGAAGAAATACACTCTCTCATCCACCCTCTCCAAGTAGCACCAAATCCAAATCTGCCCAACATATAATCTACAACATCCCAATCCACATGATCATAAGCCTTTTCTAAATTGATTTTGAAAATAGCACCCTCCTTATTTTTCCCTCTTCCTATAATGTATAGGTTCATTTAGCAATTAGAATACCACCCAACATTTGCCTACCTGGAACAAAATCCCCTTGATATGGACTAACGATGAGAGGAATAACCTTCTTTAATCTGTTAGCCAAAATATTTGACAACAACTTATATATGCACCCCACGAAACTAATAGGTTTGAAGTCCTTCAAAATTGCTGGATTTGGAGCTATAGGAATGAGACAAATAAAAGTAGCACTAATCTCTTTATGAAATTTGCCCCTTGAATGGAATTCTGACAACATGCGACAAAAATCCTCTTCAACGATACCCCAAGCAGATTTAGTAATAGTAAAGTTGAATCCATCAAGCCCTGGAGCTTTGTCACCTGCACAATCTGATAAGGATTTGCTATTTCATCATCTTCAAAACCCCTTTCCAAACAACTCTTAAGGTCCTCTTGAATCATGGGAAAGTCAATACCGTCCAACGTTGGTCACTTGGTCTAACAATATCATCCTTTAAGTACAACCTTTCGAAAAAACGAGCAATTTCCTCCTTGATCTATGTTGGTTTATGAAGTATAGTTTTATCTCTAATCTTACCGATGTAATTAATCTTTATTCTCACATTAGCCATCCAATGAAAGAAATTGGTGTTCTTGACCCCCTCTTTTAACCACAAAATTCTGTATTTCTGCCTCTAAAATATTTCCTCCATCTGATAAATCGTCCATAAATTACACTTCGAGCCTTAGACTCTTCTTGATCAAGCAATCTATCTTCTTTTATCTTATCCCATTCCTCCAATTCTCTTTAAAGGGTAGTTTCTCCTCTCATCAGGGCAACCAAATTTCTGTTTGTTCCATTCCTTAATTCTAGCTTTAAGCCCCTGCAATTTCTTCATTAACGAGAAACCTGCATAACCTTGAAAATGTAATTGAATGCACCTTTGTCTAACCCTTGTTAAGAAATCTTTATGTAGCAGCCAGCAATTCTCAAACTGGAAAGGTCAGGGCCCCCAGTTAACGACATCAGTAGACAACTTTATTGGACAATGGTCGGACACATACTTGGGTAACACTGATTGAATTGCATTCTTAAAGTGCTCATCTCATTCCTTTGATACAAAAAAGCAATCCAATTTGCTCATAGCTGCTCTTTCTTGATTATTAGACCATGTATACTTCTTCCCCACCAAAGGCATGTCTATGAGTTCATTGCTATTAATGAACCCAGAAAATTTTTCCATACTCTTGAGTGATTCTTCTTCCCCACTTCTTTTCGTGGGGGAACCTTACAACATTAAAATCCCCTCCTATACACCATGGTTCAGACCATTGAATTAACATATCTGAGATAGAGGCCTAAAAATATTCCCTATTTGAGTCATCATTAGGGCCATAAACATTTGCACCTATCCATGAAAATCCCCCCTAACACAACTGAACTTAATGGCCAATAGCCTTTGAGTCTTGAGAGCATCCTCCATCTTAAGGATATTGTCATTCCAAAGTGAAATGAGTCTTAATAGTAAAAAGAAAAGAAATAAGTCCCCCTGAAGCACCTTTGGAAGGCACCCACTCCCATTGCATTGTCGTAACCCCCATCTCTTGTTAATAACACGATCAATGTCTTTAGAATTTTTTGTTTCCTGCAACAAAAGTAGACTAATCTTCTGCTGCTTTACCAATTTTCTTACATCAACGCTTTTCTCCGGTTTCCCTAACCCTCTTATATTTCAGCACAATCATTACAAACTTAAAAATATTTGAGCACACTCTACTGTCCTCCTAAACCATGTTGCCATGACATTGGCAACACCCCCTGACTTCTCTGGATCTCCTGCACAAGTCTTTTTCTCCTCCTCTAGTTGTGACACGTAATACAAAAATTCAGGTTCATTAGTCCCAAAAGTGACCCCCAACTCTTTCCCAACATCGAAGGCAAGTTTTGCCTCCTCCATTGGAGAAGCTTCCTTGACGACCTGATCTGCGGAATTCTCTCAGACTCCTGCCTTACTGCATTATTGGACAGCTCCTGCTGGACCCCAATTAAATCTTATTCCATATCCACCCCTGTCAAACTGTTTTGAACCTTGCTAGGTCCCACAATACTGGTCTTTGTGATGAATTTAGCAATCTCCACCACTGACGCAGTGGCTTCTCTCCTGAAGTATGCTGCATTTTTCTTCCTGACATGTCTTCCCCACAATTTTCTCCATTTCGCATACTTTAAGGGGAAGGAACTTGCCCCTTTCCTGTCCTTTTTCTCCCTTGGAAGCTTAAAGGAATGTCCCAAACCTCCTTTCGCACTTTTTGATGCCGGCTTACCAATCCAACCTTCTAAAAACTTGACTGTGCTGAAAGAGCCCCATAAACATCTCCACCATCACCGTTAAGCTCCTCCAACAAAAAAACTCAGACCCCTTGAAGATTCTTTATCCAAAACATCTTTGTTCTGACCTACACCACTGATCTCCAATGTCGCTTCTTGAGAACTTCCCAACCGTTGATCAACTGCAACAATTTCATTCAAACATTTTGTTCCAGATGCGTTTGCCTTAACTGAGTTGAGCTGAAGTCTCCTAACTCTTTGGAGCCCACTAAGGTATAATTTTGTTGGTTGACCCTGAAAAATATAGAGACCACACAAAAGAAGAGCCCCGAAGCGAGATTTGACGGGCCACCTCTTCTACACATTGTGTAAGGCTATTCAACAACACCTCTGTCCACGTGTTTAAGTACCACTTCGGTGAAATTGGGTCATCTATCAAATTGTCTAGCGGCTCTAGCCCTCTCTCGATATATCTTTCGTTGATAACAAATTCTGAATTGCCTTGATTTCTGCAGCTATGCCTCCTTTGATGATTTTGGATTTAGGATGATATGATTCTTCCTCCCCGAATCCTTCTCTTTGATAGTGTTGAGAGCAGGAGCCTTCATCGAGCTTGACACTGACGAACGGGAGCCCTCCACATCACCATTGCTTGACAGCAAGCAACCTTTGTTGTGCCTCTGATTGCCTTGGAAAGCGTCAACCATTGACTTTAGCACCCTCGTCTTCTCCAGCACCGATCTGTTAGGAAAGTCTCACATTCCATATCGCCCAAGTAATGGGTTTGTTAAGGCTTCATATACCTGTTTGGGCCTTCCACCTATCAGCTTAAGTTTTTGGGTTTGAGAGGGCTTCGTGTACCTATTTGGGCCAGGTTTTGGGCTTGTACATATTATCTTGCAAGATCGTCTTGGCCGGACAATCCTCTTTCCCTTGGAAACCTTCCCCCTTGCCATCATTGAGTCTAAGATTTGTTCTTCCTTCTCATGCACTAAGAAAAAATTCCAAAAGATTTCGACTCCTCGTCTATGGATCTGTGACTCTGAACTTGCACCCGAACCTGCCGAAGTCCAGGATCGTCTTCTTTGATCATCATCATCACAGCCTTGTCCCAACTATGTTGGGGCCGGCTACATGAAATCTGTTTCTCCATTTCAATCTAACTCGAGCCAAATCCTCACATAAGTTATGCTTCTTCATATCTATTTTACTGCCTCTATCCACACCTTCTTTGGCCCACCCCTTTCCCTTGGTGGCCATCAACCTTCAGGGCCGAACTTTTTCTTACCGGCGCCGTTGCCGGTCTACGTTGGACGTGCCCAAACCATCTCAAACGAGTTTATATAATTTTATCTCCTATTGTTGCTACCCTTAAATGCTCTCAAAAGCTTTCATTTCTAATTTTATCCTTTCTAGTTTTACCATACATCTACTTCAACATTCTCATCTCTACTATATCCATTTTGTGCATATGTTGCATGAACGTCTTCTCTTATGTCTCCTTGGAAATCTCCACCAATTTCCCAAAACACCCTCCAATCTTTACGAAGGTAGTCGAATCCCAAACATGAAGAGGCACCCCAAAGCACTGAAGCCAAACAGCCCTCTATAAACCAATGTCATTGGAATCCAAATTCCAATGACCTATGGAGACAAATAAATCTGCAACCTCCTCCTCATATTGTTTTATGACCGGCCAAACTTCCTGTAGATTCTCAATGGAAATCAAAATCTTCAGTCCACTTAGTCTTGTTATTTTCAGTTCCTAAACCATGGTTTTCACAAAGACTCCATATTTGAGGGATAGCACCTTCCCATCCCACTGCCCCCATCAAACTATTTGAAAGCCACTTTGAATTACCCATGACAATCTCCTTTGCAAAAAAAAAAAAAAAAAAAAAAAAAAAAAAAATCAGCCTTCTTCGCAGCTTTCCCTTTAACTGCATCCACATAGGACCTATATCATTGTCCTTCACTAAAGTCTTTTTTCATCACTTTTCATGCATTGTATGTGATCCCCAGTTAGGAGTAGAGATTATGGTAATAGAGGGAAGATAGGTTTGATACCACTTGCAATTTAATATGGTATTGAAGAATTTGTTGAACCATGTCCTCAAGATCCCTATATTATGGTTTGCATTATTTTAATGTTAGCTTCATATATATTGGTTTTTTGTTACTGTCTGGATACCCCAACATAGTTGGGACATGGCTTTGATGATGATGATGGTGATATTGTTACTTCATGGGTGTTAAATGATTTTTATTTGAAGGCGATGAACATCATGCTAGCTTTAAGGGAAAACAAATCTCTATAATTGATTTAAGATACAATTTTGCACATTTTGGCCTTTTCCTATGATTTCTTTATTTTTCTTTTGTTTTTAGAATTTTTGTTATTTTTAAGGTTGCTTTGCCAAGGGCCTCTCCAACCCAATTATTCAGCCAGAAAAAGAAAAAAGAAAAAAGAAAAAAGAAAAACTGTGCACCAGAGCCAGCATGGTTGCTGATATTTGCTGCCATGGTCTCCTTCACTGAGACAGTCCCCCTCGAAAGATGACCTTCCCTTCTCTCTCTGTCTCTCTCTCTCACACACACTACATGCCATCTGTTGCCACCATAACCTCTTTCCAAGGCCTTCTAACTACTCTTGAAACCTCCAGGACCTCCACAACTATATACCCTTAATGTCTTTGTTCATCTGCCTATTGGGTCTAATCCCCATTTACTTTAAAAAAAAAAAAAAAAATATTTTGCAAACAGAAACCCAATTGTCCAGATGGAATTTCTTATTTGAACCTTTGCCTTACCAAAGAAAGTAATGTTACAATTTGTTAATATGACCCTATCGAAATCTGACTTTTGAATATAGAATTGAAATATGCTTGAGTCTGGAAGATTAGAAAGGGCCTATCGGATAAGAGTGATTCTTCTACCAAGGGATAGATACTTTGCTTCTCAAGATGCCAACTTCCTCTCTGTTCTTTCCAAAATCGGTTCCAAATAGATTTAGGAGCATTGCCAAGACTCGGGCAACCCAAGGTCCAAGGTACGAAGCCAGGAGAGAACCTGATTTGCATCCCATTTTGTGAAGTAGATGGTTGAGAAGACGATCTTCAATCCTCACTCCAATCAACTTGCTTTTGAAGAGATCGACATTCAAACCCGAAACCGCTTCATATAAAAACAGTGTGGCTTTGAAATTCCTGATTTGATCAACATTTACCTCACAAAAGGTACCAGTGTCATCAGCAAACTTTAAATAAGAAATTATGAGAGCAACTTGAACTGGTTTAAATGTTCTAATCAAATTAGCAGTGGTACGACCACCATACGACTTAGGGGCATGCCAACAATGATAAACAGGAAAGGAAAGGGTGTTATCCTGTCTCAGACCCCTCTTTTAGTTAGAAAGAAACCTTTTGAGTCCCATTGATGAGGATGGAAAAACTTGCTGAAGACCCTCTTGAATCCACTTTCTCCATCTCACCCCAAAACTCGTCTTCGGAGCATATATAGCAAGAAATCTCAATCTAGCCTATCATAAGCCTCGTCAAGATCTAGCTTGTATAATAAGCCGGACAATTTGTCTCTATTTCTCAAGTTGATGCACTCATTAACTATAAGAACCTTGTCTAGACTTTGTCTCCCTTGCACAAAAAATTCCTTAGGCATGAAACATGATAAGAGGCAGAATCCTTTGGAATGGAGAAACAAAATTCGTGTAGCCGACCCCAATATCGTTGGGACAAGGCTTTGATGATGATGATGATGATGAAGAAGAATCCTTTGGAATCTCTACCAAAACCTTTGCAAGAATTTTATAAACGCTATGTATGAAGCTGATACCCTGAAATCTTTTATGCATTCTGCACAGGTCCATTTTGGGACAAGAGCTATGTATGTGGCCCTTTATTGTCCATATATTCCAATATATCCTCTTTCAATAGCAACCCAGAATCGCTTGAAAAGAAAAATATTGGAAACCCATCTAGACCTGGGTCTCCATCTAGTCCAAGCTCATATCCTCCAATCCCAAAGATGGTGGCACGAACCTCCTCTTCCTCAAACTCATTTTCCAGCCAAGATGCTTGATCCTCCTTGATGCAAGGAAACTCAAGGTTATCTGTAGAAGGCCACTCCCACTCTTCTTTGGACAAAGAGCAATGAAGTAGTCCTTAACGTGCTTAATAATATCTTCTCGATCAACCAGTGGCCTTACCATCCACCAAGCTGTAGATTCTGTCTCTTTCTATTGGAACTGTTTTTTCATAATTATTCTTGTAGCGTTCTCAGCACCTGATAATAAATCCACTTCTTTCCTGTCAGGGCTTTGGATTTCTTCTAAAGTATTAGCTTTTGTCGTCCCACACATCACCAATGGCCCATTCTTTGATCTTTACTTTCAACACTTTAAGTTTCCTAGCTAGCTTGAAACTAGCCCAACCATTTACATTGATATCCTTCCACCACGTCTACACCAAGCTCGGAAAATTATGCTCCTCAAGCTACATCAACTCAAATCTGAACGGTGAAGGACCCTACCTGTCACATCTTGAAGCAAGAAAAACCAGACAGTGGTTGGAAGCAGGCTTCAAAATGGATCTAACACACCTGGTGATTTAAATCTAGCTGTTACCTAGGTCTTGGAAACCTGTCTAACCATGACATTGAAGGAGGGTCATGAATATGAGATTCCACTTAATTGCAAGTTGACAAGTGAGTTAGAATTGATCAAATTTTTAAAAAGACCTCATGTTCGCTAAGATGTGACAGTCCATCTTATTACCGGGGAATCTTATGGCATTCCAATCACCTCCAACACACCAAACACCATTCCTTTTACCACTGATCGAATTCAATTCCCTCTGAAATTCCTCCCTTCTTTGATTGGAGTTTGGCCCATAGACTGAAGCAGCCAGCCACTTGAATTTGTTTTCCAGATCCTCCACTACAGAAAAAAAAAAAAAAAAAAAAAAAAAGAAAAAACACCTCACCTTTCCAGCTATTTGAAACTCGAACATGACTATTATCTTGGAACAATTAGAAGCCACCAGCTGATGCAATCGCATCCACACACACCAACCCACTTGACATGCTTGCTGCCCCATAAATCTTTCATAATTGTAGTAGAGGTTGAACTGATTTTGGATTCTTGAATCATGGCAATACGAACCTTGTTTCTATACCGAGCCTCCTTGACTGCCATCCTATGCTCTCCACTCCCTAACATGATCTTCATTAATCAAACTGCTGGCCCCATTGTGTTCTCCCGCCTCCCTTGTTGGATGGCTGTCTCTCCATTTGAAACTCATTGTTTCTTTCATAATTGATTGAACAAGCCAAACTGCAGAGCTCCCCAGATCCTTTCTTTTTAGCCATAGTCATCTTAGAGTTTCAAGAGCCCCTAGCACGGTTGGATGGTGTTTGTTGTTGCAACCATGAGGTTCAAGCCATGTTTCCAATAATATATATGTAAAATAAAATATTGCCATATATAAGCATTTTTTAACAATTTCAGGGTTTTTAAATATTTTTTTTAATTTTTCTTGTGTGTTCCTGATAATTTTATGCGATTTTTGTGAATGAAATGCATTATGGCTTGCTGATATTTATTGCAAGAAAATTTATGTGTAGGCCCTCTTGCATGATTTTCCTTCCTTTCATCCAAGGAAATTAATTCCTAAGAATTTAATGGGCCTCTCTTGATCTCCATCCATGACCTGCTATTCACCCCTTAAAACCTATTTGATAATCACTTGGAAGTCGATAGGTATTAGGTTCGATGGCGATGACATTTACGGTGGGACATGTTGCAAGTTGCAACTGGGATTTTCCTATGGAGTGACAAAGCTGAATGGTGAAGAAACTGAAGGGTTGAGACAATCAGTTTCTCTATGCATGCATTTATTGCTTAAAAGAAGGGACATCATGTGAAAATCTGGATGCCCACTCTTTAACGCAAGCTTGAGGGTTTCTGTTTAATGGCTTCATCTCTTTTCCCACAAATAATGCAAGCTTGAGGTTTTCTGTTTAATGTTGTGGCAGCTAGTAATCTTGTCACACAGATGCTTTATAACAGTAAGAAAGTTCTTTTACATTGTTCTACCAGTTTGAAACAGAAATTACTCTGCTGGGCTATTGATTAAGATTGCACAAGGGGTCAATTTCAGTGTGTCAGTGCATGTTTTGGTGCTGCCCTAGTTACATAATGGAATGGGTTACCATGGATCAAATTTGGGCCTATTTGTATTGTATTGGCCGAGACCTCTTCGCTTTTTTTCATTTATTGATAGTTTATCAGTGTTTTCATTCATATTGAGGTGTATCTGTCGACATGCTCTGGTACAATGCGCATCAGATCAAATTATCAGTTGACGTTGGTCATCCGTTTGCAGTTTTTCAGTGTTCTTATACATGTCAGCCGATGAGTTGGGCATATTGGTCAATTTATTGGGCATATCGGTCTACGCTGTGGTGTGTATTAAATGACCCCTTTTTAACGCTAAAAGCCTCTCTGTTCTATATTCTTTTGTAAGGGGACTTGTGCGCCTTTATATTATTAGGAAAAAAAATACCGAAAAACATTTCAAGTCAGAGAATTGAAGCCAGTAGACCTTTTCTAGCTTGAGGGCCTTTTTTTTTTGAGGTTGGAGAAATCTGAATTTAATTTAAGCAACTCTTTTAGGTCCTTTTCATTTGTTGTAGGTAGAAATGATCTCATCAATTTTTTTTTTCCATTTAGGTCTTTTTTTTATTTTTTTTATTTTGGGGGGGGGGGGGGTGGCGGCGGGGGGGGTGGGTTTGTTGGGGGGGGGGGGGGGCGGGTGGGTTTGGTTCGATTCAGTATAGTCTTCATATACCGTACAGCCTTTTGGAGTAATGAATATAGTCATCGTTTAAAAAATAAAAAAAAAAAGAAAGAAAGATAGAAGGAAAAGAACGAAAAAAAAAAGTACCGGTCTCATCATGATTCATGATGCTTGTTTGGACCATAAATTTATTCATACATGCGTTATTTGAGACTTTTGCAAGTTTTTTGACAAGAGATTTTTTTTCTCCACAAAGGCCATTTCATTATAATTCTCCCCTAAATTTATATGTTCCATAGATCAATCCCTTAGTAAGTATAGTTACTAACTAGTAAGAAGTAAGCACTAATTACTGAGTAAGCAGCAGTAAAAATTAAATAGATAATAAGTAGTAACTTAGTGCTGGTATAATGCCTACTATATACTACATATTACATAGATAGTAATTTCTAAATAATGATCTTTGACTATTAACACTTTTTTTTATGTCTTAACATCACTAAGCAACATGAATATAGGTGGGAAAAATATATTGGTATTATTTTTAAAATAACACAGCAACATAGAACCTATGTTACAATGAAAGGTCCAGTTCACCCATTTTTTTATTTTTTTTTAATTTACTAGTGAAAATAAAAGTTAAAAAAAAATTTAGAACATTTTTTTAAAAGATTTTGTTAGCCTCAGTTTAAATTGATGCCGATAATTGATATGTATTGCTGCAACTAATTGTATCACCTGATACATTTCATTTTAGGGGGTGGCTGAAATGCCCTCTGTAACCACTTTTTTGGTCCTCGTGGATCACTATTGTTGTCTATCTATCTTCACGAATGCAGAGTTTTCTCAAGGCAACCTTAGTAATTTGTCAACATTGTAATTAAAAAAGGTTTTTTCTTTATGTTTTCAAATTAGTGATGAATTAGATGAAAATGCAACTGTCTTGTTGCCTTTGGACCTGTTAAAAACATTTGTTTCTTGTATTTTCAGGCTCTTTAGTCTTTGGGCAGAGTGAGTATTCCCGTCATGGAGGAAGGTAATATGAGTTACATTTTGCTCTATCTTGGGTCAATGAATCAAAGCATGCATGGGGCAAAAGCTTAGCTGTTTTTGTTAATACATTTGGAGAACTTGGTATCATTAGATATCCTCTAGTCAGAAATGGAGTGCAACAAGTCAGAGGCTATCAGAGCCAAGGAAATAGCTGAGAAGAGGATGCAAAATAAGGATTTTGCAGGGGCACAAAAGCTTGCTCTAAAGGCCCAGAAGCTGTATCCGGGGCTTGAGAACATCTCTCAGTTGTTGACAGTCTGCGAAGTGCACATTTCTGCGGAACAGAAGGTTGTTGGGACTGAGGCAGATTGGTATGGGATTCTCCAGATACCACACACTGTAGATGAACTGTCCATCAAGAAGCAATACCGGAAGCTCGCTTTAATACTTCATCCTGATAAAAACAAGTTTCCAGGTGCAGAGGCTGCATTTAAGCTGATTGGGGAAGCAAACAGGGTGCTTTCTGACCAAGCTAAGCGGTCTGTGTACGACATCAAGAGACGAACCATTCAATCTGGCACAATGAAGCAGCAGAACAGCTTTGCTGATAACATGCGTCAGCCGCATCAGCAGCAATCAGAAATGCCCTTAACTTTCTGGACTAGTTGCCCATTCTGTAGCACAAGATACCAGCAATACAGGAATCTTCTGAATAGAGTTATTCGATGTCAAAAATGTTTGAACCCTTTTGTTGCATATGATTTGAATGTGCAGGGAGTGAACTCGGGATATGCGTGGAATCAATCTGCTGCTTCCCAACATAATGATATTCCAAATCAGGGTGCACATCGAACTGGTCAGGAAAGTACTGCTGGGAATTCATATTCTGGCTTTCGATGTCAGGAAAACGCTAGCAATACAGAGGTTGGTGGCAGGTCTCAAAGGAAAGCCTCAGAAGAGGGAGATGTGGCTAGTAGAAGAGCCATGTTTGGAGAGGCACAATCAAGGAAATCTCCAAGAAATGTGGGCCGAAAGAGGGGGAGAAATGCAGCAGCAGAATCTGGGGAGAGCTTCAGTAGTGAAAGAGCAGATGTTAGAGATTCTGAACAACTAGAAAAGAAGGAAATGGAAAGCTCACCAATCAAAAAGAAGAATAAGCAAAGCTTCAAAGATGCAGACAATGTAGAAGTGAACTCTAATGTGGCATCTAACCCTGATACCCAAGATCCAATTAGCTATCCTGAACCAGAATTCCATGATTTTGATAAAGATAGAGTGCAAGAGAATTTCCAAGTCGCTCAGATCTGGGCAGTGTATGACGATACAGACGGCATGCCCAGATGGTATGCCCTGATTAGGAAAATCTACTCCAATGGCTCCAAGCTGCGAATCTTATGGCTAGAAGCTGATCCAAAAGATCGGGATGGGCAGAATTGGCTTGAAGAGAGACTACCTGTTGCTTGCGGCAACTTCAGAACTGGGAAAACTCAAGATACCGAAGATCTTCTCATGTTTTCTCATTTGGCTTCTTGGGAGAAAGGTAATTCTAGAAATACCTACAAGATATATCCGAGAAAGGGTGAGGTTTGGGCTCTCTTCAAGGACTGGAGCATCCAGTGGAGCACCAGTCCGGATGCTCACAAGAAATATGAATTCGAATTTGTAGAAATCCTTTGTGATTATGCCGAGGGAACTGGTGTTGAAGTTGCATGCTTGGTCATGTTGGAGGGGTTCACTAGCCTGTTCCAGCAGATGGAAAATATGGAAAAGAATCCTTGCCAAGTACCACCAAGTGAACTACTTAGGTTCTCCCACAGGGTTCCTTGTTATAGAATGACAGGAGAGGAAAGGCAAGGCATCCCAGCTGGGTCTTTTGAACTTGATCCAGCATCTGTGTTTACTGAGGCCTTGTCACCCGCCAAAGGTGTTGACAAAGTTTTTGACAAGAGCGTGGATGTTGAGTCCAGCACAGAGTGTTGTAAACCTGGGACTGAAAACAAGACACCTGCAGTTGGGACTGAGATTCTTAATACAGCCAAGGAAAGCCCAAGTCAGAATGAGAAGATTAGCCAGAACAGAGAGAACTTAGAGAAAGGGAGCTGTTTGTCTGAGGCTAAAGAGGCATCGACAACTGTTTGGCCTGAGAAGCCCAATGGAATCAAGAAACCAAGTCGAAATGGGAAGGATATCCAGAGCAAGGAGAACGTAAACAGTACTAAATTCGGAGCTGAAAAGGAGACACCTGTTACTGGGCCTGATGTGCTAAATGCACCCAAGAAGAGCACAAGTTCAAATGAGGATAAAATGCATAACAAGGAAAGTTTGGTTAATAGAAGATGTTCTCCGCGGAAAATTGTTAGGGCCCATCAGAAGAAGCCCTGCCAAGCAGATGCAAGTCAACGTCCAGTGGAGGAAGGGACGTGTTTCAATGGTGGGGCATGCAGTCTAGATGGCATGCCCGATAATAAACCAGATGCTGCCATGTCAACCAAAAGTCAGATAGATGGGAGAGCGAAGGAATCAGTTGCAGGGAAGGTTCCTCAGAATGGCGCTACTGAAGAAAACTGCCCCCCTGACCCAGTATTCTGTGGCTCTGTATTTGAGAAATTAGAAGGCCAGTTTCAACGAGGCCAGATCTGGGCACTCTACAGCAGTGTGGATGGTGGCTTGCCAAAGTACTATGCCCGGATAACAAAGGTTGAATCACCAAAGTTTAAAGTACATGCAACCTGGTTAGAAGCGTGCCCTGAATCGGAAAAGGAAATTTGGTGGTCCAAGAAAGTGCTGCCCGTTACCTGTGGGAAATTTAAGCTTCAGATCGGAGAACCCGTGACTTACGAAGAAGCCAGCATATTCTCCCATCGAATGCGGCACAATTCTTTAAAGGGTAAAAAATACTCAATTTGCCCAAGGAAAGGTGAGGTTTGGGCAATATACAAGAATTGGAGCTCAGAATGGACCCATAAAGACTTGGAGCACTGTGAGTATGAACTGGTGGAAGTCCTCAACGAGTCTCGTTTGGCCACTGGAGTTATGGTTTTGGAGGTTGTGGACGGTTACAGAACTGTCTACAGAGGAAGCACCAAAATGGATATACCATGTGATGAATTGCTGAGATTCTCCCATCTTGTTCCTTCATTTCGGCTAACGAAAGAGGGAGGAGGCACGCTAAAAGGCTGTTTGGAACTGGATTCTCTAGCTCTGCCAGATTCGTTTTTTAGTAAGACATCTAAATGAATTAGCTGCTGTTTCTGCAAGTTGCTGACCAAGAACGTGGAACCCCGTGTGAAAATACAATGATGATTAGGATCCCAACCCAGGTTCTCAGTATTTTTGGGGCAAGACATCCGGCACGCACTTAAATCGCCATGGATTCCATCAACTATCTTCTATCTCACGCCTTGGGGCAACTGGGATCTTGACAAAGAAGTGCGGTGGCCCAGATATCTCGTCAATGAGGCCTTCCACTGGAGTGAAGAAAATGTAGATCCTCTAACACCATTAGATGGTCATTTCGATTCTCATATATAAGGTCTTCTCTTCATGTTTGGTCTCCTTTTTTTTTATTTTTATTGCAGCTTGTTAGGTTTAGGCTTCAGATAAGTTGGGAAGCCAATGTTCTTCTTTCTAGACTTTCATGGGGGTGAACTCTTCCCTCTTGCCGGTTGGCTCTAACCTGTCTTATGCATGTGGGGTCTGTAATCCATTAAACTATCAGTTGCTTCTTTGTAGATTACTGGTTATGATGAGATCAGGTAGTGGTGGCATGTGTAGCAGATGTGCTGATGCAGGTTGATGTTGGATTTTGTCCATCAATCTTCGGGAATGATGAATCCTGGGTTATGTCTTGCTAACTCTTGCTGCTGTACCATTGTTGAAGGCCTAGCAGACATCTCTTTTCATCATCATCAGTGTCATCATGTGGTATTGGGATGCGTATTAGTCCTGTTACTAGCATATGCAGGCCCAATTATGTCCCAGCCATTTTTTATTCTGGTTGTAAGTGTAATTCTGAACGTAAGCTGGATTTTGAAAGCCTGCCGTGTTTGTTTGCATGGAATTGAATTCTTAAGAACTCGATGTCCCTTTTAAGAGAAAAAAGATGGGTCTTATAAAAAGTTGCAAAATTTCAAAATTCAGTTGACTTCTCGTCATTTTGTGGCATGTGAAGGAACTTTTTTGGATATAAAGATGAGTTTTTTTGTCTCTTAGTAGAACTCTTGGAATTTTGTATTTTTTTTATAAGCCTCTAATCTTTTCTGATCTCTTATAGGCCATATCTTTAGGGAAGTCCATTTGTCTAGAGAATTTTGAAATTCTCGGACGTAGGTCAACTTTTGAATGCTCCTTTGTATTTAAAACATCTAGAAATTTCATAAAAAAAGCAAGGTTGGATTTTCTGGATTTCCAAATGTTATTTAAGGCCTTTTAGATTGCTGCATTTTCAATACTTGTCTAGAAACATAGTATTTGCAAATGCCAAGAAATAAGTTGCTACATCGTATCATAAAATTAAAGAAAAAAAAAAGAAGTAAAGCAAATTTTGGCTAAGAAACATGCCTTTTAAGAGTAGCCATTCACTTGAATTCATTTTATAAGTGAATTATAAAGACGGTCCCTACTACGAAATGTATTTCTGAAGTGGGTAAATTTGAATAAACTGAGGTGAAAATCCAGTATTTTCTTTAGCGGAAAAAGAATTAAGGAGACATCAGTAAAGCTGGCTTGTGCTGACTATGGGTCCTACTAAAAAGATAGAAGTCATTAATTGCAAAATGCACAAAAGAA